>CM052436.1:39056288-39086613 GCA_028533085.1 Varecia variegata | reverse complement strand
TACATGATGAGAGCGAAGCGAACTGTCAGTGGAATGGACATACTTGAAGATCTGACTCGGGGTGTTGGGGGTGGGGGAGGGGACGGGTGTTTACCTACATGATGAGTGCGATGTGCACTGTTGGGGGAATGGACACCCTTGAGGCTCAGTCTCAGGGGGTTGGGAGGGGCATGGGCAATATACTTAACCAGAACGGTTGCACCCCCATAATAAGCTATAATAAATAAATAAATAAAAATAGTAAAATTTGTTGTACTTTAAATATTCCATTTTATTTAAATCTTCTAAAATATTAGTTTATTACTATGTTTTTCCTTTTATATTAATTTGTATTCTCCACACAAAGGGAACAAATAGGATATATAAACATAAATAATAAATATCTACATTTATGTCTATATCAATTTTATCTATTGAGAGCTTTATTTTGAGGAATTGGTCACACAATTTTGAGTGTGTATAAGTCTGAAATCTGTGGGACAGGTCATGAGGCTGGAAATTTAGGAAAAGGTTGCTGTTGCACTCTAGAGTCCCATTAAGTTCAGAAAAGGCCAGCAAGCCAAGATCTCAAGCAGAGTTTCTATATTGCCATCAGAAGCAGACTTGCTTTGTCTTCAGGAAATCTCAATCTTTGCTCTTAAGAACCTCAACTAATTGGATGAGGCCCACCTACATGTGGAGGGTAATCTGCTTTACTTAAAGTCTCAAATCAATTGATCTTATGATAGAGAAATTAATTGAGTAGGCCTAATCTAATCTTATGAACTTTTTAAATCAAGTTTATAAAAATATTTTAAATGTATCTTATCATTTTTCTCTCTGATGACCAGTTAGGAAATTTTATATTAATTTTATTTATAATTCACTAAGCTACTCTTCTCTGCTATGTATAATATTCTGTTAAATTCATATACCTAGTTGTAAATTTCAGTTAGTATATTATTTTTTAGTTCTAAAATTTCTACTTTATTTAATATAAATTCCATTATGTGGTGGAATTTTCATCCTTTCTTCCCTTTTCTCCATATTTTTCTCTAGTATCTCCAATATCTCTATTGCATGCTATTCTCTTTCTGTTTTCTTGTCTTTCTTTTCTTTTTAACATTCTGCCTTTTATTTTGCCTGGTAATTTTTTCTTTAATATTTGACATTGTGTTTAGAAAACTATAAAGTCTATGGATGATGATCTCTATCTATAGAGTTCACATTTTCTTCTTATAGGTGTTACTAATAGGGGAGGCTACATGTATATGGGGGCAGGGAGTATATAGGAAATCTCTGCACCTTCCTCTCAATTTTTCTGTGAACTTAAAACTGCTCTAAAAAATAAACTCTTAATAAAAAGGAATGTGAACAGATTACATTAATCAGGGAGGGAACCAATTGAAAGATGGTTTGTATTTGGATCCTTGAGGTACTTCGTGAAGCCAGCCACCTGCTCACACAGAAGCCCTGGACTCTAATCATAATCTTTACTCATTTATCTTCCCAGAACTGCCAGACTGCCAAAATATCTGCTCTGATTTTCATATGCGGTTTGACTGATTTATTGGCTTTCTTCTTTATGCAGTTTAATAATTCAAGAAATATCCTGGGGTGGGGAGGTATCCATCAGACAATTGGATCTAGTTTATAGTTCTCTGTTCTTATTTGGAAAGTTGACACTAAAGCTTTCCATATTTTTCTGGGACAAGAGTCTATTAATATTTCTGTTAATTTCTCTGTTTGTTAGCACAGGTCTTTTGCTCTTTTGCAAGGTATCTTCAAGGGTTTTCCTGGCACTCAGAACTGGCCAGTGCTCTAAAACAGAAAACAGTTGTTTAATATCTCCTTAGTATATTAGTGTGTTTATATTTCTTCATGAATTGTTTTCTTCCTCATGCTATTGTTTTCTTGACCATTTTCTAAGTTTTTAAAAAAAAATATTTGTCTTTTAAAGGTGTTCTCCAACTACTGCATTGTTCTGTACATTTTTTCTCCCAGAAACTACTCATTTGTATTGAGATGCAGATGCCTGAAAGCCTGATCCTGCATGAAATATACATGAAAATGAATAAATGTATTCATCACATAGTTCAATGAGATTGAATAGGTCTTTAAATATTACCTTCATTGCTGCCTATAATGTGGAAAACTCACAAGGTGCTCATGGCAGAAGTGGAGAAAGATTTCTCACACAAAGATTAGGATAGAAAGAAGGAAATGTTTATTTTACTTTTTCCAGACTGAAAAAGGACCAGAACAGAAGTGGAAGAGGGAGAAAGTGCTGGTGTAGAAAACCAGCTACTCAGGCTTTTTATTTAGGCATTGTAAAGGGGGTGAAGAAGATTTATGGTTGTAGCGAAATTAGCAAAGTACAGCTGTGAAACTGCTGCATCTGCTTCTTCTCTTTTTCTTAGTGGCAGGCTGATAACAGAAGTGTCTGACAGATGTCAAAGAGTTGGCTTCTCTACTTTTCCTTGGAGACAGGCTTATCCCGGGGGATGTGATCTTGTCTGTGATTTTGCCTTTGAGATATGGTTTTGGGCAGGACCTGAAGCCTGAAGCTCTCACACCCACTCACTATCTGCTCAGGCTGTAAAAGAAAATTCTCAAAAGCAGTTTAATCTATAATCTATAGAATGTGAAAGGGAAAGATTTATATATCCTTTTTGTCTGCTTAGCTCTTTTCATATGTTGTGAAGACAGAATCTCACACAGTACCCGTTAGCAAGAGAGAGCTCATATGATTGATTTTAGCCGTTACTGAGAGACTGTGGGTTAGTTAGATAATTTTTTCCTTGTTAGCAAGGCCATCCTATCACTGACATAAAAATAGAAATAAAAAATCAACCATCTAAAATTAATAATATCCTTATCAAAAATGTGTTTTTAATTTGAGATTCTTAGTCTATATTCTTAAAATTTGACCTTGTAGGCTAGAACTTTGCAAAACTCCTTATTTTGTCTTTAAAAAATGAACAACCTGGGAAGGCCGCATAAGAGATGTTTCTGGTGGCAGTGAAAAATGTGTCTCGAGAAATGAAGTCTAAAGAAATGAATAGTTAAGTGTCAAGGTAGAACAATGTTTAATTGGGGCTGTTTGTCCATTATTAGTTCAAGTTTATCTTAGTTAAATTTTGTCTCTGAAAATAAATTACATTTTTTCTAATTTTAAAACTTATAATGTTGTCCCGCATGCCAATTTAATATGTTTTCAGATTTTATAATGAGATCACATAATTATTTTATTTAACTGCCATGTTTATAAAATTAGGAGTAGGTGATCTTCATCTTAAAAAATAAACAATAAAATGGAAATAAATGCCTTGTCTTCTTTGTCAAAGTTTTACTTTTTTCTCTCAGTTAAAAAGATAATTTATAGTTTGCACATGGTTAGAATTTTTAGGGTCTGATTCTATGTGAATCATTTTGTAATTCAGCTATGTAATTTATTATTAAATCAAGAAAGGGCCCCTATAGTTAAAAAAATAGTTACTAACTCATCACTTTTTTTTTAGTGTATACTTAAAGAAAGGCATATGATTTTTATTATCTACAAATGGTATAGAATCTTGAAGTTCTTCCTTCCAAAAAATTAAAAAGAAATATTTGCTATTTGCAAACAAGTAATGTTTTAAAATTATCTGTGCATCCATAGGGAGTATCATAATGTCTACAATGTATACAGGGTATTTCTTTTTGTAATTTTTCTCCTCCTAAGCCACTTTGTAAATAATAAATGCTACAAGCAGAAATTGAGTAAAGGAAAAATTATAAGCAGATTTTTCAGGAATGGTTGAGCTAAGCCCTTTAAGCAGGGCTTTATAGAATGCATAGCTTTTAAGATCTACCACTAAAAAGTCAATGAAGCAAAGACAGACATAGGAAAGAACATCACTGGTGTCTAAGCCTAGTGAAAGTAATTTAATTTAATATAAATGTGGAAGATAAGTAAAAGAGTATTGTTAGAGAGAACTAGAAAAAATAGAATAATATCAGATTATGGAAGGTCCTCACCACCAGACAAAGGTGGATAATTTAGGATGTAATAGGAAATAAGCAGTTGAGAGTATTATTATGAAGGCATTGATAGTAGCTAGACATGTTGTACAAGACAGACATTTGACGAGTGTCCGATTAGGTTTTACCAGTTAGGAAATTGTAATATACTAAAAATAAGTGTTTATAAGGTCATGAGAACTTAAAGCTTAAAATATAATAAGTAATTTTGAATTAATTTGAGGATTAATTAAGTGTAAGTAGACAGAGAATGGAGGTTCAAAGATTAAGATTTTAGACTTACCTTTCTAGAAAAATAATATAAAGATATAGTCATAAATGGGAGATTATAAAGATATATTCATAAATGGGAGATTAAGAAGAATAATCTAATTTTGACCAGTTAATGAAGGAATAGGTAAGATGATGGACCTCCTGCAAAGTTAGCTTGGATGATCTAGCGGGATATAGAAATGGAAATGTTTACTCATTCTTTGCTCATTCAGCAGAGATTCGTGAGGTCTGAGAAGTCATACTCTAATTCTGACACATGGCTGTGTACTATAGTTTGAAAGTCAGAGATGAGAATATGTGTGAGGAGAGGAGCAAGGATGAGACATCTATTCCTGTTAGAGAAGATTTGATAGAATAGGCAAAGAGGAATAATTTAGATTATGAAATGAGAAAAATTGTCAGTTTTTTTTAATTTTAAAAAAGGAATCAATCAGAATCTCCTCAGTAGAACCTTAAAATGAATTGTCTTTTTTTGATTTAAAGTCACTGATTGGATGAAAATTAGTTTCTGTTGGCAGAGGAAGGAGCTTCTTAGAATTTGATGTGTAGCCTTATTACTGACTAATGTGTTTGCATGGACTCTGTTTATTTATAGGCAGCTTATTCATTATTTAGCTTTACCACAAATGTATTGTCAGTGATTTTTAAAAATCTGCTACTCACATGACTTTCTTTTGAATAGTAACATTTACTCGATTGCCTGGGATCAAACAGTAAGCCCATGAAATAACATGTGCAGCATAATTGCCATATTCTTTCTCTTCTTAAACTAACAGGGAAATTCCCAGCAGCTCTAAAGGCCACTAAGGTAACATGTAGATATTTCTTTCAAAGCATAAAGGTTAAGAAACAAATGTAGCTCCCAGCAAGTTATGGATATAAACAAGATTAGGACCCCATAAGTGAGTTCTAGCAATCATGTTCCTGCTGAAACCCATAAAGCTAAGTGTCTTTCAAGCCATGTAATATCCTTTCTAAATCTTCTAGAACACACATATCATTATGCCATTTGGCAATCTTTAAACCAGATGGGGATCAATGTTTTAACTGTGGTACATTATACTTTGCTATTATAGAAGCCCTAGGTAATAAATGTTTCTGCAACCAATTTAAAGAGAATCCATTATGCAAATATAATAATACCTGCATAAAATTTTTGATGTTACAGCTTAGTATCATGTATCAAGTTTGTTTTAATGACTTCTCAAGAAAAGTTTGTTCAAACAAGGGAAAAATAAAATACAATCAACCTGTGTGTAGCCATTGTCATAAAAGGGAACAGTCGCACTTCGATCTTCAGAATTTATCTTTGAAAATTATTTTTGTTCTGAATATGATCAAGTTTGCATTCAACCAAAGAGTAAATCGATGATTTCCTAAGTTTTGAATCAAAAGATAATTTTTTTCTGCATGGCTTTCTGGCATCTTTTCTTCCCCTCAAAATCTCTGACCATATATCACATGGATATAAATATAAATATGAGTATATGTAAACATATATATATACACACACTCATAAATGCTATTAGAATGTATTTGTATGTAGACACATGCACAGATGCACAAACACAGACATACACACACACACACAGAAAGAGAAAGAATTATGTCGTGTATCTTCTACCTTTCCCTGGCTAATTAATATAATGTACTCTTCCTCTGTTGGATAATCCCAAGATAGATATATTAAGGTACATGTTATTTTTTTTTAAATGACATGATATTATCAGTTAATAGATCCAGAAATTTCAAAGTGAAAAATAGAGATAATGTAGAGAAATACAAATTTCAATTTCTAGAAGAAGTATTATAAAAATAATCTGCTGTCCACCACGGGAGCCTATGTTATTGGGTCTGACTCACCTCTAGAGGGGTCAGTTGGCAGCCCCAGAGGCCACCCCACTGCTGCTCTTCCTCATCTCCACAGCATGAATCTAGGAGAAACCCCAGAATTCTGAGTATTAGCAAGACCCCAATACTCCACTAACATTCACCCTTTCACAACCATTATTTGCCTTGGTTCTATCAGCATTTTTGATCATTCATTCATACTCACAAGGAAATACAAGACCCCAGCCCTTTCTTCACACCTGGAATTCAATATCCTCTCCATATTTCCCTTTCTGTCCCATCTGTAACTCTTCTTGAGCTCTTTCTACTCTGCCTGCAGGAACCATTAAAATCCTCTAAATTATTTATGTCTTTTGAGAAAGTTCTCCTATATTCCTCCTTCAAGAAAAATTGCCTGTGCAATTTATTTTGCACAAATGGTAGAATTTTTTTCACCCTTAGTTTGGAAACCATAAGACCTGACGAGTAAAGTATCATCAAATCATCACCCACTTTCTTGAAGCCATCTAACAATCCTTGAACACTTCCTGGTATTTCTAGGATCTTTTAGCTCCTCACTGACTGTAACTCTCCATTAGTATTGACATTGTCTTTCTTGGTAATTTCAATATCCACGTAGATGATACAACTAATGCCTTGTACAGTTAGTACCATGGCTTTTTCTATTCCAGGGCCTTCTACTACTCTTCCCCATTTCAACCACACTGGACCCCTTTTGTCCCTAGAACACACCAGGCATGCTTACACCATAGGGATTTTCACATCTGTTTTTCTGCCTAAATGTTGCCTCACCCTTTGCAAGTCTTGGTTCACTTGTCACCTTCTCAGTGAGTCTTTCCCTTTTCAATTTAAAGCTAAATGCTAACTTGTCTTTGCATTCCTTATCTTCTTCTTTGATTTATGTTTTCTCTATAGCACTTCTTACCATCTGATATACTATATATTTAACTTATTTATTTTATCCATTTATATTATTCATAGTCTGACACCTGCTCTAAAAAATAACCTTACAAAGGCAGATAATTTTCTGTTGCTTTCAGTATTGTATCTTCAGTGTCTAGAAGAATTCTTGGCATATGTCAGATTTACAAATAAGAATTATAAATATTAAATAATTCTTATTTATAAATAGTAACCACTCCATGCAACCAAGACTTAAAACAGACTGCTAATTTATTCACTAGTTGATTTATAAACTATTGAATCCATCTATTAAATATGCACATTTATCTTACTTTCTGCATAATACATTCATCAAAATAAATCTTCGGAAAGTTGTTTAAACCAGAAAACTTAAATGATAAAACTGAATTTGTGACTGTCTTTTCATTCTAACCATGAAAAAATTAAAATTTATAATCAGAGCAAAATGAATACATAACACTCAACAGAACCAAATAATACCATCTTCCAAAACACTAATTGAAATGACAAGAAAATAATAAACAAATAAGGTATCATTTTTAAATGCATCCTTCATTTTCTAACAAACCATAAAAACATCCAAATGAAAACCAACTGAATTGCAAAGTTTTTGATTATGCTCAAATAATTCAATCCATAAAAATCCTACAGTTTAATGTAAAGGAAACATTTTTATATTTGTGTTAGCTAGAAGGCTATGAATTCTTATAGATAGATAAATAGAAGTAGAAATTTATTAACACTTATTATACATAGTCATTGAAATTAAATTACTAATTAGGAATATATCTAGTTAATAATATTTCTATAAGCCAAAAATAGATTTTATAAAATCCATATTATAGATCCCATTACCCAAGATGCATGCAAGGTAAATTTGAGAAGTTTTTCACTATAACCTCTACACCTCTTGCTTTTAAGCTTATTTCTTTCTCCTCCATTGCACAATGGATGGCCTCATGCTAGGCCCCTGGTGCCCTAGATCTGGGGTTGTGAGATTTAGCAAATAAAATCAGGAATCCTAGGTAAATTTAAATTTTAGATAAACAATATGTATTTTTTTTCAAATATAATTATGTCTCATTAATATTTGGGACATACTTATACTACACTAACAATTATTTGCTGTTTCTCTGAAATTCAGATGTAACTGATTATTCTCTATTTTATTTGGCCATCATAGTTGAGCCTCCTCTATAATTGTCCTCAAGTATGAACACATTCAACAGAAACACATAAATAGGTCTATCAAATTGCCTTCAATAGTTTAATTCCTATTTGAAAGAACATTACCATTGAAACACACAATTTCTCTTTTATGGAAGAAGTGTCTCTATTAAAGAGACTAACATAGAGCATGAATGAATATATATGTGTATATATATTAATACATAGCTTTAAAAACTTTCATTTAGATTTATCTCTGAAAAAAAAAAATGAGAAGGGATATCTGACTGGATTCCTGGGAGTTTTCCCTAGGGCTGGCTCCTCCTTTCCCTCACTTCCAGTTATAATTCTTATAGGCATACATCATAAAGAATGATTGAGTTAATTAATATTCTATCATAAACTCAATGCTTTAGTCTCTGCTACTCACTTTCACAAGCAGACACACATGAGAGCATATACACACACAGACACACACACACACACCTGAGTAGGTATACAATGATCATTCCTTCTTATGGTAGAGAGGGACTGAAATAAATAAATCTCAAGATTTCCTGAAGAAAATTTTAATGAATGTGAATAAAAGAAATATACTTTTATTTCATTTCTTCCTACTTTTGATTAAACTCCAATTTGAGATATAATTTAAGTAGTCATATCTTTCCCATATATTAGTAATATTTTTCTCATTTTGCATTTTGCCTTGAGATTTTTGTGTGCAAGAAACACTGTACAATCAGAGCTTGATAAAGCCCTGAAAAGTGTTCATGATATTTAGTTCCCCTTATGTTAAAAGAGCAGCAGCAGCAACATAATATGCACACTTCCTACCTCTGTGGTCAAGATTCCCTAATGCATGCTCCAGGGCCAGTGTCTCTTACTACACCAAGATTCAGAGAAGCCCCCAGTCCTAGAACTCTCAGAACAGATTTGTCATGAATTAGGTGAACAGGCCCCAGAGAAAACTGAGATAACAAGTGCTGGGTTAAGGTATGGCATAAATGATGGTGGTTTTAATGCAGTTGTCATTCCTCCAGAAATACTGCTATTCACATAACTCACAGAATTCTTTGCACTGATCGGTTTAGCTTGAAAAACTATATTTCTCTCAACAAAATGAGCCAAGGCACCCTTTTTGCAATGACCAGTGACTTGTGTTTCTTACTCTTTTGGATATCCTTTTACTGGCAGCTTATGACTTATGACCACTGAGATAATCTAAGATGCCTACTCTGAGGTTACACTTCACACACTCAGTCTTATATGACCATCCATAGGAGCCCCTATTTATAGCAGAATGATGCATACACATCCCATCACCATCAATTGAACAAAATATGTTGCATTTGTGACTAACTTGAAAGTTTCAACTATTGCTTTAAGTATAGTTTTTAACTCAGAAGCTTGAATTTTCAGTTTCAAAAGTATTAGAAAACTAACCAGACTCAAATATTATTAATAAATTAATTTGAAATTAAATCATGTAGGCAAACAAGTACAATTTAAAAAAGCCAATGACATCAAGCTAATCATTTTCTCTGGTTCCAGTAATACTCAATATTTTTGCAAAACTCTAGTCCACTCTCTGTGAAGTGCTCATGTAGATATACCCTCAATTAATCAAAACAAATATTTATTTATTGATCACTTCATGTTTAGAATAACATTATGTCTAAACACTTCATGTTTAGAATAACATTAGAATAACTACTATGTGGACATGGAGGTAAGATAAATGTATTGATTACACGTTGTGGATCTTAGGGCATTACGATACTTTTCTAGTCGATAATAGATATCTATTAATGGTATAATTGAATATTTATACTTTTTCCATACATTGTAAAAACCATTTGCAAATAAAACCAAACACATTTTATTTATAAGGTGCATTTTTCTTTTTTATTCCAGAAACATAATTAGTGTAAGTATAAGAAATATTTTGAACTTTCTTTTTTTTAAATTAAAATAACATTGACAGAAAAAATTATGTCACAACCATATTGGTTATGATAAATACATGGTGAGAACCTACCATATTTCAACTCTGCTAAAATTTAGGGATATAACCTAGTGGGGAAACAAATAAACAAAAAATGTAAATAATCAAATAAAATAACCCATTATAGTAAGAACTAGGAGGAAAGAAACCAGGCAACTGATACTGAATGATGGTGCTAGTGTTAGAATGAAGGAGTGATAGGTTGGTAAAGACAGACTTCCCTTTGAAGAAGTAACTAGATGTATTCCCAAAGGTTAAGAAGGAGAGTCATGTTTAGATAACAAGGTGAGGTGAAATCCCTGAAGCAAGAAAAAACTTGGTATATTTGAGAAAATGAAAGAAGATTAGAATAGCTAAATTTTAGTAAGTAAATGAGAAAGTGTCACTATACCAAATAAAATAAATTAGTACAGGTCAGGCAGGACATCTCAGGTATTACAAAAAGACCAGATTTCTTTCCTTTAAGGTATTATGATAAAACATTGATGCCAGATAGAGAGTATCAAGGTATGTGAGTAGTTGGAGAGTTTACCTTTGCAAGCTTATAAATAAGGCTGTCAAAGTTAAGAATGCTGTTAGAAGATTTGAGATTCTTGAGCCAGAGACAAAGGACATTGTTATTCATGGCATAGCAGAAGCATGATGATCTACATATTTGTGCCAGTTTCCCTTATCTCCAAGTTCCATAGTAGCGACACAGATGAGCCTAGATGGATTCTGAGACAGGCGATGGGTGGTGTTCCAGGAGAGGCACTCTGAGCTTGTGGAACATGAATCTTCTGTAATGAACAGTAGAAAAGCTTGTGCCTTCTCCAGGAAAAGACATGATCAGTAAGCATGCCTATCCTTTGGGTCATGCACTAGAGACTTTTCTCTTTGAAAACTCTCTTTGTTTTATAAACATTTTTGAAAAGATAGTCTAGAACAAAGGGAGATTAGTGCCTCTGCTCAGAGGACACTCAGAAATGCAAAAAATCCATGGAGAATTGTTTTCCAACAACCTGGATCTGATTTATGTTTTAAAAGAAATCACTATGATTACATAGATGAGAATGAATTGAGAGGAAGAAAGTGTTATGTAGGATGATCAACAAGATGTCACTGCATTATTATGGGGTATGCATTGGTGGAAGGGGAGATGATTCTGGACTGAACTAGGCATATGCCTTTAATGGTAAAGAAAATTGAACAAGTTAGTCTATATTTTGGAGGTAAAATTGGCAGAATTTGTTGATTTTTGCTTAACTGCACGTGCAAAATAATTTAGAAGGCAGAAACTTATTGGAATAGAAATAACTATGTTGTATAAGATAACATAATTATTTTCATTGAAACAATAAAGATTTTAGTTTTGAATATATTAGGTTTAAGATAAATGTAAAGTAATGAAATTAATATGTACAAGATGGGGCTCAGAAGAGAGGGTTAGGTGGACAATTTTGAGGTCAACAACTAGATGATGTATGAATTCTTGAGAATAAATTAAATGACCTAAGGATAAATTAAAGAGAAGAGAGAATGTAAATAAATATTGAAGAAAATCAAGCATAAGATATCAGATATAGGAGGTACCTGCAAATTTAGTATATAGGTTTTAAAAGGCAGATTATTGTGCTAAAATTTATTTTTTTCTTCAAAAAACAATTCATAACTATAATAAATATTGGTGAAGAAATTCAGAACTATAGTTAGAAAATTTGAAATTAATATTGTCCATCTAGTGTTTCTCTTCTACAAAAAAATACTAAAGACTTATTTATAAGTATAGTGCCATGTATTATAAATCATGTAAAGGTAAAAGTAATAAAGACAAAATCTGGCAGTAAAGGAGACTGTCAAAGTATAAAAATAAGTTGTAGAGTAAATAGGGCATTAATTTCTTACTCTTCCATATGATTAATTACGAGACAATCTGAAGTTCTTAAAACAGTGAAAAAAGGTTAATGTATTCTATTTAAAATTTGGCAGAAACAAATAAACTTCAAAATATAATGAGCAATATTAAAGGTATCATAATTTAGTTAATAGTGTACTGATGTTACTTTCCTTGTTTTGATCATTATATTATGGTTATGAAAGATGCTAACATTAGGAGAACCTGGGTAAAGGGTACTTGCACTAATTTTGCAAATTTGTCTAAAAATATTTCAAAATAAAATAATTTTTAAATTAAAAAAGGTATCAGTGGAAGGAGAGAAAGCACAAGTATGCTATTCTCTCATGTTGTATTTGAATCTATAATGAAGCTGGCTTCTAATATAACTCATTCGCATTGTTTTGCTTCCTAATCAAGTATCAATATGGTTCATGTATTTATATTTCCCTTGAAGCCTCATATCACAGAAGAAATTGACTCTATGGTCACCTCCAGCAGAAGCCTGGATTTGTCAAAGTATAAACTAATTAATCTTCCCAATAATTAATTAGTTCAGGAATAGCATGGGATTTAATCCCAGCCAATGTGTAGTGAAAAGGAAGACTCTTGAGGGGCTTGTGAGACTAGTTTAACTCCTAAAAGAGACCACATGTTCTTTCTTCTTCTGGATTTTATGTGAGCTTTTTGATGCCTGGAACCTGAGTAACCAATTTTCAACCTGTAAAGATAAAGTTAATTCTGCAAATGGCAGAATAGATTAGAAAGAAATTGTTCTTGATGACATAATTGAACTTCTAAGATAAATCATCATTAAAACTATTATGTAAAATAAAAGAAAAATACACTATATTTTAAGCCAGATTGCATTACATGCATAAAATCAAAAGCATTAGAACTAAGAAAAATTATCAATGGAAATCATTCAGTGGTGATAATTCAAGAAATGAAAATAGAATTAGTTGTTTACAGTTTTCTGGTAACCATTGAATAACTAAAAATAGAAATATGTGAAGATACTTAAATATAGTTAAGTGGTGATAGAACAGAATGAGGAGAATATTTTAAAAGTTTTTCATTTAATATCACTGAATGTTGTTATGTTTCTTTCCACCCTGCAACAATCCTTCTCACCCCAAACATTCATGCCTCACTTACATAATTGCCAGATATCAGAGGCAAAAAAGATGACATATACAAGGTTAAATATAAGAAATAGGCTAGAAGAGTTTATAACATAACTTATGGTAGATTAATATATACTTTCATATATATATTAGTAATTATTAATTTTATTGGAGAAAAACAAGACAACTAACTATAAAAATAGGCAATGGGTGATAATTAGCAACTCATCGAAGAATAAATGTAAATGAACAATACATCTATGAGAAGATACTCAAAGTCGCTAATCATCAAACAGAATGAAATTAAAACAATATTGAAATATTTTTTTCACTCACCCAATGACAATAATGCAAAGACTAATCATATATATTTTTTTTTTTTTTTTGTTTGGTTGGTTTGTTCTCTGAAGAGACTTTTGTATGTTTGTACACTGGGAGGAAGAGATGGGAGGGGTTGAAGATAGTATCTAGTTGAGAAGAAAAGATGCACAAATAGGATAGCCCCAAAGAGCAATAAAAGTCCATATATAACAAGCGTCATAGGAATTGTATTGAGGAGGTAGAAGATGATGACGGCCTCCAATGACTAGGGGTTTCAGAAAGGCACAAAGCACAGACAACCCACTGAGGATGGACCATTTTCCTTGTACACATCTATCGCTAAATTCAGAGGCTTTGGAAGTAGTTGTGCTTTGTCTTTCTGGGATTGATCCTCCTGTCTTTATAATCATATCTACGTGATAATAGTATTACCCATGAAGAAGGTCTGTGGTAAAGATAAAACAATTGAAAGTAACTAGAAGAGTGCCAGTTAGTATCAAAAGCGGATTTGCCTGCTGTTTTTGTTGCCAGGCCTCCAATCAGTGTCTCCTCTGCAAGACAGTCAATCATATATTTTTTTAACAAGAATAAGCCAAATTAGACACAAATTCTTTAGAGAAGTTTGCTTGCTTACATTACTTATGGAAGACAATCTGGCAGTATCTATTAAATGTATATTTAATGTGCATTTTTAGCTCAAAATTCTATTTTTAGGGGTGTATGCTTTAGATATACTCACATATGTGCACAAAAATAATTGTATAAAAATGATGATTTGATGATTCTGTTTCTTATTTTAAATGGCAATAACTTAAAAAATAAAATAAATACCTAGTATTAAAGGAAAGATTTTTTAAATGTATGAAATATCCTCATTATATCACCATTAAGGAGATGAGACAAGGCCCCAATTATAATGTTGATTGAATAAAGCACGTAACTATGTCATGTAATGTATAATTCAGTGTGTGTACATGTTTATGTGTACATGTGTTTGTGTGTAAATATGTAAAAAATAATTCTAGGGTATTACCTAGTATAAAAATTCAGAATATGGGAGAAGGATTTGAATGTTGATTGAAAAGCCTTATAATTTTTGCTCTTTTTTTCTTCTGAACTCTGAATATTTAAAAATTACTTTGATGATTCTTTAAATCAATAAAACAATTTTTATAGAAGATAATTATGGTGTTACATTTTTAAAACTAGGATATTTTTTCACATACTATTCAATACCATATAAGTAGTACCTAAATTTCTGATGAGGAAATAATCATATGCCCATAAGGAGTAACAATGGTACCAGACTTCTTCTTTATGACTAAGTACATACTACTCTACTACCAATACTGCTGAACAAGCACTACAACTAAAACTACCAAATATTTAAGTATTCCTAAGTGCCAATTATGAAGCTTAACTTTTTACAGATCTTTTAATGTCTCTCAACACTTCCCGGAGCAAATTTTGATTTGTTTCCATACTAGATAAGGAGGAAACAGAAGCATAGAATTGTTAATAAATGTTCTCAAGTTCATGTAGACCATAAGCAATGAAGTTATGATTTGAACATTTTTTTCCTTTGATATCAAGCCCTTTGCTTTTAACTATGGGAGACAATCTTAAAGCACTGCCCAATTTTTACATGAGAGTCCTGTGAGAGGAAGACTGAGCTCCTTTTTGCTACTCCTCACCGATGGGTGAGTTTGGGCAGATACTGACTAGATTTTGTGCAGACTCTCTAAACTCTCCTTTTGAGCCACTTGTTCACAGATAGGAAAATCTACTATTCTAATCCAAACTGAGCAGCAAAAAAGTTGATATTTAATTTTCATCTGTCTTATTCCTGTTTCTATCTCCCTATTGGTTGCAAGAAGAAACCGGAAGAAAGGTATATTATACACTGTAATTGTCCTAAAAACCCCAACATTAAGCAGTAATATTTCTCCCTACAGCTTTCTTTTCTCTAGGAGAAGAAAACTTTTGGGCTTATAGGTTTGAACAACTAGAATGTCAGCTGGATGGACATGGACATATTTTCTTCTAATTTTAGAGCTAGAGCAACTTCCTTTTTACAAAGCTTTTGGATAGATGATTAATACTTAAATTAAACAATCTACTTACTCTAGGAAACTTAAAAGATAGTACATTTATTCTTTTTCTTTTCATAGCTACGACTTAGGTCACTATCATCTTCAATAACTTCAGTTTTTTTGGCTTTTTTTCATTTACATATAAGGATAGTCTTTGCTTTTACTCTTTCCTCTCCTCTTCCTCATTCTCTTCTATCTTCTTCTTTCTCGCAGTCTCAAATTTATGAGAGGGAGAAAAGAGGTCCATTTTGTGTTCTATTTTATAATTTTAAGTACTTACTAAAATTTCATTAACAAAATATTTACCCTTAGGCTGTTCTCTTCAATGAATTGTCAGACAATAAACAAGTATAGCATATTAGATTCTTATTCACTTAGAAGCTAATAGGTAGCACTTTAATTAAAGTAAGTCATGTTTTCTTCCTTATCTTAGTTTCTGAATTTTGGATTAAGATATAAGAATTCTATAATTTAAAATCCATATATTACCTGTGTAATAAGCTTGAGAATGTCAGGGTCAAGCAAGGAAGGGACAGGGTGCAGAGATGTGATGACACATGGCAAGATTTAATGAACAGTGCTCAAACAGGTTTCATGAGAACAGGTTTCCAGAGACAAGGCACAAGACCACCAGTCAAAAGGGGGAAGGGCAAAAGATGTTCCCAGGAAGAAGGAAGAATCAGAGAGAAGGCAAATGTATGTAGATGATGTCACTCAGCAGTCAGGTGGGGAGTGTCTTGGTCAGAGTTCTAAAGGGCACCAATGGTTTGAGGTCTTTTATAGTTACAGAGTTTGTCTTATCTCAGCTGATCAAATGTGGGGTGAAATTTCGAGTGACGTGCAAAGTAGACAGGCTCTAAAAGGTTAAAAATATGTTTATTTGGACTATCTTTAAAATAATTTGATTTGCAAGAATTTGAGTTTGGCACTGACAGGCTTTGGACTGATGGTCTTGGCTGCTGATAAGAAGTAAAAGACATGGAACAATTTTAGGCCAAAATACAGGGAGCATTTTTGCCCATTTATGTAACAATTTGTATGTGTAAAACAGGAATATAAATATAATTGATATTGTTTTCTTGCTCCACTTACTGAATGGGTTAACCTATACTAATAATCAGAAAATAGGCATACCTTTTAGGAGGCATGTTGTGTAGTTTTGTCATTAATGAATTCACCAGCAGGCAGCATACACTCTTTATCATAAATGTTTATATGTTAAACCATTTTGCAGCTATAGCACAAGGTAAATTATTAGGATATCATAAAATATAAAGTAATTGCCTAAAGCCAGTTATCCTGGCCAAAAGTTTAGACAAGGTTTTTGCTTGCTCATCAGTAAACTAAGCTTGAATATTTAAAAGGGGAAAAAAGAAGTCTGGAATAAAGTGATACAAAATGTCAAAGGTGCTAGGGAAAAATGTATGGTAAGTATTATTCTTCTGAAATGTTCACTGAAAATGTCTGGGTTTTACAGAGCAAAATTCAAGTTGTAGTGCATAAGGAATGGCGAAACTGCATAATGCAATGCCCCTTGCTAAAAGTAAAGTGATGTTTTACTAAATTTTGATTTATTCACTAGAAGAATCTCTTAGTGACTGTAAAATGAGTGTTTTTCGATTATTTATCTTATGCTTTAGGAATAAAGTTTAAGATTATTTTCACAGTAAAATCCCAATAGGAAGAACTTTGCTATAATAATGGATTTGGATTATTTTTTAGGAAAATAATATCTCCTGTACAGTTGGGAATTTAGTACATGTCTTTTCATAGAAAATATTCTTTGCAATATTATAATAGTGCTAGATTGTAATTGTGGACATACAATAAAATATACTTTATTTTGTCCTTTTCAGTTGCCAAAACAAAGTGACAAATGCTTTTGTCTCGTCCAGCATCTCTTTAAGAAACCATCCTTTTCTTTCCTATTATTAGTTTAAGTGGTTTGGTGGGATTAACTACATTTCAAAGGTGAACTTATGACACTGGAATTTTTTGATTCAATATATTATATTATCAAATATAAATAGTCTTGTCAGTTGAGTAGAAATTTGGGTGCTTTTTAAAAGGGAGGAAAGAAGCATTAAAGTGTGCAGGACAGGATAATGATGCTTTTCCTTTTTTGACTGGGAAACTACGTGGTTACTACTTTCCCACATAGAAGGGATATAATAAAGGAAACAACTAAATTATATAGTAATGAATGTTAGCCAGAAATGGGTTATAGGGGTACCCTAATTAAATTCCTTCAATTTATAGTTAAAGGAACTGACTACCACACATATAAGGTGTTCAAGATCAAAGAACTGGGTAATTACCTATAAGTCATCCTTGTCATAAAACAATGTGCTAAGCACTATTGAGCAAACCAAGTTATTATGAGAAGTCCATCTGTATAAATCACCAAGAAAGTATGATATGGGAGAAAGGAAGAATTTGAAAGAATTTTTGATACCACAAGGATTGGTGGAATATTAATTCTTTATCATAGGATATACACTAAAATCGAAGTTTGGAGGCAACAAAAAGTAGTTATGACATTATAGTATAATGAGATATGACTGATTTTGAAAATAAAATCAAGATGCCATAGAGACAGCAACTGGAGACTCTATACATACCTACTAAATAACAATTCCATTCATTTCTCAATAAGTAATAATTCCTTTCAGCACTATATATTTTCTACAACAAACATAGTTTAGTCAGATAATTCTTTGGGAAATGTACAAGTTCTGTTCATATAGCCTTTCAGAGGCTGCTTAGCTTTCCTGGTATTTTGTCTCTCCCTCTTGATAATGGAGATACTTGAACAGTACTTGCCACTTATGTAACATATTGAGTTTCTGTTGCTAAATGATATAGATCCCTGGGTTTAAGATATACCCATGCATACAATATTATAATTGTCAATATACTGGTTTTTATAGTTTCACAAAGAGTATCTTCATGCCCATTTTGAAAGATTTATGTTTGTTTTCATGTGGAAACTTTTGTCTGAAAATTAGCATGAATGGTGGAGGGGAGCCAAGGGGCTGCTAGACATTATAAGGACAGCACTATAAATTGTAATTACTAGCTTTAACATGTGTTTGCTCCAGTGAAATATAACCCTCCATTTCTGAACCATTTCTAGCTGTGAAATATGGTCTTTCTATAAGCAGGGAGTGGGATTTTTCAACACCTGTTAGGAATGTATGTAAAATACATTAAATGAAACTCATGAGGAAAACAGCATGAGTTTCCACAGCAAATGATATGATATTTCAAGCAGCATACCTGGGAGAATAATATCTCTTTTATTATTTCATCTTACTATGAGCCTAGTGATAGAGAATAGTGGAAAGAAGGCTAATAAATAGGGAAGGTTGAGGAATTTAAATAAATTTGATTAATTCTTACTTATGAAGTATATAATAAAAATAATATCTTAGAAAATTTTTCAGGAGAATAGTTCTCCCCAACTACTGATCAGAGCTTTAAAAAGAGATAATCCTATTTAGAACTTCATAATGAGTTTTCAAAAATACAGTTACTCTGAAGGAGCTACATCCTTTCATATGATGAATTTAACTTTGAGTTCTCGTATGAGATTGCATGGGGGAAAAAGTGCATACCTTGCTCTTCCTTAAATGGCAAATTGCCTAGTATGTCAACAGATGTCTTTCAAATACTAGACATAATATACCTTCTCACCAGCTTTCTGTTGTGTTAACACCTACTATAGTTTGACCTACAAATTTATAGGATGATTTTTTTATTACCATGGCTAGCATATTCATTATTGATTCTGCAGAATCGTATTATTATATAAAAAACAAGACATTTAGAATTTTAGGAAAATACACTTGAGGTTAAAATGATTGTTTTCCAGCTATATATCTAAATTTTGAAGCTAGTAAAGTTTTCCTCACATACCTTTATGAACAATAAATCTAGAAAAGTGCTATGTATTATTCTATTATTCTATTATGAATTCTTATTACATAGAAAGCAAATTAGTTGATTATTGTCAATTTCTTAAATTTTGTATATGGTTGTTATTGAAATATTTCATGTTATTTCTGGGAATACACCAAAGTACATATTATCTAACGTAGTAATCTATTTTGGAGACTTTGTATGTGTTTGTTACTATTATTTTCTTTGGAAGATCATTCTGCTTCTCCTCTACTTTCTAATCTCTTCCTATTTCTCCAAATCAAGCTCAAGAACTTCCAAAAAAAGGTGACAGAAGAATAGTACTCAAAATCACCATCCCAAGAACCCACTGAATATTCCAAAGTGAAAAAAAAAAAATAGTGGAGAACCTTCTTTAGCATTAATATTAGAGCATGGTGAGAACCCAATGTTGAATATAAGAATTTCTTCCAGACTTAGTGAAGATGGCATCATATTGAAAGAATTTTTCAATTGTCAACACATAATTCACATTTCTGCAAAAGCAGTTCAGTGCTATGTGAAATAAATGAAGAGAATCCATTTAAAATCTTTAAAATTTCTTGGCAAAGAGTTTGATGGGATGCAAGTTAGTGGTGAAGGTACTTTATGGGCAACTCTGCATCTTCCAATAGAAGCCAATTTTGCTTCAGTAAATGTTCAAATTCTGATACTGAAGCAAATGAAAGTTACACTTAATGAAAAAGTCTATGGGTAGCTGGTCTTTATTCTGACTGGCTTCCCAATAGGGGTTTAAAATAACCCAGACATCAGTAAGTCATATCCTAAATCACCTAGTACAGTGAAGTCCAGAGTATAATTTGTAATATGGAAAATACAGGCAACCCTACCCTAGGACATATTTTATCTCCAAGAAGCAATATTTTTTAGAAAAATAGAGGAACAAAAAATATATGTAGTCATAACTATAGCACCTGCAAGCAACAGGGATTGCCCCTGAATGATTTTTTTTCCCTTTCATAGCACAAACAATTCTCTGTAGGAAAGATCTTAAATCAGGGACAAAACCTCTGTTACATTGAGAAAATTCCAATTTATCACAAATTGGCTAGCAAAATAACTAAAAATTTGACTATACCTGGACACAATGCTTATCTACAGCAGAGGCCAAGTTAAACAGAAAACCATTGTAACAGATTTTTTTTTTAATTACATATGTAACCAATAAAGTTTTTAATTTCCTCTCTCATAAATTATATATTTCGTGTAGACATTTCATCATGATAGTTTCAGAAATGGACAGGAATGGAGGTGCTTAGAACATTGTTCTGCAAAGTATAGATACAGCTGGTGATACCTAGGAAAAGCGAAATCCCCTTGTAAGAGTCCCCACATTCATCATGGGGTTGGAGCAAAGTTGTACCTCTCAAATGGTAGTTTAGAAATGGACAATGCGGGTGAAGGGATACTTAGTCAAATACCACTAAGCTAACTATCATCCTCCATCAAATGTGGATTCGTTAGCTCCTTTCTTCTTTAGGCAGACTCTCAGTGATCTGTTTAACACAGTGGGGTAAATTAGAAGTTACTGGCAAGAGACAGCAAGTTTTCAAAGAGCTACTCTGGCTAAGGATGAGATATCTTACGGCAAGTTGCTGAGAACATCTTTAGCTGCAGATTGGATGGAGGATGGCTGTGATTCAGAGTTGTTTGCCAGCCTAAAAGTGCCAAATTGGAGATCAAACTGGGTGGGGGAGTTGGAGCTGCAGCTGGTACTCTCCATGTTGGTTATAGACCACATCCCAAGTTTTACCAGCTGAAGAGTTAGTCTTCAGCAGATTATAGCAACTTAAGTAAGTACCAGATCTATCAAGATGTATCAAATAATCACCGATTAAGACAGTGAGAATTCAGAAATCAGGAAGATGAGCTGCAGCTTCAAATAGCAAAGGAAGGAAGCTGTTACCAGAATTCAGAAGGTGATCTATTGTCTAGGCCAACTGATACCAATCTAAGGAGCCAAGGTGACCCAGTACGGAGGGCTTAGGGGAATCCATAGCCTCAATTTCACTCTTCTCTCTCCTTTTAACTTTCTCTAGGTTGTCTGCTGGAAAACCAGGTAGAAGCCAGAGAGCTGGTGATAATTTTTATGTAACCCATACAGAAAATTCTCCAAGACAAGGGCAGCATAAACAAAAGGGAGACTGAGTCAGAGAGGCTTACATGGCACATACACAGTACCCAAAAGGGCCTCAAATCCTCTGAAACTGTCTCAGACTTGAAGAAAAACTCAGATATTTTTGTCAACTCTTGGGTTTTGTGTTTTTTCTTAACTTTTGGCTTTGTTTTATACTATCCTCAGCAGAAATATAAACTCTGAGCTTGCCAAAATTCTTACAGAAAAAAATGCTAATTCTGTTTCCACATCAGTGTATAGAATATAAAATTTTAATACTTGTTATTCTAGATTTGAAAAGATCATGGGACAATGAAAGAGAAAAATTAGTCAAAGAGACTGTCCCCTGCTGAAAGTGTTTGGCATTAGTTCTTTTCCTAGACTCCTAGAGCCTATGAAAGACTAAACTTTGTGGATAGATGGATAGATATAGATAAGAGATAGATGTTACATAGTTTTATGTATATGTATATATACATATATACACAGAAATATACATAATATTATAAATATAAATATATCTCATATATATCATATTCCTCTGTAGGTTAAGATCACAGGAAGCCTTCAACATCATGCAGATAAACAGTGAGAGGACACTGAAAGAGTTAGTTCATTCATGCAGTCACACCATTTGGTCAGATCTGGAAACACTTGATCTTATTTAAAAATGAATAAATAACAATAAAGTCACCATGGAACCTATGAAAAAGTTGAATAAATAAAATAAATGATAATTATACCATGTAAGACATATAGGGAGAGAAATAGTAGAGAGGAATGCAATATATTCTCAGGAAAATAAAAGGTATACTTTTGACAGCATCGTCTTAAGGAAATGAAAGATATGAAAAAGATGTGAAAGCAAAGACTGAAATGAGAAGATTGACAGTTACAAAAATAATGAAAAAATTTAGATCGTTAGTGGAGTGAAATCTTTAGAAATTGACAAAAATAAAATCTACACTGCAGCAAACTAAATAACTTTTGGAATAAATTGGAAAATAATACTGATGAAAACTATCCATATGTTTATTAAACACCTACTACCTTCTTGGCATTGTATTAGCTAATGGGGATATGGGTAGTAAAAAAAGAGAGAGAGAAAAGAAAGAAAAAAAGAAAAGGAAGGAAGAAAAGAAGGACAAGTGAAAGAATTCCTATCCTCATAATATCTTCATTCTTGGTGAAAAATAAAAATGCACTTGAAAAAAAAAATGACTACAAATTGTGGTGAGTTTTTGAATGAGAAATCAAAGAAGGCAGAAAACAATAGAATGGCTCATTAGGTAGAATGGCTAGCAAAGTTCTGTCTGTAAAGGAGACCTTTAGATGAGCCTAAAAAATGAACTAAAACTCATATACACAGAAAATATTGGTAAAGGGACAATGTAGGGTAATATTCTGAAGCAAGAAAGATCTCGGAGCATACAGGAAGCCTTAAAGTATTATCATCTGCCATTTATAAACTAATTAAAATCCACTATGAACCATGGTAAACATCCAAATATATTCACAAACTAAATTCAACTACAAATTTTGTTTACCACAACTCTGTGAAGTGAGAACTGAAGGAGACGTAGACACTAACATTGAGAGCTGTTAATTAATTTGCCCCAGGCAGGTCAGTTATTAAATGGCTGATTTAACGCAGGTCAAATTGACCCCAAAGTCCATGTAGAACAGAGTCTGAAGAGTACTATTTTTGGCTAATTATTACATTTGAAAAATAATACAATTAATCGAACATAAGAATAGGTCCAAAATAGGAAAGAAAAAAAAAAAAAAAAGGCAAAACCAAGGAAAGGCTTTAATTTGAAATAACAAAGAGGTCACGATGTACCAGATAAAATTAATGAAAAGCATAAAACAGAGACATAGCGCAGATAAATTGTAATTATCAGCTATGAAGAAAGAATGATTTAAGTAATGTTTAAAAATTCAGAGAAGAGCAATTATGATAAATCAGCAGGATCCTTCCGGGCAAATCCTCCTGCAGGATACCATGGTATCCTCTACCTCAGCATGATATAAAGGAATAGCCCATATGCCTTGGTGGAATGTTGGAGTTATTTATTAGTTTGTTTATTCTATCTTAGTTTATTTTAGATAACTGGCTATGTATTGAGTATGAAAAATTGATTCATAACATGAAATACCCAAGAACTCTAATGTTTAGTGAATTTAAAAATATAGATATAAAATGACAGAAAATTAGGTAGCTACTCATAAAAGTTTTCAAAGTATCATGGGTGTACAAATGTTTTTGGTTAATCCACTCATGAATTGATGGGCATTTGGGTTAAAAAAAAAAGAAAAAGAAACGAGGATTTTCACAGACCATTGGTTTTGAAATAATAAAAGGGAAACTCAATCATAAAACAAAGTTTTCAATATTAAATATCTCTTTAATGATAGCACCAAAGGTGGAAATCATAAAGGAAAAATTAATAGATTTGTGAAGATAAGATTTAACAACTTATTTACTGTGATAGACCCCATAAACATTATTGAAAGAAAAGTTTTTATCTAGGAACATTTACATGCCAAACGTTTATTAGAATACAGTTTAATATGTTTTATCAATAAGAACTCAAATAGTAAATAAGAATTTGCTGAATAAATATGTATTTTACAGATAATTTTTGAATTTTTTTATATTTTTTAATTTTAATAGATGGGGGTATAAGGTACAAGTGTTTATTTTATTTTATATTTTTTGCTATTATTACATGGATGAATTGTATAATGGTGAAGTCAGGGCTTTTAGTGTACCCGTGACATGAATAGTGTACATTGCACCTGATAGGTAATTTTTGATCTCTTACCTTCTTCCCACCCAGAGATATATTTTTAAATGCTAGTAAATAAATCATAAATAATACCACAAGCAATCAAGAATACACATTGACAAGAAAAAATTCTTTACCTTTAGCATATTGGCAAATATTACTAATATAGTAAATCATTTTACAAAATACTATCAGTGATGTGAGGAAATAAATATACTCAATCAGTATAGGAAAAAAGATGAACCACATGGGTCCATTTATATGTGAATTTTTTGCAATAATTGTAATGGAAAATTTTTCACAACTTGTGACAATTTGGAGAAACTTGTAGATGAACCATACAGCCTAGAAATATCAAAGAAAAGTTTTAAAAATGTAGATATTTCATGAGTGCATAAAATATGTTTAGATACTAGTGAATTTATGTGTTAACTAACTGTTTCTATTATCAGTAAAGCTTTTAGTCAACTTAACTATCAGTAGTTAAGTTTTGGGGGAGTCAAAATTTATACATGGATTTTCAACTGCACAGGGTTCAGCATCCCTAACCCCCTCCCATTGTTGAAGGGTCAACTATAGATGGTTACATATAGAAATTTTAGAGATATGTGTGTACATGTGGGTTAGTATAGATAGATATTTCCTTGCTCTATCATTTGAGAGGAACTAGAAGTAATGACACCCCAGTAATAATGTGCACACCTAGTTCCCAGATCTCGGTTTATAACACCATTTTACAATTAAAGACACCAGGGCTCCTTGGAGAAATGAAAGATTATAGGACTGAGTTAGAAATATACAAGATGAACCTGAAATACCTTCTAGTGCCAGGAAATAAGAAACTTATAAAACAAAACAAAACAAAACACTCATGTAGGAGCCAACTGTAAGAGCTCTGAATAGCAAAATAAGGAATAATTTGAACAACAAAATAGAAACAGGAATATTTTATTATAACCCAAAATGCAAAATAAATATTCATGGGTCCATACTTATATAAATGAATGAATAAAAATGTGCAAATCTCCTATGCAAAAGAATTCCAAATATTTTATGTAGCTACTCCACCCTCAAGGAGGTAGAGCATAACTTCTCACTTCTCAAGTATGGGTTATGCAAAATGACTTCCTTCCAAAGAGGGTAATGTATGGGAAGTGGAAAAAATAGTAACTTTATTGTAAAGGGGTCCAATAAATATTACATTGGCAATGTGATCAGGTCAACACTAAAACAATAAGTCATATCAATAGTATACACATCCTTGTTATGATCTGATGGAAACTTCACTCTACCTCTGAGTTGTTTTTCCCCCAAAACACATAATCCCTTAGTCTAATCATGAGAAAACTATTAGACAAATCCCAGTTAAGGAATAGCCTACATATTTTGACCAATATTCTTCAACAATTTGATGATCATCAAAAATAAGAGAAGTCTAAGGAACTGTTACAGCCAAGAATAGACTAAGGAAACATGACAACTAAATGCAATGTTGTGCTCTGGACAGAATCCTAAAACAGATAAAAGGAAATTAAATAAAAACTAAGAATATCTTGATAAAACATTGACTTTAATTAATCATACTGTGTCATTACTTGTTCATTAATTGTAACAAATGTACCATAGTAATATAAGATTTTAATGATACGGGGACTTGCATGTATTATTATCTTCACTTTTGTGTTTGTAAATCTAAAATATATTAAATTACATTAATATTGTTTCAAACATAAAATGTTATTGAAAAATATGTAATGTGGGGTAATTTGAACTATTGTTTTAAAAATCAAACCATTTTATACTATACTTTGGTATCCCTGAATAAGTAAAATGTCCTAAACATACAGAAAGGCTTCCTTTGTAGAGGACTCACCTTTTAAACTCACTAGACTTTAATTTCCTTTCCCAGTGCAATAAGGCATGGCAGACAAAAAATATTTTGATGATTATTTTATTTGCAATCAATCTTCCAGCTTTGGGCCCCACAACAGGAGCCACAATATATACTCATTTCTTTAAACATTTGGTTTACCATCAACATAACTAATAAAGCTTGATAAGAGACACATGACTTTTTTCTTCTTTGAATATTGTTTTAACCAGAGATATTAGGAGAAAACTCAAATCTTTGAGAAATCAAAGAATAGTCAATGTACTAGAGTGATTACTTTATATTTTCTGTAGGTGTTTTTTCTCTGAACATAGATTAAACTTCAGGATTGTATTCCATGAGCCAGTCACTAGGCCATCATAACCTGACCATATTTTGTATGTTTTTTTTTTTTTTTTTTTTTTTGAGACAGACTCTTGCTCTGTTGCCTGGGCTAGAGTGCTGTGGCATCAGCCTAGCTCACAGCAACCTCAAACTCCTAGGCTCAAGTGATCCTCCTGACTCAGCCTCCCAAGTAGCTGGGACTACAGGCATGCACTACCATGCCCAGCTAATGTTTTGCTACATATTTTTAGTTGTCCAGCTAATTTCTTTCTATTTTTAGTAGAGACGGGTTCTTGTCTTGCTCTTGCTCAGGCTGGTCACAAACTCCTGAGCTCAAACGATCCACCCGCCTCGGCCTCCCAGAGTGCTAGGATTACAGGAGTGAGCCACCGTGCCCGGCTCCTATTTTGTATCTTTATCTTTAAAAATGGAAAGTGCAAATGAAAAATGGAAAGTCAATTACGTTTCTTACACTGATATTGAAACATCTTCACCATAAAGAACAAAACATATTTGGATAATAATATAAAATATTAAGAATATGTGACAGTATGGAGCAAACCACTTTATCTTTTCTTTTTTTAATGAATATATTAATCCAAAATTAAGTGCAAATGTGAAAGTGAAAGCAAAGGATAAGAGGAAACATTAATATTACTAAGATGACTAGGATTGGTAGTAGACAGAGAGTCTATTAAAATGCCTTTTGTTCATTTCTTCTGGGTCACTGACTTATACACTATGAATTGAACACAGGCATGCAAATAATAGGGATAATATGCATAGCTAAAAACCCAAAATTGCTGATTAGTTTTTTGGTGGTAAGATAACTATGGAAATCATAATAACTCACTTTGGATTAAATTAAAAATTTGGCTTGCTGTGTTAACTAGAGTAAGTGAATCTCTTTATACACCTCAGTTATCCTAGAGGTTAAAAAAATGTGATAATATAATTATTCTTTCTCACCACTTCTATATTAGTGGTACCTGAGGGGCTTTTTGACTGACATATTGCAATTAATTACATTATTATTGTTGTTTCTAATGCAATACATATTAGAATAAACTTCATAACTTTTCTTTACCTTTACTTATAATTTGTATACTTATAAATTTTACACTATGTATATGTCACATGGCCTCAAATAATTGATATTAATGGAATATATCCCTTAGCAATGGAATTGTTCTGAATTTAGTAGGAATCTTAGAAAAAGGCTCTTGAAAAGCATTCAAAAATCAGGGAAAGCACTGTTTTCCTTTAATCTAGAAGAATGGCTTTTGTTATTAGACTTACTGAATGAATGTTAAAAGATGCAGAAAACTAGACAGGGTGAAATAAGGCCAAGCCTTTTCAAGATTGATTACATGAAATTTAGTTTTTTCATATTTTTGTTAGAATGAATATGTCATCACAGGTTGCACTTTCTTTTGAGGGGAAAAGAATCCACATTAGTGAATAGTGTAAGAGATAACAGAAATGTGATGACTCTATGTGTAGGCTGGTGAGAAATCATGAAGATATCTTAGCAGCAGTGCACTATTAGTTTGACCTTAAAGCCTCATAATCTTCTAACTTCGGATTGCCAATGGCCTAATAAGAAGCATTTACAAGCTATAACTCATCCTAGCTGCAGCTCACAATTAATATTCCTCTGCACTTGGCTTTAGTCTCTTATGTACGTATAATATGATATCCCTCACATTCCTCACTGAGTCTCTACTGATGCTTCTTTCTATACATCCCTATGTTTCCACCTCCCAGTGCCCATTAATATTATCACAGAAGCATAGTACTGCTGGCAGATAGTACCATCCTTAGATCCAGGCAAAATGTGCCGTTGCCCCGCGTGCTGCATTGTTGAGGGTCCTGCTTTGGTTTTTCTCTCATTGTTCTCCCCTGTATGGTGTTATGGGAACAAACACACTGAAAGTCTGTTTCTCCCATTCTAGATTATATTCTGGGAGATTGGAACAAAGCTAGACATTTAATTGATTAAAAGCATATATAATTTCTTTTTTATTTTTTTCTTATTTGCTAAATATCATAAGAATGATAGCTTACTGCCATTGTAGAGTTGTGTCCTTTAGACACATGTGTATGTGTGTATGTATGTGTGTGTGTATGTGAGAAAGTATTAAACGGTTATCTTCAAACAAAATATAATTGAAACCAGATAGAAAATTAAATATTCAGGAAAGAATAAAGGATACATAAAAGAGAAATACATTGATAAATCTAAATGCATTAACTGCTGAAAATAATAATAGTTATATCTAATAGAATTTAAAATATTTAAAGTACACGAGAGAAAGATAATACAAATTTAAAGGAAATCAAATAAAGTTAATGCAATCTAAGATCTTGAAATTTTAAGACTGAGATACAAATATTTATTATTAGACTTTGATAAGACAGAAACATATGATCTACTCTGGTAACCACTAAAATAATGGTAAAATAAGGGATCACTATAAGGGTAATGGAATGAAAAATGAAATAATTTTTTAAAATCAATATATGGATGTCAAATAAGTAATAAAAGAAACACATAAGTAGTAGAATAAATAGGAAATAATAAAATGGTTGATTTAAACCTTAAAATATCAGAAACTACATTAAATATGAGTGGAATTTGTTTTTCAATTTACAGTTATTAATTATCAGACTGGATAAAGAGAGTAAGCTATACACTGCTAATAGCATAACTAACATAAACAGTATTTAAAAGTAAAAGCACAGAAAATTCAATACTTTGCAAACACTAACTGCTCTAGTCTGAAAATATTATCCCAGTGTGCTATTAAGAGGTGGGCCTTTGGGAAGTGATTAAGACATGAGAGTTCCACCTTATAAAAGAGGCTCTAGTGAGCTTCCTTCCCTCTTTTGCCATGTGAGGATGCAACAAAAGACACCGTCCATGAAGCAGAAGGTGAACCTTCATGAAACACTGACTCCCACCGAAGCACCTTAATCTTGGACTTCCTCCCCTCTAAAACTATGAGAAATAAACTTATGTTGTTTTTAAATTACCCAGTCTAAGGTATTTTGTTTTAGCTACCTTAACAAACTAAGACATTAACCAAAATCAATTGATAGGGTGACATATCAGGCAGAATTTAAGTAAAAAAGAATAAAGACAGAGGAAAATTTCATTATGGTAAAATGTTTAATCAAGAAAATATAACAATTTTAAACTTATATTCAGGTAATATCCTATCAAAACAGATAAAATTTGACAGAAGAAAAAATAAATATAAAAGTCTACAATTATAGTGGAAGATTTAACATACCTTTCTCAGTAGCTGATAGGGAAATCAGATCAAAAATGAGTAGGGATATAGAAGGTTCAAGCAGATTGATATGAAAACTGATATTATTTTTATCTATGGAGGACTAATTCTACCAATTGCAGAAAGTACATCTTTTTCATGCACACATGGAACATTAATAAAAAGTTACCATATGTTATGCCAGAAAGCAAATGTTGACATAGTTCAAAGATTTAAATCGTGCAGAATTATTCTAATTACAGAACAATGAGAGACAGAAATCCATAACTAAATATGATTTGAAAACCACCATATGCCTAGAAATATAAAA
>CM052436.1:39002889-39055788 GCA_028533085.1 Varecia variegata | reverse complement strand
TTTATTTCTATTATTGTTACATTGTAATATATAATGAAATAATTTTAGAACTTACCATATGCAGAATCAGTGGGAGCCCTGAGCTTGTTTTCCTACAACTTGATGGTCCCATCTGGGGGCAATGGGAGGCAGTGATATCCTAAGTGTATTGCTTATGTCCAGGCTACTCTATAATCTCATTTTGGTTGCTGTAACTACAGAAAACCCTGTTTCACAAAGATAGGATGTTGGAAATGGAAGCAGGTTTTTCAGTGCTTTTGTGGCAATCTCAGGATGTTTTGCCTTGACTTTAATCCACAATGCATGGAGATTTGAAGTTGTCTCAAACACTTTTTAGGTCATCATTTGCGATCTCAAGCAGCTGATCCTTTTCTCGCATGAACAAAATCGATTCACCTGGATTATTCACAAATGGATTGCCCATCCATTCCTTCCCAGTTTGGGGTTTCTTTGTGGTTGGGAAGTAATGCTCAAACTCTTTTGAAAGCTGAGATAGGTGATCATGCACCAGCTGGGAGAAAGAAGGCCCTGGCTTGGTCTCTTTCAAAATCTCTGCTAATGTTTGAAACACGTCAAAAATCCCAATGTTTACTCATTGCCCCCATAATTCCAATTTGGCTTTGACTGCAGCCACTTTATCTGCCAACTTGAACACAGTTGTCATTCTCCCCTGGAGTGACAGATCGAGTTTGTTGAGCAGGTTGAATATATCACACAAGTGTGTCACTGAAATGTGCTGCCAGTGGTGACTGCTTTTCTAAAAGAAATCCCTCGAGTGGCTCTTATAACTCAAAACTCTGTCCACCTTTAGAAAACCATCTCACTTCTGTGTGTAAGAGAAGACCTGTGCGCTCTGCATTTATCTCCTTACAGAGCTGTGCAACCAGAAGTGAGTTAGGGGCATGTACTTTAATGTGGTTGATAATTTTTATCACAACATGCAAAACGTTGTTTAGCTCAGGTGACATTTTTCAGCTAGCCAGCATTTCTCTATGGATGACACAGTGCAGAGATGCACATTCAGAAGAGACCTCCTTGACCCAAGTAGTGAAACCAGAAAGCTGTCCAGTCATGGAAGCCACTCTGTCTGTGCATATACCGAAACAAAATGACCAATTCAGTTATGCAATCATTCAAAGACTTGAATAGTTCTGCAGCTGTGGTGTTGGTTGGAAACAAAAGTGCTCATAACATGTCCTCATGCACATCCTTTTAAAAATATATGGCACAAAAACAAGTATTGTTGCCTTGTTGTCAATATTGGTAGACTCGTCAACCTAGATTGCATACCATGGTGACTCATTAATACTCTCTAGCAATTGTGCCTCAATATCTTCTTCTATTTCATCAATTTGTCTAGTTCTGGTGCTAACCGAAAGAGGAACATGTGCTACATTTTGAACCACAGCCTCTCCTAAAAGTTCATGGCAAATGTCCCTAGCAGCAGGTAGGATCAATTCTTCACCAACAGTAAAGGACTTCTTAGTTTTAGCAGTGAGGTTAGCTGCTAAGAACGATGCTGTCAGTGCAGACACATTTGGTGAAGTGGTGGCCTTCAATAACTGCTTCTGTTCTTCATGTTCATATTTTTTTCTTTTGAAAAACTCCAAAGACTTATCTTTTAAAGTGGGGTGCTTTGTCTCCATGTGGTGAAGCAGTTTTGAAGCTTTCATGGCTTAATTGGATAGCCAGTCACCATGTATTGTACATAGTGGGATTGGAGAATGTGAATCACCTATTGCAATGAATGCATAATTTAAGTAGAACTCTTGGTATTTTCTTTGAAATGCAGCTTTCATTTTGTTGGCAGTCTTATTGTCTTCTGCTGTCTCATCATTGCGTCTTTTCCCCCTTTCTAAATCTCTCCAGTGCCGTGTGTTTTTACTCATTTTTACTAGGGTTAACTTGTGGGCTTATCAGAACTGTGACTGAGACAAGTGTGCAGTGTGGCGAAAAGGGTGCAGATGGAAGTGGTAAATAAAATGAGCAGGCCACAGAAGGACTAAAGCAAGTATTGGATTCTGACTTAAAGTCTGCCACCGCATTCAGCTTTACAATTGAAGTAAGATGCTCACTTAGCACTCCGAAGCCTACCACCAGATGCAGCTTAATTGTTACTTGCCACTCACTGATAGGGTTTTGATATGCATTTGCAAGCAATTGATTTATTATGGTCTCTGGGCAGTCAAACCTCTCTGCTAACGATAATTTGTATTCACAGCCGTTCTCCAGAACTAGCATCACTGCCTCAGGTCCACCTCAGATCATCAGGCATTGGATTCTCATGAGGAGTGGGCAACCTAGATCCTGCTCATGTGCAGTTTACAGCAGTGGTGGTGCTCCTATGAGAATGTAATGCTGAGCTGACCTGACAGAAGGCATGTAAACAATGGGGAGTGGCTGCAAATACAGATGAAGCTTTGCTTGCTTGCTGGCCCACTGCTCACTTCCTGCTGGGTGCCCTGGTTCCTAAGAGGCCACATACCAGTACTGGGTACTGGTCCACTGCCACTGTGGGGTGGGGGGATTGGGTATCACAGTTGCAATGAATGTCTAATATTTCATGGGGAAGACAAATGATTTAATTCCTTTTTATTATCTAAGTAGGACTTTATTATTTTATTTTTCTATCCTTTTAATTAATAACTTCAAATGTTCAAAGACACATACTGAAATTTTTTAAAAAGACAGAACCATGACTCTGGTAAGTATATTTGTCCTGGATTTTAAAGACATACTAAGAAATATAATTTCATAAAGTAGAAAGTTAAATTTAAAAGAATAAGAAAATAAGGCAAAAATTGGTTTATATCTGACTATATGGAGAAAATAAAATTTAACCATAAAACATTCCATAAAAATGAGGTTAAGAAAGATATATTAACTAAGAATGAAAGATTGTACTGAACAATCAGAAACAACTTTCTCTGGTGACTCCCTTTCTCTTAAGATTGTCCAAGTGAAGCTCAGTTTTGCCGTATCAACAAAGTAACTGATTACAGGACACCTCCCCTCTTTCAAACTGTATTGCCAATACAATAGTGCATAACTAAGTTAAGTGTGTGTTTGGAAATCTCATTATTGGAAAGGCAAGAGTTTGTAAAAAAAAAAAAAAAAAAAAAAAAAAAAAAAAAAAAAAAAGACATAAAATGTAACCAGAAGATATTTGCACTTCAGTGTTTATTGCGGCATTATTCACAATGGCTAAAATGTGGAATCAGCTTAAGTGATTATCAAGGGACGAATGGATAAAAAAGATGTGGTGTACGTATACAATGGAATATTATTTAGCCATGAAAAAGAAGAGAATTTTGTCATTTGCAGAAACATGGATAGATCTGGAGGTCATTATTTTAAGTGAAAAATCAAGGCACAGAAAGACAAATATTGAATTTTCACACTCATATATGGGACCTAAAAAAATTGATCTCAAGGAGGTAATGAATAGAATAGTGGATACTAGAGATTGGTAACGGTGGTTTGGAAGGAGTAATGAAGAGGTGTTGGGGAAGGGGTAATTCTGTAAAATAGAAGGAAAAAAGTTCTAGTGTTCAATAGTGCAATAGGGCAACTATAGTTAATAATTTATTATATTTCAGAATGGCTAGAAGTTTTCAAATGCTCCCAACATAAAGCAATGATAAATGTTTCAGGTGAATCATGTCTGAATTATCCTGATTTGATCATTATATGTTATATGCTTGTATCAAAATATAACATGTACTCCATGAATATGTACAATTATTATGTATCAATAAAAAAGAAATAAATAACTTTTGCAATTTAAGCCCACCAAATAATACAATTGTTTTTACAATATTAAACAATTCCCTTCCATCAATCTCTTTAAATTACAATCAGAAGCCTATGTAAACTACATAAAATGAAAATCATTCCAAAAGTGAAGTATGGTTTCTTTGACTATAATGGTATTTTACTGTGCAAAGTTATCCATCTGAAACATTTCACTAGGGGTGTGTTTACTAAAAATAAAAATCACAAAGACATAATCCTGACCTAGAAATCTAATTCCTAGAAAAATGGCCCTATAGCTCAGGGGTTAGAGCACTGGTCTTGTAATTCCTAGAAAAAGATGTGTGAAAGGAATCCTTAAATTCTCAACACCATATAATTTGACTCTAATTTCTGCATGTAGAATTACCAAAAAAATGTGTTTTAATTACTTGGTAAAAAGGGAAATATAGTAAAACAGTATTAGAAAAAGTAAAAGTAAAATTAAGTAGCTTAGAAAACAATAGAGAGTCAATACAGCACATTAGTAAGAAACAAGTTTCATTTCTGAGAAAATGTTAAGAGTTGGATAAAAGGAGCGTAAATAATTTCTCATTATTTAATTAGATGCTATAAATTAAAGAAAATGCTATAAATTAATCAGCATATGCTATATTACATCCACAGTGATTATAATATATAAGGAGATAACTTCCATTTATTATTAATAAATTTTATTTGTAATTAACACATACTCATACATATTTATAGGGTACGATGTGATATTACAATGCATGTATACATTGTATAATGATCAAATCAGAGTCATTTATCATTTCTTTGTGCTAATAACATTCAAAAATCTTCTCTTGTAGTCATCTTGAAACATATACATTGTTGTTTGCTATAGTCACCCTACTGTATAACGAAACATCAGAACTTATTCTAATTGTAACTTGGTACCCATCTCTCCCCATTCCCTGCACCCCCTACCCTCTTCAGCCTCTGGTAACCACTAATTTACTCTCTGCTTCTATGAAATCAACTTTTTTAGATTTCACATGAGTGACATCAGGCAGTGTTTGTCTTTCTGTGCTGGCTTATTTCATTTAGTATAATGTCCTCCAGGTTCATCCATGTTGCCACAAATGACAGGATTTCATTCTGTTTTATGGCTGAACAGTATTCCACTGTGTACATATGTAATATATACCACATTTTCTATGTCCTTCTGTTTGTAGTTGGACATTTAAGTTGATTCCATATCTTGGCTATTGTGAATAGTGCTGTTGTAAAAATGGGAATACAGACAACTGTTTTCCATAATAGCTGTACTAATTTACAAACCTCAATTTAATGTTCTGTTTTCTTTGCGGAACACTGGAGACCTTTGGGTATTTTCTTATATGAATCACAGTTATTTGTTCACTTTCCCTTCTCTTCTTAACCCTTCATCTGATTCCAAATACTTTCAATATCCTATTCATTACTTTCTTTTGTGCAGTTCTCAAACATTAATAAATTACCTTACTTATATAAGTATTATTGAACTAAGTAATGCACAGTGATAATTAATTGATTAACAATAGTTTAGGAAAATAGGTTTTTATTTTCTTGGAGGGGGAGAAGGAGTGTGATAGGAATAAATAGAATTTAGGTTAAGTTAGCAAGAAGAGGTAACTCCTAGAACTGTGTCACCATAAATAAAAACACTATTTCAAATTTACCTAATTGTTGAATTTAATCAGAAAATTCAAAATGGTTACGGCTTTTCTTCCTTTTTTCTTTATCCTTTTCATTTACACTTAGAAAGCCACAAATGATACCATTTCTAGTTTTACTTTCACCTGTATTAGTCACTTCTCTAACATATTGGGCTTTGTTCAGAGTTCCAAACTTACATGCATATGTGATGTAACATATTTCTTACAACATCACACATTAGAATAATTTTTCTACAGTTAAAAACTTTTCTAGGCCGGGCGCAGTGGCTCACGCTTGTAATCCTAGCACTTGGGAGGCTGAGGTGGGCAGATTGTTTGAGCTCAGGAGTTCAAGACCAGCCTGAGCAAGAGCGAGACCCCGTCTCTACTAAAAATAGAAAGAAATGATCTGGCCAACTAAAAATATATAGAAAAAATTAGCCGGGCATGGTGGTGCATGCCTGTAGTCCCAGCTACTCGGGAGGCTGAGGCAGAAGGATGGCTTGAGCCCAGGAGTTTGAGGTTGCTGTGAGGTAGGCTGATGCCAGGGCACTCACTCTAGCCCAGGCAACAGAGCGAGACTCTGTCTCAAAAAAAAAAACTAATAAAGAGATTAAGTGAATGTTGCCTATGAGATTTACATGACCATAAAAGGAGTAACAAACCCGATGAACAGATTAAAAATACTCCATTTTCAAAATATAATTTCCAGTGAGGAAAAATGAGGTTTTTCTAAAGCTTATTCTCATTGCCACTAATTTCACAGGTTTACATAAATTATGATGGGATAAATTGCTGCAAAGAAGAATTTCTAAACCAAAGTAATCCTTTTGACAGCATTTACTGATTTCCAATAATTTCAAGAAATTTGCCACATTGAGTGTGCAATGAGAAATGTATAAGCAAAAAGTCAAAGCTAGCAATCAGAGAAATCAAAGCAGAAAAGAAATACAAATTTTTCAAATCTCTGAATTAAACAGAGAAGCTAGCAATAGGTTAGGACCCTAACTTGCTAAATTTTTAAATAGTTATGCAACAATGATAAGTATGACTGTTCTTCAGTGGGAACTTTTTAAATTAAAGGAATAAATTAAAAATAAAACTTGATTGTTGTTTCTTCACCCCTCCAATTGTATTTAAGATAATTTTTGTCAATATTAATAACAAAAATAAGTTTTTTCTTAGTGTGATCAACATAAATCTTCCTCTGTATTTATGTCAATGCAAGGTAACATAAATGTTGGATTATAAAATTATTTTATTTTGTTTAGCTAAGAGCAAATCTTAGCTATGTCATTTATTTCCTGCCTAGATCATTAATTTTTCTTCCCATTTATAATTAAAACTTTCATTTAAATATAAATCATATATTTACATACAAAGTATTTGAAAAATAAAACTGAGTTCCCCATAATTTAGAGAAAGACTTTGTAACTAATGTAGAGAATGCGAAATTGACTCACTGTTAATAAAAAATGATTTTTTATTGGTGACAGAGTAGGGTTGATTTAAGCTTGCTACCCATGGAAAGAAAAATACATTATATATGAATAAATTTAGTATTGGAAACTGTTTCAATAACTTTATCTGAAACTCAAAAGTCTTTCACAGGAAACAAAAAACAATACTTCTGACATTAAACATTGGTAAGCTCTGTTATGTCCCTACTGTGTGTGTGTGTGTGTGTGTGTGTGTATACATATATATATTTCAGTATATTATGGGGGTACAAATATTTAGGTTACATATATTGCCTTTGCCCCCACCTGAATCAGAGCTTCAAGTGTGTCCATCCCCCAGATGGTGCGCACACATTATGTATGAACATACCCATCCCCTCCTCATCCCTCTACCTGCCCTACACCCAGTGAATGTTACTGCTATATGGGCACGTAAGTGTTGATCATTCGACAAATTCAGCACCCTTTTATGATAAGAATGTTTAACAAAATAGGCATAGATGGGACTTATCTAAAAAAATGATAAATGCCATAAATGCCAAACCCACAGCCAACATCATACTGAACAGGGAAAAATTGAAACCATTCCAGCTTAGAACTAGAACCAGACAAGGTCACCCTCTATCACTGCTTTTATTCAACATAGTGCTGGAAATCCTAGCCAGAGCAATCAGACAAGAGAAGGATATCAAGGGCATCCAAATGGTGGCAGAAGAGGTCAAATTCTCACTCTTTGCTGATGATATGATCTTATATGTAGAAAACCCCAAAGACTCTGCCATGAGACTACTGGAATTGATAAACAAATTAAGCAAAGTCTCAGTTTACAAAATCAATGTACGGAAATCAGTGGCATTCCTATATGCCAACAGCAGTCAAACTGAGAACCAAATCAAAGTACTGTATATTAATAGGCAACTGAAATTTTTTATATACTGTACGTATGGTCTAAATAAGAATTTGACCTCTTATTTCTAATAGCAACCTTCCAATAGTTTCATCCATTTTCATACCCATGTACATTTGCTACTCTATCCTTAAACATTCAAAGCTCTATTTTTAATATCTTTTTCCAAATATTTCATATGGTGTGTGAAATAATACTATGACATTTCTGTTCTCTCCATTTATATTCTTAGTAGCAAATAACAAAATATCTGTTATCTATTTGATTCTGCTAATGATAAAGTCCATAACTACCCACGGCACCTGTAAGAGATTCTGATAAACAACTGCCGCATATCAGATAAATCACCGAATGCTTGCATCTATGAAAAGGAAGCTGATAGATGAAATAAATTTGTGGATATAGAACTGGAGTATAAAATGCTGCAAACAGATTAAGTGAGCTTGTTGATTTTTTTGAATTAAAATTGAGCAGTGATATACTTCTATTAAAGAAAGCCTATCTGAGCCTCCTTCTGACCATATCTACTTTTTTAAAAACTTTAAATTTATGTACTTACATACATATTTCATTCATAGTATTTACCTTATTTCATATTTTATATCTTTCTATTAAAATTTCTTAAATATTTTTAAGTTGGACATATTTTGAAATATTCAATATAACAGCACTTCTTTGGAATCTGAGATCACAGACAATGCACATTAAAGTGTTTGAGTTGAGGTATGTGAAATAATGGTAGACTTGTTGGTTGCATTTGTTCGTGTTGGAGCTACTGATTTTCATATATTTTTAATTCTTGTTTCTATTAACTTAAACTTAAAAAATGCTTATTAAACAAATAAAGAACAGAGTGCATGTGTGTGTGTGTGTGTGTGTGTGTGTGTCCGCACGCATGCGCACATGTGTGTATAGGCAAAAACAAAAATATTAATAATTGTCCTGTTAATTCCTAGCCAATCCCATCTTTCTGAGACTTTCAGAATGCTTTCACTTCCGCTAACCCTTTCAAATAAAACATTTATAAAGGTTTTTATTTCTTTTTATTTCATTCAAAGTATTCCTAGAATTTTCTTAAATAATGTGCTATTTTTAATTACAGATTTATTAATATTTCTATTGCAATATATCTCTTGTTTTTAGGAACTTTATTTGGCAAACTTATTACACATTCTCTGACGGTCTATAACTACTTTGTTATGGTTCCCTTTTCTTATGATCTTTCCCTTCTGAAATATTAATTATAATGCATTTATTATTTATTTAGGATTCTTCTAAAATATTTAATATAAATTTTTACATATATGAAAATAGCATTCAATCTGGAAGTGAATCATATCTTTATATATCTTTGGGATTTAGTATTTTCTCTCAAAATTTTGTAGGTATGAGAACTTATGGGATGGAAATGGCAAAGTAACTCTTATTGTACTTACCTTCCTGTCATAAATAACAATCAAATAACACAAAACAAATATAAAATAATGCTTTCTAGCAATCAGCAATAAAGAACTCTGATCCTTGACAAAGAATAACATGCAAGGTAAACTAAATAATGTCCTCCATAGGGAAATTTCCAGAATGTGGCACAGAGGAAAACCAAACAGAAAGCAGCAAACTTGCTGAGTATAAAGAAAAGAGAGAAGATTTTTGGAGGTGAGGTGTATTTGAGGGGCAGTTACCAGAGAAAAGGAAGTTGCAGAGGAAGAGCCCCAGAAATGTGCTCAGGGCTAATCCTGAGTATTTGTTATTTTTTTTTTTTTTTTTGAGACAGAGTCTCACTTTGTTGCCTGGGCTAGAGTGAGTGCCGTGGCGTCAGCCTAGCTCACAGCAACCTCAAACTCCTGGGCTTAAGTGATCCTACTGCCTCAGCCTCCCAAGTAGCTGGGATTACAGGCATGCGCCACCATGCCTGGCTAATTTTTTCTATATATTTTACTTGGCCATATAATTTCTATTTTTAGTAGAGACGGGGGTCTCGCTTTTGCTCAGGCTGGTCCCGAACTCCTGACCTCCAGCGATCCACCCCCCTTGGCTTCCCAGAGTGCTAGGATTAACCACCAGGCCAAGCTGTAAATGAAATTTTATTAGCATATAAATACACCATTTGTTTACATATTGTCTATTGTCACTTTCAGTATGGAGAAGTACATCTGCAGCAGAAACTATCAGGCCCTAAAAGCCTAAAATATTTACTACCTGGACCTTGAAAAAGTTTTCAACCTCTGATTTAATCTCTCAAGTGGAAAAAGTCCTAGGCTTTTGCCTTGATTTGAATAGGCTTCTTCTTTTCTTAGGTTTACTTAAATTAAAGCTTCCTGGCCTTTTTATTTATTTATCTATCTTAGTCTTGTATTCCCCATACCACTCTAGCTACTAGGCTTTGAAAATTCCTTATTTCTACTTCAGCATTTAATATCTTTCTGTCCCTGTCAAGGACAGGCTTGGATTTCCATGTCTCAGGCACCATCTACTTAAATGCGAAGTTTTCAGCCCAAGATATGCTTGTTTCTAGTCTTCATTTCCCTGACCATTCATCTGTTCATATCCAATCATCATATTAATCAGGAATGGAATGCTCTCATCTTACAATTACCTAATCTCCTTTTATTGTGCTACTTATAACAACTTGGTGTCTAGTATTATGTTTAGGTTCATTCAGCAGGAAATTTTAATAGTCTCTGAAAAACAGGATGACCACAAATCTGGTTTACACAGGCCAATACCTGCTTAATATTAATATTTTTTGACTAATTTTAACAGTCCTTCACCCTTTCGTTGTTATTTTGTCCAGATTTGCTATCAAGTGTTCACTTATCGTCAACTTATTCAAGAAGCATATTGATGATTAGAAAGCAACTTTAATCTATTGAACATGCTTGTTTTGAGCTTAACATTAGTAAAAATTGCATCCTAATTATGTATAATGTGGGATTTTGGTTTGTGGTAGAAATCGTTTATCAAAATAAAGAAGATATCATATAATCCTATGATGTATATTAAGAGTTTTTATAATGAAAATACATTATATATATTCATTATATATACATAATGAAAAACATTATATATATTACGTTTTAAATCATAGATGGAGTTGATTTAATGATATGGTATTGAGAGTTTGGTGTCCTTACTCCTCTAAGTACTATATTTTTTTTTTTTTTTTTTTTTTTTTGCCATAGTGCCCTTGTCTAGTTCTGGTGACAGAATTATACCAGGGCTGTAAAGTGAATTAATTAGTCTTTCATCTTTTTTTTTCTGTGAACTGGAACATGTTTTATAAGATACTTTTTATACAACTTATGGAATATTTGCTCAAGCTCACCTATAAAACCACATAGATCATGTTGTCTTTTAGAGCAAATATGCCTTGATGTTTTTCTTTCATTATTTTTGGTCTCTACATGATTTCTTATTTTTGAATCAAACTTCACAATTTATATTGCTTTTAAAATTATAAGTGCCAAATAGGCTTTCAAATTTATTGGCACTATGCTATTCATAGTGTTCTGTAATAATTCTACACCTTATAGTTCTTCCTTTTATATCTTCTTTTCATTCATGATAGTTGTTTTGGGATGAATGGTTGTCTATTACTTTGTCTCTTTTTTGCTTGTAATTACAAAAGTTTTGCCAAATTTATTGTTGTTTTCACCATGTTTTTATTTTCTTAATGTTCTCTATGTTGTTTAATTTTCTATTCCTTTACTATTTTCCTGTATTTTAACTTCTCTGTTTTTCTCATGATTTATATTATTCTTTTTTAGCTTATGACATTAAAAAGTTTGTTCATTTTTTTACCATCCTATTTTCCAACAAAACATTTTGAAATATAAATTTCCTTCTGAAATAAGATTTGGCTGCATCCACAAATTCCTCTTACATTGATTTATTTTTATTTTTGCTCTTATTCATTTTAAAATATTGTATACTTTACATTTTGATTTGCATATATACTCCATTCACTATGCTGTTATCATTGTTCTAGGTAACAAACAATGAACAATTCAGGTTTATTTTTTTTTAAAGTTTATATTCAGTGTGATGAGGATGAATACCCAATAACTCTCAACAAACACACACACAAAAACATACACATGCAGAGGAATAAGTGCTAGAAGAAAATTGTTTCTCTATAATATAGGATGGTGAGCAGTAAAGTTTCATTGATCAGGTACATTGGGTGCAAATTTGGAAAATATATGGGAATGAGAGAAGTACGAAGTCTCTGAAATTTTGCTCTCATTTTGTTTTGTTTGTTACTCACCAATCCAAGCAGAGATAATTTATTCAGGCAGAAAGAATAACAAGTGTGAAGAACTTAAGACTTCCGAGGAATAGCAAGGAAGTCAGTGTATCTAAAGCAGTATAGTAAGCGATGGTAGGGGGAAGAGAGCAATTGTTTTCTAGTGGTGTTATAATCAAGTAGGAACATTAATTATTCAGAACACATTTTTCATTTATGTAAGGCTGGTGGCAGGTACCCCTCCCTTCCCTAATGAAAAAAGAAGAGGCCCCTCCTATTCCTCAATACCCGCCCCCAAACTGAAACAAAGACATTCCTTAATCCTCCCGCCGCCGAGGACATCTCCTGGCCAAAGAAACTCCCATCCCCCAACCCTAAAAACCTATATAAACCCACTCAGACTTCTGGGCGGGGCGGCTTCTCGAGTTCCACTCGTGGGACTGGGAGGCTCGCCCGGGTCCCTCTCTCTCTCTCTCTAGGGACTTGTTACCCCCACCCGGGAGCTCCCCAATAAAGCCTCTTTACTTATCCCTTTCAACTCTGCTCGTCTTTCTTTCTCTGGCACCCTACCACTCCAAAAACCCTTACAATTTAGATATAAAAATAAATGTCTAGAATTATCTTTTCACCACACATTTCTAATTGTCTTTCTGGTCAGTAAATATTATTTATATATTATCATGGTTTTTTACTAATTTTGTCCAAAAAAGTCTATATTTCTAGATTGATTTAAAAGATTATTTCCCCCAACTCTGTCAGATCCTCTAGCATTGGGCTAAAATGTGGCTCAGTGTTCACAGCATTATAATTTTTTCCTAAGGAGAGGGAAAGAAATTTACAACAGGAAGCAGCACTCCATGTATCACAGATTTTCTATTTTTCCATTCTCCCTCACTCCTTTCCTCCATTCCTCTCTCCCTGCTGTGGTGACTGAATTGCTAAGTTCGGACCCTTCAACTATCTGCCATCAAGCTAACAGAAATTTCAAGTCTTGATGAAATGGCCAATCTCTACAGTTCCCCATCTAACTTGGAATTTCTCATCTCTCTAGTGCTATAAAGTTCCAAGAAATATGGCTTGGCCTTGCCCTTGTATCTATACTTAGCTGTTGCAAATATAGATGTTACCTCTTCAGGGCTGATCTTCATTTGTATTGCTGAATATTTTTGATCAATGCATTGATGCATACACAGAGAGTAGATGGATAGGCACATGGATGTAGATGAATGGATATAGATATATCCTTGCTCATAGTACACTTTTTACACTTGGTGAAAATGTATTTCATTGTGTTCTTTATAAACCACTGTTGAAATTTATTTTTCAGTAATTTTGTTAAGATTGATCTCTCTCTCTCTCTCTCTCTCTCTCTCATTCTTCCTCTCCCCCCCCAACACATATTTCTATTTATTATTTTACTTGATTGACAGAGGGGAGAGTGAAGTAGAAATACTTTTTCTATCTTTAACATAGCATTTTTGTTTCTTAAATTTTATTGTCTTAGTCATGTTTATTTTCTCTTTTTTTAAAAAAAAAATATTACTTTGTGGTAGACTGATGCCTCCCAATTTGTTCTTTCTTCTTAAGATTGGTTTGGCTATACCAGGTCTTCTCTGGTTTCATATGAAACATAGAATAACTTTTTCTAGATCTATAAAGAATGATGATGGCAAACTGTACTACAAGGCTATAGTAATCAAAATAGCATGGTACTGGCATAAGAACAGAGATACAGACCTTTGGAACAGGGCTGAAAACCCAGAGAATAAAAACATCCTCATACTGTCATCTAATCTTTGACAAAGCAGAAAAAAATATACAATGGGGAAAAGAATCTCTGTTCAATAAGTAGTGCTCAGAAAACTGGATAACCACATGCAGAAGATTGAAACTGGATCCCCACCTCTCACAAAAATCAACTCACGATAGATAACAGACTTAAACCTAAGACGTGAAAAGAATTCTAGAAGAAAATGTTGGAAAAACTCTCATAGACATCAGCCTAGGCAAAGAATTTATGAAGAAGACCCTGAAAGCAATCACAGCAGCAACAAAAATAAATAAATGGGATCTGATCAAATTAAAAAGCTTCTGCACAGCCAAGGAAACTATCGTTAGAGCAAATAGACAACTTACAGAATTGGAGAAAATATTTGCATTTTACACATCCAATAAAGGGCTGATAACAAGAATCTATATAGAAATTAAGAAAATCAACAAGAAAAAAAACCAAACAACCCTATCAATAAATGGGCAAAGGCCATGAACAGAAACTTTTCAAAGGAAGAGAGACTAATGATAGCAAACATATTAAAAAGTGCTCAACAGCTTTAATCATCAGGGAAATGCAAATCAAAACCACAATGAGATATTACCTAACTTCGGTGAAAATGGCTTTTATCAGAAAGTCCCAAAACAACAAATGCTGGTGTGGATGTGGAGAGATTGGAACACTCTTACACTGCTGGTGGGACTGCAAATTAGTATAACACTTGTGGAAAGTAATTTAGAGATATCTCAAAGAGCTAAAAATAGCAATACCATTTGATCCAGCAATCCCACTACTAGACATCTATCCAAAGGAAAAAAAGACATTCTATTAAAAAAGACATCTGCACTCAAATGTTTATGGCAGCACAATTCACAATTGTAAAGGTGTGGAAACAATCTAAGTGCCCATCAATACATGAGTAGATTAATAAAATGTGGTATATGTATGCCATGGAATACTACTCAATTACAAAAAACAATGGTGAAATAGCACCTCTTGTATTATTCTTAACCATGTATTAAATACATTAATATATTAACTATGTACTAAACCATCAAAATAAAAAGAAAACAGTATTTGTTATTTGAATTTATGGTTTTTCAAGATATGTCTGTATTCTCATGTTTTTTTCTATTTTTAAATATATAATATAGAATTGAAATTTTATCACATTCTTTTTACATTATCACTAAAATAGAATTTGAAGCTTATTTTCACAATTCTTTTTAAAATATTGATATAGTTATGAACAAAGATAACATAGTAATATTTCAAAGTTTGCTTCCTTTTCTTCACTGATATAATTACACTTTCTTTATAGATGATGTCATGATTTTGATTAATGTTTCACTGTTCTTGTTAGTGTTTTCTAGTATTTAAATTCCAAATAGTACCTGAATATCATTTTTTATAATCATTTCTATAAAGAAAGACTTTATTTCCCTAAATTCACTAATGATAATATTGCTGGATACAGGATTTTTAGATGATGAGCTTTATTATTCAGTTTTGATAGATTTTGCTCAGTAGTATCCTAAAGTTTAATATTAAAGAGGAAATTTTAAAGCTATAGAATATTTTGTTGGTTGGTTGATTTATGGATAACCTGCCTTCATCCCCTTAAATGGTTATTGATTCTTTCAGTCTATGTTTTTTGAATATTTCCTCTGTGCATGTATGCGCAACATGCTTGTGAATCCCTTTATTAATTTGGTTAGAATGTGAGGTTTTCAATTTCCAAACAGAGATCTTCATTTGGATTAGAAAGCATTCATTCTTTTTACCTCTTTTATTTTGTTTAAAAAAAAAACCCTTTTAAATTACACAAATGAACATATGAATATATTTTTATTAAAATATAATATTCCAGATTTATTATTTCTTTAACTTTTACTCCTGCTTCATTTTGTCTTTCTTACATTTTTTTTTGAATTCCTATTATTAATATTTGTGGGTTAATACCATAGAGGAGGCCTCTTTCTCTCATATTTTCCTACATTGTTTCTTCCCTTGATCCTGTTCTTCCAAAACAGGGGTAATGGTAGAAACAGGCCAGAGAGGTCTACAGGAGTCACAGTATATAAACTAGAATAAGCCCTGTAAAAGGCCAATGGCTTTATTTCTTTAAAGATTAGCATAGGTTCCAGCTAGAGACTTAGATTTAGGTCCAAATAGAAAGAGAAAAGAAAAAAAATAACGTCTACAAGAAATGTTAATTATCAGTTAAGAGGTATGATGACCTGAGTGGGTGAGGAATAAGTCAGAGTGATAGATAAGGTCAACACATAGATTTGTCTATGTGTCCTTTATGCAAACAGCTATTTCACATGGCTCTTTACTCTGAATTCCATCACCATTTTACTTAGAAAAAATTGTATTAATCCTGAGAGTGTGGATGATCCATTTCTTATTCTCATTTATATCACTAACACAGGGTTTCCATATATATATATATATATATATGCATATATATGTACATATATATATAAAACCTACTGATAGTCCTAATCAAAAATTATTTGCATAAATCATATCCCCATCAAAATAGGAATGTTTTATTTCTTAATGTTCCTTCTTTGCCTGTAATTTTCTATAAAACCTGATTCTTTTTCAGTTTTTCTCTGTGCTATTTCTCTTTTCACTTTGCTTCTCCCTTTTCTTCTTATTCCCATAATGTACACACACACACACACACACACACACACACACACATAAATAGATTCCCTGTGTTCTTATTGAATCTATCAATCTCCTTCATATTACACAAATACACTCCAGTTCTGTATTGGGAAATGACATAAAGAAACTTTAATTTTTCATCCTCTATAGATTTATTTTTATACCTCTTTTTAAAAATATGTCAGTTACCATCCTAGAGTTTACGAAAATCATCATTAAGTAACCATAGTCTATGTTCAAATAATACTATCTGCTTTTATGTGTGGCATAAAAGCCAACCAATAGTACACTCCCAATTCTTCCTTCCCATACTTTGTGCTAATTTTGTAAACATTGTCTTTTTATACATTATAAACACTGAATTAATTCTTTCTATTGCTTTAGAAACATGATTATCTTGAGAACAATTAAAAATAGAAATAAAGTTTATAGTTTTATGAATTATAACATTTTGGTGTGCTTCATTTCTTTGTATAGATCTAATTTATGTCTGGTATCTAGTATTCTGCCTGATGAATTTCATTTTTGAGAATTTCTTCTGAAAATAACTTCTGTCAATTTTGATTTACTGAAATAGCCAGTTTATTTTTGAAATATAATTTTTCTGTGACTAGAATTCACGTTCGTCCTTTTTCTCCAGAACTTGAATAATGTTATTCCATTTTCTTTTTGTTTACATGGTTTGAACATGAAACGTACTCCAACTTTTATCTGTATTTCTCTGTATGTATTGTGCTTTTTTCTGTTATCCCTCAAGATTTTCTCCTTATCACTGCAATCCTCTGTTATTCTCTTTCAACCTCAACCTTAGGCTGTCACTGAGTTTGGATCTGAGGCTTTCTTAGTGATGTTGCCCCTCCTCCATACATTCAGGATTTCTTTGCCCTTCATTTATATTTAGCAGACTCCTTTTTTCTTTTTGTGATTTTCTTTTTTATTATTTGAGAAGAGGTCTGGCTATGTTTCCCAGGTTGGTTTCCAACTCCTGGGCTCCTGCAATCCTCCTGCCTCAGCCTCCTAAATAGCTGGGACTGCAGGAACCCACCACCATTTTTTGCTTTGTTGTATTTTGTTTTTAGTTTAATGGTTGTTTACCATGAGAGAGTTATTCCAGTACAATCATTCCACTATGGCCTGGAGCTAAAGCTTGAAATAACTAACCAGAGTCTGAATCATACAACATATGAATATATTAACTTATTTGAGCATACCTGCGTGTGTATGTGGAGAGAGAGAAAGAGAGGGAGAGACAGAGAGACAGAACTATATATATATATAGAGAGAGAGTTGTACTGGCATGTACTTATCCAAAAATTGCACAACATAGCTAAAAATGATTAAATATAGACAATATAAAAACCATAAAAAGAATGCCACGATTGTAAAGTTTATTACATGAAAATATATGCAATCTTTCTTAGGGCTTTGGTCTGCTTTCTAATTCTACAGTGTGAGGAAATGACTATCTTATTGAATCTTTATTACATTCATAGTATCATAAAAGTAATTTACATAAATATTCACTTAATATTCAAAAAAAGCATTTTGGCTTTGTCTTAAATCATCTAATGGGAAAGTATTTTTAAACTTTAAGCATATGAATTTGCACTAATTTATATGCCTGGAGTGTTTATTCCTTGAAGTTAGTGGATAGCTAGTCAGCTGTATATAATAATTTGTCATTGTAAGAAATATTTTACACCTTGCTATCCTGTTAGTTTTCACTCTTAGTTGTTTCTTTGTAAAGGTGAGGAACTTCTCTAGGAGTTTATATTTTTCAGGTATTTGATTTACCTTGTAACTCTTAGAACTATTTTTAAAATATCAATTTCTGAGGTGGACTGTTGTACTACAAAATGATTGTAGTCTTTCAGGTAAAAAAAAAAAAAAGACCAGGTAAGGTCTAACATTTGATGTTCTTAATCAAGATGAGATTAATGTATATCACATCAAGTTCTTTTTAATAGTATGTTAATCTCACTGTTTTCAATAGTAAAATTTAAATTAATTGTGGATATTTTCTAGGTCTGTTTGAAGTGTCTTTATGTTTAACTATCAATTGATCTATTTCAGGATTATGGCTAATTTGTTCAGCTTCCATCATTTAGAACTGATACATTTTAATAATTATGAAAAATAAGCTGAATGGAACTTCTAAAAATAGATCCTATGTTTAAAATAAAGTTTTAAAATTAGAATTTACCCCATATGTGCTTTGCTGAAAATTTGGAACTTCATTGAAATTCTCTACAAATAGCTTAACACATTCTTTTAAGCAATAAGTAAAAAAGTCACCTTGTGAAACAGAGATATATTTATTTTTAATATTTCAAATTGAAGTAACATATGTTAGCAAAACTATTTAGGGGTGCTACCTTAGTTGAAAGGTTAATGTGATTCTTTGTGATTGATTCAAGTTGTATTTATGAATAGCATTTAACAGATAACCCAGGAATATGTTGCTATTTTTAAAGTGATGTTATAATTTTTATCATACTTCATGGAAATGTACTCATTGACCTTTGTTTTTTTTTCTTTTTCCATTTCTTAGAAGCAAGAAATAAAATTTCATGTTATTTTCCAGTTGATTACATAGATTTTCCTCTCTTCACATTTTATACTTGCTTTAGTTTTTACATGACATCATTCACACAAGCCCTTACAACTAAACAAATAACACATAAGTTGGATATATTACTTAAGTTTTTGCAATGTAAGAACTAGAGGGAAAGGAATCAAATGGCCAAATACAGAATTGCAATGGAATCATGAAGCGTACATTTATAGGTCATTAATGAATAAAACAAAGATTAAATCAAATAAAATTTCAGAATCAATTAAGAATGAAAAGTAAGCCTTAATATTTTCTAAAATGATAAATTATAAGTACATTGAACACATTGGATGTGAGAAGATACAGTGATAAAGTTATTCCAAAAGACTGAAAACATGTGTTTTCACTTTGAGGATGAGAAGGGGCATTTTGTTCTCTCCTTCATTTTATTCTGAAAAGATTTTTAAATATCCTGCCATGTACTAAAACACAACCTAGTCCACATTTGTTAGATTTAAGTTGGAGGAATTATGACGCAGACATAGGAATGAAACATGTTCCAACAGAAGGTTGAAAAATCTAAGACAAAAGTTGATGGAGGTGATGATGACAGGAACATACCACTCAATCAAGTTTCTCTAGATTTTTAATAAAACTTTCATTCTACAGCTTATTTCTATATATACCTCAGAGGGATGATTTTAGAAGTTTCCCAACTATAATTCTTTGTGGCAATTAGAAGTTAATTTATTCATTCATTCATCATTCATTCATTTCACAAACATAAATAATGAAATATTTACTTGTTTCAAAACAAACAAAACAGAATAATGAGTTCTGTTTTTTTCTCCACATTCTCATAAGCGTCTCCCACATTCTACTCATGTAAGCTCCCGAAATACCTGCAAAGGTTAGTTTTAGTAAATATATCTCCAGGTTGGAGAATATTCAAAACAAACATTTCATGTCCATTCTACCCCCACAACCCCTGCCCCCAGGGCAGAAAGTAAACTATATAGCAAGTTAGAAAGATGACATGAAGAGAGGTCATTTTCAGAGCAGATTAGTTGAGGAGGAGGAGAGAGAGAATATGCATACTGCATACCAGGTTGATTTGGGGAGACGGTACGAAGAGGAAAGATTATTTTCCATGATTTATGGGAGCAGTTCTAAAAACATAGGATTGGAAATGTTTTTGGCCTCTGTATTTCTGATTGCTGAAGTTTCCCAGAGTCAATAGATTGCAAGAAATCTAAGTGGGAGACAGCAAACACATTGTCCTCTCCTTCCTGTTCCCCAGTGCTCTCAGGTGGACTCAACCTGAACCCAATCCTTGACCCCAAGCAATAAAACCCTGACCCTATCTGAGAGGCTATGCTATGGTCCTTGTGGTCATTTTACTGTACCCTGGAAGAAGCAAAGGGAAAGTTAGGTCCTCTCAAAGTTCTTCGGGCCAAGAAGCCTGGATAAATTTAAATACAGTCTCTGCTTTCACAACTCACTCCAAGACCACCACAGTAGGTAAACTCAGTACAGTCAGGACATTCACAGAGAAACAGCTCATTTCTAGGTTCCAGAGCTCATGAAGTCACTTGCAGGGATGAGCACAGCAGGGACCCAAGGCCCAAATGCACACAGATCCTCTATTGACATCTATTGACATCGTAGGAAAGAATCTTTCCCTGAACATGCCATCCTGGAAAGGAAACAGAAGGGTAAGAATCTTGAATCTGAATGAATATTTATTCTAAATAAGATAAGGTTTTAACCATAAGTAACTAAATAAATTAAATGACCAACTTAAGCATTAGATTAAATGTTCAGTACCAATCTGAAATCATTTAAAATTTTCCTAAAGACATATTTCTGCAAATAAGTTTATTTCTATACATTTAAACTAAATTCTAAAATTTAAAAAAGTGACTAAGCATATTATATCAGCAAGCTAGGGCTGCCATAACAAAATGTCAATGACTGGGTGGCTTAAACTAAATAAATTTATTTTTTTCACAATTCTGGAGCCTGAAAGTTCAAGATCTAGGTGTTAGCACGTTTAGTTTCTCTGAAGCCTTTCTCCTTGGCTTAAAGATGACCACCTTGTCACTGTGTCCTCACTGACTTTTCTTCTGTGTGTGTTTGCCTTTTCATGTCTCTCCATCTTCCAGGAAGGACACAGTCCTAATGTATTAGGTCCTGACCCTTATGATCTTATGTAAGTTAAATTGCCTCTATAAATGCCCTATCTCCAAATACAGTCACATTGGAGGATAGAGCTTCAACTAATTACTTGTGTGGGGACACAGTTTAGTCCATAGCACACGCTAAATCTCAAAGTTCAAGGGGGAAAGTTAATGTGATAGATGCAATAACAGCCCCACAAGTGTGCTCATGTCCTAATCCCTCAAACCTATAATTATGTTACCCTACGTAGCAAAAGAGACTTTGCAAATGTGCTTAAGTATCTCGAGATGGGGAGAGTATCCTTGATTATCTGGGTGGGTCCAATGTAATCACAGCTGTAAGCCGGAGGCAGACAGATCACAGCCAGAGGAGACAGGACAACAGAAGCAAAGGTCAGAGTTATGCATGGCCATACACCAAGGAATACAGGCAGCCTCCACAAACCTGGAAAAGACAGGGAAAGTAGTTCTTTCCTAGAGGCTGTAGAATGAATGCTGTTCTGCTGACCCATTCCAGGCTGCTCATCTCCAAAACTGTAAGACAATACAGTTGTGTTGTTATAAGCCACTGATTTGTGGAAATTTGCAGCAGCAGCAGCAATTAAAAACTAATACAGGCCGGGCGCGGTGGCTCACTCCTGTAATCCTAGCACTCTGGGAGGCCGAGGAGGGTGAATTGCTCAAGGTCAGGAGTTCGAGACCAGCCTGAGCAAGAGCGAGACCCCGTCTCTACTAAAAAAAAAAATAGAAAGAAATTATCTGGCCAACTAAAAATATATATAGAAAAAATTAGCCGGGCATGGTGGCTCATGCCTGTAGTCCCAGCTACTCAGGAGGCTGAGGCAGTAGGATTGCTTGAGCCCAGGAGTTTGAGGTTGCTGTGAGCTAGGCTGACGCCAGGGCACTCACTCTAGCCCAGGCAACAGAGTGAGACTCTGTCTCAAAAAAAAAAAAAAAAAAAAAACTAATACAATTGATTTCAAAGCAATAATGGTAATACATTTTGATGAACTGCATTTTGGGGAATGAATAATAAATTGATGCAAAAAGAAAGTTTTGGAAAAAGCTTCATGGAGGGTGCAAAGTAGAATATTAAAACATGAGTAGAATTTAGGTAAGGAAATACAGAAAGGAATTTTAGGCAGAAGTATTTTTGAGTTGCCTTCATGAGGAGGAAAGGACATAATTTCAGAGGAGAATTGATTAGCTGAAATAAAAGAGGAGAGTTATAAGATCTGTTGGCAATTTTAGAAGCATATGTCTATAGAGAATTGAAGAATGAAAAATATGAAGAAGTTTTGAGTTATAAGTAGAATTTTTTTTAGAATTTTTTTTTAATTTTTTTTTTAATTTTTTTTGTCTTTTGGGCCTGATTGGAGCTGCATAGGAATTAAATTTTCTAGGTGTTTTCATTCCTTATTATAATATCCAATGCCCCTCAGTAAAGCAACTGTTAGAAACCAGTTCCTCATTTATTTGGACATGAAACAGTATAAAACAAGTAGAAGCAACTAGTTACAATATAATTATAGACGATTTATTATATGTCAGAACATTCAAAAACTTTTACATATTGTGGAGTTTTCTTTAGTGCATTAAAAAAATAACCATAGAGAAGATTGTTTCAAAATGACATTTTTTGAGACCTAATTGAATAATATATTTAAAAACTCATTTTGAGTGTTTTTATGACTGGAAGTGAAATACTGATAATTTAAAAAGAAGAGTAATAACCTAAATTTGGAATGATTTGTTAAAGTTGATCTAACTTTTAATGAAAATCTATTTCCTTGATTCTAACCACGTTTTTCACATTTTAACAACTCTGAAATTATGATATATATTACAGTAAATGGTGTGACAAATATAGCTGGCTGTGTTTTTTTATTGCATAGTGGTGTAAAAACATAAGAATGTATCATTTAACCAATAATGATTTAGATTCAATGAATACAGTAATGTATTACTTCTTTCTTTGTTAATATATAGAAAAATTAATAAAAATATTTATTAAAAATACAAAAAATACTGAGTTTGGCAGCAATACTTATAGATGAATACAGCAATAACAGTGTCAATGACAGATGTCAGCATTAATGGAATAAATGCATATTGTCTGAAAGTGATAACATTCCTGCAATTGTGTCAACTCCCAAAATAAAGATCTGTATCAATAAATAAAAGCTAAAGTTTGCAAATCACAGGAAATAAACAAGTATCAGGCACAAGGGAAAATGTAATATTTGCATTCTTATTTCTATTTATTTTTTGTTCTAGATGTTAGGTAATCAAAGAAGTACTAAAAAGGACATCTGGGATGACCTAAATCAATCACTTTGTTTTAAAAATGAAGACTAAGATGCATATAAATAAGCCTACAGAACATCCTTCATCCACTGAAAAATCACCTACTAAAAAAACCCAGACAAAATCTTGGTTCATGAGACTCAGCTTCCTGTTTTTGTTCCACTCCATTGCAGTTTTTTCCACTCTACCAGGTGACAGCCTTGATCTGTCAGTATTTGCTGTGGTGTAGAGATTCAGATGAGCAGAGTGACTGAGAAGAAAAGGTACTTAATGGGGAACAAATTAAGATATTTTAAATTGGAGTTCACAAAGTCAAGGAAGCTAACAAAGTTTTAAAATTATTTTATGTGGATTACAGTGGCATTTCTGTTCTCTTCCAAATATTAGCAAGCAGCAAGCAAAAAGACATACCATATAAATACTCACAATAATAATAATTTGCTTTGTGAGCAATTTATTCTCCTCTGCAAATACAATGTCTGTTGATGAATACTTTCCCTTGAGCATATTTCAGAGTTTGTAACCAGACTTCGAAACATCATTATATTTTCTCAAACAAGTATCCATTTTATTGTATTTGCACTGTATGCTGTGCAATGAATAATATTAATATTACATTTTTCAGTATGTTACAGTTAATAAACAGTTTTTGCATGTACTATCTTGTTTAATTTCCACAAAAACAATGATGTCATGACGATATTATGACACACATATATTACAAATGAATGATTCTCAACTGAAAATGATTAAAATAATTCTACATCTTTTTTTGACAGCACAGTGATAGGTACTTAGTTTTAAGAGAAGTGAATATTTACTTAAGAAATTTCTATTTTCAACTGTATAATTATACATATTGACAAACAGTGTATGAAAATTCTGGTTGCTCTACATTCTTGTCCACAGTTTCCTTTTACCCTTCTAATATGAATGTAGCGACATTTAATTATAATTTTAATTTGCATTTTCTAAGGTAAAGGCTGTTGAACCTTTTTTCGTCTGCTTACTTCCCATCCATATATCTTCTCACATATCTATTCAAGTATTTTACCCACTTTGTTTTTCTTAGATAAAATTATACTAGTGACTTAGCATTGAGTTATTAGAATTCTAGATAGACAGATTCTGTAATTAGTCCCTTATCTGATATATAATTTACAAATATTTTCTCTCAGTCTGTGAATTGTCTTTTTAAAATTTCCTTGACAGTGCTTTTTGCAGAGCAAAAAAAATTAATTTAGAAATAAAATTAATTTATTCATCTTTTGTTTTTATTATTGGTGTTTATCAACTTTTTGTTTTTATTCTTGTTTTTTGTGGGGTCATCTCTAAGAAACCTATGCCTACTCGCTATTAAAAAAGATTTTCTCCTGTGCTTTCATCTAGTAGTTTTATAATTTTAGCCTTTATATTTAGGTCTATGAGGCATTTCATGGTAATTTTTGTATGTGGTGGAAGATAAAATTTGAGTTTCAAATTTTCCATATGGATACACAGCTTTTCCAAATCTACTTATTGAAATGAGTGAATCTATTTCTGAACACTCTGTTGCATTGATCTATGTATTTATACTTTGGCCTATAGCACATTTTCTTGATTATTGTACCTATATAGCAACTCCAGAAATCAGGTAATATAAGTTCCTCGGCTTTGCCTTAAAAGGAAAAAACACACATCCAGCTCTTCTAGTTTATTTAAATTTCAATATAAATTTTAAAATCACCTTGTGAATTTCTACAAAAAAGCCAACTAGAATTTTAATAGAAATTGCATTGAATTTATAGATCAATTTGGAGACATTGTCTTCTCAAATTGAATCATCATGCAATTCATGGACATGACATAGCTCTTCATTTATTTAGGTCTTTTTAATTACTGTCAGCAGTGTTCTGATGTTTTCAAAGCACACTTCTTGCATGTTGCTTATTACAATTATAAGATTTGGAATTTTTACATTTTATTTTCTAATTTTTTCTCTTAGTATGCAAAATACTACACTTTAAAAATTATTCTTGTATCCTGAAACATTATTATATTAGCTAGTAGTTCTGATTATTTTGTACATTTCCACAAATTTCCTATATAAACAATCATATCAACTGAAAACGGAGTTTTACTTCTTCCTGATTTTTGTGAATTTTATAGCTTTTTATTGACTTATTGCATTGGCTAAAACTTCTTGTAAAATGTTTAATAAAAAAGATAAAAATGAGTATTTAGGCATTTATTTTTGTTATTTTACTAGTCTTAGAAAAAAATATTTAATAATTCATCATTAAGTACGATGTTAGCTATAGTTTTTTTTTTTTTCATGCCCTTTAGCTAATCAAGGAAATTACTTTCTAGTTTTAGTTTTCTGTGTTTGTTGTGTTGTTTTGCTGCTTTTGTAGGAGTGAGTATTAAATTTTGTCATGTGATTGAAATGAGCATATATTTTACAAATTTATTTTGCTAGTATGGTGAATTACTTTGACTTTTGAATGTTCAACTATCCTGTAATCTTGTAATAAATCCCAATTGATCATGATGTATTATTACTTTAATATACTTATGAATTTAATTGGTTAAAACTTTTACAATATTATTTGTAAACATAATGAATACAGGTATTGATCTGTAATTTTCTTATATGAGGTGTGTAGTTTCAAATGAGGATAATCCTGGCCTGAAAGTGAATTGGAAAGTATTCCCCACTTTTCTAATTTCTTAAAGGTTTTGTATAGATTTAGGGTTATTTCTTCCTTAAGAGTTTGGTAGAATGCAAAAGAAAGTCCATTTTGTCCTAGAGTTTTCCTTCCAAAATTTTTAAATGATGAATTAATTTATTTAATAAATATAGGATAATTCAGGTTATATATTTCTTCTTGTATAAATCTTGATAATTTATGTCTTTTAAGATAGTTGCCTATCTAATTCATCACATTTGCTGTTATTGTTTTAAATGTTTCTCATATAGGTGTTGCATATTTCTTATCAAATTTATCCCTAAGTATATGATTATCTGTTTCTATTATAAAATGTATTTTCTATTTTATTATTTTCTCTGTTTATTGTTTTTATATATGAAAGTTAATGATTTTGTGTATTAATTTTATATTCTGCAATAGCATTAGGAATATCCAGTGACTTCTTTTAAAATTCACATGTTGTATTTTTTTTTTTTTTTACTTCTGAAGTCCATGTGATTGTTTTTCTATTTTCTATGTCTATGTAGTGCTATCCTATCTTTGATTTCATTGTAAGCATAAATTATTGTGACTATATTATTTATATATTCAAAAACTATATAAAGACTGCATAATAAATAGCTATTTTAAATTCCTTATTTGATAGTTTCAACAGCAATGTCATTTCGGGGCTACGTCCCATTAATGACTTTTCCCCTTGGAGTGGCTGACATTTCTCTGGCTCTTTGTATATTAAGTAATTTGGGATTACATTCTAGCATTGTGAATAACATATTTTGTACATGTTGAATTCTCTTATATTTATCCAAAAATTATTTATGATTTATGCTACCAGGCAGTTAATTACTCTCAAATTAAAGACTCTCAAGTCTGTAATGCACAGGGAATTAGGTCACTTAAAATTTTTATGGCGTAGACATTAGCTAAATTTTGTTTGTATCATACATGTACAGATGCTTTTATCAGATCAAGAATGTTTCCTTTCATTGAGAATTAGAGACTCTGTTTCTCGGTGTTTTTTTTCCAGATGTTTCCTTCTCACTCTCCAGTAGCCACAATTTCTTAGTTTGCTTGAGAAAGAGTGTAGGTATAATATCAATTTTTTATCCATCTCTTGCCCTCTTGCTCTAAATCTCAGAACAAAATGAGATAATAACGGGGAATTTATTCTACCTTGGTCTGGAATTCTGGCACAATACCTCCCGACCAAATACACCACTTTGGTACAAGAATTATTTTGAATAAAACACACTTGAAAAACATCAGGTGCACGAAGAGCATTCTGATCTCCCCTTTTCTTCCTAAAAACGGGAGATAGAAACTCTAATGTGAAAAATGCCCTCCCTGTACCAGGAGAAAACAAATACTTTTCAATGAGGAGTGACAGCTGAGAGAATTCTATACAAATAGACCTTGCTAAAATAATTCTTACTCTTCTTAAGCCTTTCCTCAGAATTTAGTTACTTTTCCACAATGGCCTCTGTTTAACCTAATAAAAAACTATTTAGGGTTTGCCACTTCTTTGAGTCTTCATTTCCATATGGAGGCTCTTGTGACACATAAAACTTCTTTTAAATTTGCATATTTCTCCTGTTAATCTATCTTATGTCAATTTAATACCAGGCTCAGTGGGACCCTAAACAAGCAGAGGCTAAGTTTTGCCTCCTCTACAGTCTCTTGCTTGAAGTTTTGACTCTTTTCAAAAGTCTATTTGCTTTTGTTTGATCTCCAGAACTCTCATACAATTGTGTTTTGTACTTTGTTCAGAGTCTTAGCTGTTATTTTCAGGAGGATCAATATGTTAGTAATTTACTCTTTTATCCTATAAGTAGAACTCCAATTTGGTAGATTTCTGAAAATAAGTTATTTTAACTTTCATAACTTGAATAACATACTTCAATGGAGCAAGTGAGAGACTTCTTGGAATGTACATATAACTATTAGTAAGAGGTTATGTATCCATTAATGAGGAGTTTAGACATTCAGGGTAATTTTAACCATATTTTAAAAAGCAAAGATTCCCAGCTTATTTATTTATTTATTACAACATAGAATAATTTGATCTTTCTCTACGGCAGGGGACACTGTCATCATTTTATAGACAAAGAAAGCTGAAAAAAGTAGTTAACAAATGCAGAATAAAAAGTGTCGAAAACAAGGTCCTTACTGTAGTCTGCATGACAATAATTTTCTAGAGTACAAAACTCTAATTGTAAGTACAGTTTCAGCTCAGAAAGTTGGACAGCTGGAAGGAACATTTTTATCAATTTTTTTCAAGGATGAAATCTGAACAAAGTACAAATTAGCAAGTTTTCATGAACCAGAGAACTGAGATCACAGGGCAAACAATCAGCACACAATTTGAAGAGAGAGAGTTATCACAAGGAAGGAACATGATCTGAGCATCTGCTTGCCTGAGGTAGATGCTGTAGCATGCCACACAAGCTGATAAAAAGATTAAACTAAAAATTTTTAATTGATTGCTAAAATCCCAGTGTGAGCTAAGTTAAGAATGTGAGGTCCATGGGTCTCACAGACATAGAAGAATTTGCATCTCTTTTAGCTTTTCCTCCATGAACTCCACCAGTATCTCATAGAGAAATATGGGGAGAATTCACATAAAACTTCCCCCACGGGACTGGTTAGAGCAGGAAGAGCTGTTACTGCTGAAATTGATTCAGACAAGTCTCAACTGTCTTTGATACAGAAAGAAAAATGAGGGATTATAAACCTGTAGTCTTGGGCACTAGAGGAATTTCTACTGTTGCGGGGAGGCAAATGGAGGGGGCCACTACAACTTGACCCAGAGTCATCTCCCTTACCCCCCTTAAGTAATAAAAGCCTCATATGGAACTTTAAAGAGTATGTGTTTCATAGCTTGAAGACATTGGTCAATACCTATTATACTGAATTACTGGAATGAGAGGACAATAAAGCTCTGTTCTTGAAGAAGAGACAGGGATACTTGTGAAGGCCAAACCTAAGGGAACTTGGCTTACAGTCTCTACCTAAGACTGAGGTGTAATCAGAACACCAGAGAAGACAATTCCATTGATAACCACTTCTGGTAACACATATTTAGTAAAAATAAAAGAGGAATACAGCTAGGATAGCAGAAAGAAGTAGACTTTCTTTGGGAAGTAGGGCAAAGGATGGATATAAATCTAAGTAAGGAAACAAAAGCCATTTATAACTAGAAGATTTTGAAGTCTATGGTGCCCCTATAAACAAAGACTCTAAATCTGGCAATCATATTAGTAAAAACTTCAAATCCAGTACAATTTATTACCAGATTAGTCAATTTCTACAACGAAGACATATGAGAAGGAAAGATTTCTAATTTATAAACATAAAAAAGAATTTTTACTATAGTATCTACTGTCCCATACACATAGCCACCTTTCACCAAAGGTATCATGAGCTTTACCACAGAGGACAAAACAAAGAGAGAGACTAATGAGATAAAAAAAAAAAAATCATCAGAACTAGAATTAGATGGGCTACAGATGTAGAAACTACCAACTGAGCATTTTAAATAACTATGATTAATATGTGAAAAATTATAATAGGATAGGTAGATAATCTGCAAGATCAGATAAATAAATTCAACAGAGACATCAAAACTATAAAACAGAACAAAATAGAAATCTTAGAAATCAATCACAGTTACATAATTTAAGAATTTTTTTTTTTTTTTTGACAGACTCATCAATAGACTTATCACTGTAAAGGAAAGATTCAACAAATTTGAAGATAGGATAATAGAAATTACCACAACTAAAATAAAAAAAAAATAACAGAAATGTTTTAACATAGAAAATCCAAGTGCTGTGGGACAATACTAAATGGTGTAACATAAAACAGAATTGGAATTCTCAGAAATTCTTCTTTGAATGAGAAAAAAGAGAGACTAAGGCAAAGGGACATTTACAGAAATAATGACCAAGAACTTTCCAAAATTACCGATAGTTAACAAGCTTTTGATTCAAAAAGATTAGGGAATATCTAACAAGAGTTAAACAAACAAACAAAGCATATTAAAAAAAAAAAAAAAAAACTAGTAATATTGTATTCAAATTGCTGACCACTAAAGACCAAAAGAAAATCTTGAAGACAGAGTGGGAAGAGTAAGGGGGAGAAGGAACTTATTACCTACAGAGAAACAAGAATAAGAATTACAGCAGACTTCTCATCAAAAACCATGTAACCCAGGAGAAATGGAGGGACATATTTAAGGTGTTGGGGCAGGGAGGGGACATGAACCTCCCAACTCAGAATTCTGTATCCACTGAAAATATCTTTTATAAGTAAAATAAAAATGAGGAGTTTCTCAGACAAACAAAATTGAGATACTTTATCACTAGCAGATCTATTCTGCAAGAAATATTGAAGAAGTTCTTCAAGCAGAAAAAAATACAATTTAGAGATCAGAATTTAGATATATACACACATTACAGTATTGATAATGGAATAATAAAGGTAAAATATAATCTATTTTATGTTTAATTTCTCTAAAAAATGGCTGATCAAAAACACATAATAGCACTATATTGTATGTTTATAGCATATATGAAAGTAAAGAGTCTGACAAAATTGGCACAAGGGATGGGAAGAAGAAATTGGGAATACATGCTCTTAAGGTGCTTGCAGGTGAGCTCAGATTATTTAAACATGTATATTTTAAAGTTTGTCAACCAAGAAAAAGTATTTTTTTTAAAACGAAACACATGTTCTCTATAAGAAATTCTCTTAAACACTATAAAATTCAAATGTCTAACATTTGGAGTAATGTGAACTGGAATCCAGATCTTGAATATGTTAGTAATAAATGATACATAAGGAAGTAAATATAAGATGATCACAAAAACAAAACATTTAAATTATTTTATATATTTTCTTAGATGCTAAAACTATTCTTTCTCTCCAGTCTTCTTCTCAGAGAGCATAAATTACAAGTTTCACAGAGAACATTGAATGAATGATGGACTGGTAGTTGGGCTACATCTAAAAAAGTATTTTTAAAGGTGTGATAAAGATTAGGATTTAAAAGATTACTAGAGTTAGGGATAAGTCACAATCAGGATGGCATTCCTTCCACCATTATAAATATATATGTGTGTGTGTTCATTTATGTATATAAAAAAACTGAAATCACACACGTCACACACGTTTATTTTTATTTTTACATAAAATATAGTGTATTCTAAACATGTATAATCACTCTTTTTGAAATATAATTTTTAACTACCTTGTGTGCCAAGTGAATTATTATTTGTTATGATAAATCAGATAAACAAGCTCTACTGTTTCTTAATGTTTCTTACAAACAAAACATAAAAGAGTCTAATTTTTGTCATGAGAGGACTTTGAGAGCACTTATCAAACTGAGATTAAATCTCAGTGTTTCTCATAACTACGGAAATTAAACAGCTTTAGAGCACGGATATTCTCAAGTGAGAGTTTTGGTTGAGAACTAATGTCTTTGGGATGAAAGACTTAAAGGAGGAGGCACATATCAGAAAAATAAAAATATATCTATGAGTATAAAAATTTTTTAAAGTGACAAATAACAAATAAGCAAAACGCCAACCCAACAAACATCCCTGGAAGCGTTTAGTTTGCTTTGATTTAGGCTAGGCTGAGAAAAGACCTCATTATCTAAATCACAGTAATAATCATGTCATGGTGAAGTTAGATTAGAAGTCTGGAGTGTATACACGAAAGTTTTATTAAAATGATACAACAATCTGGAAAGAGAGTATCTGTTTTCCATATGCACTGGTATAAGCCTCAATGGAGTCCAGCTAAATTCTTTAGAAACGCAAAGGAAACTTCATAGTTAAATTCAGATGGTTTTACCTTAGCAGAGTAAAAGATGTGAATGAATCCATTTGAAATACTTTTCCTCTATTTTTTTAGTATACATTTTAAAGAAATCACTTGATGTCTTTTCAGTAGCATACATTTTAAACAAACCTCCAAAATTGTCATTTATTGCTATCTCTCCCATGAACATTCTATTCATACCTGTAAAAGCATATTTTCAATTTAACATTACAGAAATTTTATTTACAAAATTATTGGCGTTATACAATCTAAACTATTACTGCCAGTTTTTACTGAATTGCTGTTTACTCAATGATCCCCATTTCTCTTGCAACCACAGAATGGGGAAATAGATGCATATATTAATATTATAACAATAAATTAAAGTTATAAAATTTCTTTTCTACGAATCTCAGAAAATATTACACACATTTTTTTGATTAAGTCTCAGTGTTGTCCTTTTCACCATAAAAGGAACAGTGATATTCACATACTAAGAAAATTCCTGTGTCTATTATTCAACATTTTTAAACATTTGCTGAGGATCTCATTAAATGACAAGGCCTCTGCTGTGGTTGAGGAAAAAAAGAAAAAAATAACAAAAATGTAACAATCTGCAGCTACAGAAGGAGTTATAGGTATATAAATTCACAGAGTTTGAAGAAAAAAAAAACAATGTTTTTATTCATACAGACAGAAAGGGAGAGAGAGACTCTTGAGAATCTGATGACAACTAAAACCTTTCTTATTTGTAGCAATACACATTTACAAAGAAGTCGGAGAAGGAGCATTTATTATCCCTTTATATTTTCATAAACTTTATGAACGTGTGTTTTGAAGAAGGAGGTCAGGCACATGATACAGAATTCAAATGAACATAAGCTTACACCGTGAATACTGAGTCCCCATCCTACTCTGTCTCTCCCAACACTCAATTCTCCACCTGAAACACATTTCTCTTACTGATTTGTTGTAATCCCATCCATAAACATTCTACTTAAATGTAAACATGTATGAACCCATTCTTTATTTTTCACACCAATATTTGTCTTTTATACCCAGAAATCTGTGCCTTGTTTATTCACTGAATAATATCTTTTAGAGAATATACGTATGAACCTCTCAGTGCATCCAAAGTTACCTCATTCTTTTAATGTCTGCTCATTATACTATAGAATGATGACCATGATATACTTAATAGTTCCCCAGCTGATCAGCATATAAATTGCTTCCAAGCACTTGGTGTTATAAATAATTATGCACTAAATATTCTGGTACATTTTGGAGTGTACTTCCAGGATAAATATCCTAGAGAGTTGTGTGCATTTTAAACAGGAACGATGTTGCCAATTGTCTTACAAAACATGTTATCAACTTTTATGTCATAAGTAGTATGTGAAAGTATCTGCTCCCCAACAAAATAATTTATTTTTCTTTATATTCTTTGCCAGTCTGATAGGAGAAAAACCTGTTGCTTGTTGTGCTTAGAATTTTCATGATTTTAAGCTGAATGTCTTTTCATATGTAAATTACCCTACTTTATTTTTCACATTGAGGTGGTGGTCTTTTTCTTCTTGATTTATGGGCACTTTTAGACCATTATTCATTTGAGACCATGCCATTCCACTTTGGTGCGGCAGAATTTGTTTTATCTTGGAAATGTTTCCCAGATTTTATCAGTAGTACTAGTAGCCATAGAAAAACTCAATTATGTTCATGAGCCATGTCTGGTTCTTTGTCACATTAAACTTCTTGGTGTATTTGAATTGTTGTCAAGTGAACAGTGAAGCATTCTTGCCTGCTTGTGTTTTAAGCTTCATTGATCATAAGATTGTTTTGATCATATTTCTCCTTATTTAAGACAATAGAAATTAATAATGGTATACAGTAAAATTACTATGCCTGAAGCAAACTTGTTTCCCATATAAAATATTGGCTTGAGAGTCCCAAATCTGCAGTTAGTTAGAAAGGAAATTGTCATAAAGTAAGATTTTTTGCATATGATTTCGGAGCTGACACAAATTCTATCAATTATATTTCATAAGTTCTGGTATTGGGGTTCAGAAAACAATACACCAAAGTGAAGCCCTCCAAAGCAAAGTTTTTTTCTGCCCTTATCCTGCCCTTCTTCTGTCTCTTGTTCCTCATTCTCCCCCAAGGCAAACCATAGAAACTGGAATCCCTCCCAAAACCAGAACTCCTCTCCCCTAAAGCCAACCATAAAGCCTGAAAATATTATTCTAACTTTCCCCTGCCTTTCTGTGCAAGCACTGGCCATAAAGAAATTTTCTGACCTACTTTGATAGTAGATCATAAGATCCCCACCCGGAACGGGGTCCTGCTCCAAACCCAGAAGGAAGGTATGATGCAGAGAGAGGACAAGAGGAATCCAGACAGGCCTTGCTGAGTTTCCCCACTCTATATGGCTTTCCATTCTTCATCAGACCTAGGCATAAAAATGAGTAGCTTTCCCTGTATTTTGGGGTTTTCATTTCTAAAGTCTCCTGTGTCACGTAAAACTATGATTAAATTAATTTGTTATGTTTTCCTTTTGTTAATTTGTTTTTGTTATAAAGGGGTTGCCAATGACCCTGAAGATGAGATGAAAGAAAGAGTTCATCCTCTTTTTGTCCCTACACTATTTCTGGAGAAAGTGGAATTGCAAATTGTCAGGGAGCAATACAAATTAAAATAAACTAAACAATACAGATGTCTGACTCGCCACCTACTCTACTAACAGAAACAACACATTCTGTTCATTTTTCTCCTGTAATGTTGCCAACATCAACTCTTTCCATTCTTAATCTCATTACTTTAATTCAGACATTGGTCTCTCTTATCTGATTTATGACAATAGGTCCTAAATTCCCCTCTCTCCCACAATTTTTACTTTCCAATATACACTTCACACTGCCATTGGAGTTGCCTTTCAAGACCTAGATAAATAAAATCTTTGTTTAAAACCTTTGATGGTGCCTCCCCTCACCACCCACCACCCACCCCTGACTACTCTCTCACACACACTGACAATTCTGGACTCATTAGCATGACATCCAAATCTCTTGGATATTTTGGCCACATCATGGCTTTTTTCATTAGAATTTGTGTCTTCCAATCAGTCCCATTAATACAGTTTCACTAAACCATTCATCATTTCTCAACATAGTCTGAACTTCCCTATTTCTGGACTTTTGCTCATGCTGGAAGTCCCTTTTTACTTGGTAAAATGGCACTTATAAAATAGCTACATTTGTTGATGGCTTACTATGTGTCAGGGATAATTTTTAGCATTTTATCCTCATTATCTCCAAAAAATGATGAAACTGAAGCATACAGAGGTTAAGAAGTTTGGACTTAAACATAAAACTGGATTTTAAACCAGGCATACTGACTCTAGAGTCAGGACAGGAAAGACTGTGTCTTGATTATCTTTTTATCTTCCAGTGCATGTTGTACATTATTTGTACAAAACAGGTGCTAAATAAATGTTTGTTAAATTGCATGTTTTATTGAAATTATAATTCAGGCTTGAATGATACAGAAAATTAACTTAATTATCGACTTGAGAATGTCAGTGTTATCTTGACCCATTTTTGTTGAGAATGGTTTCTTTCTGTTTTTGTAAATATTTCTATTTTGACATTTACAGTCACAGCAGATGCAAATCTCAGAAATCCAAACAAAGGCACCACAACATAGCAGTTTAGAGAGCTGTACATGGTGACCCTAAATGGTGGCAATTATGTAGAAGTGGCTACAGTTAGTAAAGCGACATGCAAGCCACATTTTTTTTCTTTTCAGGAGAACTTAGGAAGTAAAAGTGAAAAGCTATAATTAAGAGAATTGACATTAAAAATGCAAGATATATGCATATTTTTGTTTCTGTGTGTTATTTACAAGAAGTGTGGTTCTAAGACATTGGAAGATTGACTATTTTTCCATGTAATGCCCTTATTTGATAAGGCTAAATTCTTTATCAGATTTATAACAATCTATGTTTTAACTGCAAACTACAAATAATATTAAAAGGAAACTATTCACAGCTTTCATAGCCCTCATGCCAGTTGAGGCCAGATGTAAGTTTCAAGTATAGACTAAAATTTACTCTATAGAAATGGAAATGTAAAATTAAAATAAAATAACAATTAAGGTCAGCGAAAGCTTTTTACCTTTCCCTAAGACTTGTACATTTAAATTTCAGTATTAAAATGTGTGAAACTTCCATATCCAGATAGCTTTTATAATAGAGGTTCATTTGGTAAAAATGCATTTCTGCTTGGTACTTTCCATGTTAACTTTCTGAAATAACTCTTTTGAATGTGATTATTCTTTAGAAGAATTTTATCATGGCCTGTCACATACTAACTTACTTATACCAGGTTTCCTCAACCTTGGCACCACTGGCATTTTGGATGGGATAACTCTTTGTTGTCATGAACTGTCCTCTGAATTGTATGATGTTTAACAGTACGCTAGTCTCTAACCACTAGATGCCATTATCACCTCTTCAGTTGTAATAACCAAAGATGCCTCCAAATATTGTCAAATACTCCGTGTGGGGAGTTGGCATCATCCCCTGTTGAGAACCACTGACTTACGTTGACTCATTGCCCTTAGCATTTTGTATTAACCAGGCCAAAGGATTCCTCAGAGAGAGTATGCTTTCCCTAGAAAAGTGGTCTACATTCCCTGCTATTTTACCATTCCTTTTCTTTATTATTTTAAGAGCTCTTATCCTTACCTCCTTTGGTTCCAATACATTTTTGCTACCCAATCAGGCACAGAAAGTGTAGGTAGCAGGAACACAACACCTCTATTTAATGCATTGGTGACTATACATTCAGACTCTTATCCCACAACTAGCCCTATTTAAAAATCCTGGTGTATTCCAGAGTGAGGAGAAATGGTTGAGCCACAACTCATGTTCTTGTCCTTCAGTAGCTGACAATCCGTGAAGCCACTCTTTGCCTTATGAATTCCTTCCTCTTAAGCATTAGCAATTATGCTTATTGTTATTTTGTATGTTGTGCATTAAAGTAATTCAGCAAGAACATTGCCCTGAAATTTCACCTTCTTCTTAGACAACTTTCTACTACTTGGATCAACCTCAGCCAGTAGATGAGTAGTCAGGGATTAAAAGAGCCACTATGCCTCCCAGGATATTTTTGTTTGATGCTGCTGGGGCAATAGCTGCATCTTCAGAGACCTAGAGTTATAAAAATGTAGCCTGAGTAGCTATTGGCAAACACAAACTGCATGGAGATGCCATACAGGTTTCTTGACATCTTTAACAGCTTGCATTCTTACTCTTTAAAAGATAAAATAAACTCAATATATATTGGTCAGGTATTTATTTCACTAGTTTTTATTTTTCTTGGCTTTTTTTTTATAATCTTCCTCCCTTCTTGCTATAATATTGATTTGGTCTTTTCTCTTTAAAAAAAAAAAAAAAAAAAAAAAAAAAACAGCATACACAGCAGGTCCTCTCAATGCTGAGCACTTAAAATGCTATCAGATCTCCCAGCAAATTAGTACTGACTAAATGGGGCATTGACATTTTCCTGTTTAAATCTATTTAAACCTCATTCCCTTAGGGAAGACTCTGTCACTAGGGTCATTACCTGGGATCTAGATCTAACTATGGCATGGTAACATCTATATCCAGATGGCATAAAAATGGAAATTTTTATATTTTGAGGTGACATTTAGGATGAAAACCAATTTCTTTTTTTCTTTTCTTTTCCTTTGTTTTCTTTTCTTTTTCTTTTCTGTCTCTTTCTCTCTTTCCTTCCTTCCTCCCTCCCTCCCTTTCTTTCTTCCTTCCTCCTCCCTCCCTCCCTCCCTCCCCCTTCCTCCCTCTCTCTCTCTCTCTTTCTTTCTGTTTCATTTTCCTTCTTTCTCTTTCTTTCTTTTCCATTTTCAGCCTCTTGTACTGCAAGGTGATACCTTCCAAGCATAAAAAGCAATGTAATGATTTATATTAGCATAGAAAATTGATGCCCCCATGAATTTGGCAGGATAGTTCTTTTTCTCTTTGATTACTATTATTTGTCTCTTCATCGTGACTTTCCCATAATATCATTGTAAGAGACTCTGTGAATCATTCTTACTTATTTTTTTATTCACCTTTTGGTTTTGAATTTTTTTAATGCAAATCCTTTTATAGATCTAAGGAGTTCTTACAGCTTTCCTTTACTAGCTTGGTCAATTACAAGTACAAATCAAGACTTACACTTAAGGTAGTGCCAATGGTTAAGTATATAAATTTTGGAGTCAGAAACTTGGGTGTTAATCTAGTTTTACCACTTAACATTTGTTTCATTTCAGGCAAGTTAACTGCAGACTCTGAGCTACATTTTCTTTATAGGCTGAGTCACCATTGCACTACATAACTTTAAGTACTACTTTATGTTTCATGGGACTTAATCACGTGACATAAATCACCTGAGAATGTCAAGCCATCTTTTCTTTAAAGTTCAATGTATGTCCAATATTTTGTGATTCTATCACTCTAAATATTTCAATGAAAGGGGTGATAAAAAATACTGATACTTGTGCCCCACTTTGAACCAAATTATCCTAATATCCCAGGTGGTATCTGGACAATGGTAAATTATTTTGGTACTTCCCAGATGGTTCTAAAGTATAACCGTAATGAAATACTGCTATAGGAAATTTATGAGCTGAATTCTTATAGTCTTGAATGAAGACATACTGATTTAATATAAGTTCAAGCAATTATCTTAATTGTACTTTAGTGAATAGTTACTGTGCTCATTTTGCTTTATGCAGTCATGCATCGCTTAATGACAGGGGCACATTCTGAGAAATGCATCCTTGGGTGATTTTGTCATTGTGGGAACATCATAGAGTGTCCTTATACAAACTTACCTGGCATAACCTACTACACACACAAGCTATATGGTATAACATTGTTCCTGGTCTACAAACCTGTACAGTATGTTGCTGCACTGAATATCATAGGCGATTGTAACGTAATGGTAAATATTTGTGTATATAACCATAGGAAAGGTATAGTAAAAAGATTTTTTTAAAGGGTGCATCTATATAGGGCACTTATAGTGAATGGAAATTACAGTACTGGGAGTTGCTCTGGGTGAGTTGGTGAGTGAGTAGTGAGTGAATATGAAGGCCTAGGACATTTACACTAGTATAGACTTTATAAACACTGTGCACTTAGGCTACACTAAATTTATTTTAAAAATTTCTTCAATAATTAATTAACTTTATCTTACTGTAACTTTTTTACTTTGTAAACTTTTTTTTAATCTTTGAACTCTTGTAATGACACTTATTTTAAAATACACATTGTACAGCTATACAAGAATATTTTCTTTATATTGTTATTCTATAAGATTTTATCTATTTTTAAATTTTTAATGAATTTTTTTACTCTTTAAATTTTTTGTTTAAAACGAAGACACAAACACACATATTAGCCTAGGCCTGCACAGGGTCAGGATTAGCAATATCTCTGGCTTCCACTCCCATATCTTGTCCCACTGCAAGGTTTTCTGGGCCAATATCATGCATGGAACTGTCAAATCCTATAATAACAAGACTTCTTCTAGAATATCTCCTGAAGGACCTGCCTGAAACTGTTTTAAAGTAACTTTTTTTTTTTTTAATAATTAGAAGGAGTATACTTTAAAGATAAAGGTATAGTGTAGTAAATACACAATCCAGTACCATAGTTGTCTATCATTATAGAGTATTACATACTGTACTTAACTGTACGTGTTATACTTTTACATGACTGGCAGCACAGTAGGTTGTTTTTGTACACCAGCATCAATCACAAACACATCAGTGATGTGCTGCACTATGACACAAAGATGACTGTGAAGTCACTAAGTGGCAGGATTTTACAGCTTGATTACGTAAATGTGGTCCATCATTGAGGATACATGACTATACTTAAATGTGCAATCTGTTGAAACTCCCATTATTTCAATATTTTTGTGAATCTACACTGCTTATTTTAATACTGCTCTTATTTTGCTATATTTATCTCTGCTTTTACTTACGCAAAGTTGTGTCTACATTCTGTTACATTTCAACCATTACAATTTTAAGATGCTCAAACTCTAATGTTCTCCAACTGTACTACTTGCTGTGAACCAAATCACTTATAACTCTAGTATTTTTTTCTTTCTATTTCCCTTTCAATTTGCCATCTTTTAGGCAGCAAAAGGAAGATTATTTGGTGCTAAAATGAAATTCCAATTTATCATTGTAGCTAAAAGAAAAGTAAATTAATGTGTAACTTGTTTTTTGACATTTTCACTTTATTGCAGAGAAGAATGTGAATTCAATTAAATGCAGTTATGCCATATAACTAGCTAATGTGCTTCTCAAGGATCATTTTGTGTACACACTAATACACAGGAAGTGTGGCCCGCAGGAGTCATTTTGTTCTATATACAGCAAGACTTCTAGGTCACAGTAAGAAGCTTGGGTTTATGAATTCTTGAAATATTTTTTAGAAGTTTATAGTATAATTTCAATTGTAAAGCAGTATTACTGTGCAATTATTGACTTAGCTTCAGGATGCACTTATTTTTTCCCCCAGAATCATTAGAATGATTCTGTGGCATTAGAATATCACCAGAATTATTTTTTTAATTTTCGTTAAAACTGATTTAATCAAACTACAACAGAAACAGATACAAGCTGATAAAAAATATGAAAATAATTTGTTATATTTAAATTGCACTCCTTTTGCTAGAAGCACAGAGCAATTTTCACATGCAATAGTATGATATAAATCCTCACATCATCCCTTCAAGGCAGGGACTCATTATTTTTCTCATTTGACAAGTGGAAGTTAAATTGAGGTTTTAAGCAACTTACCTAAGGAAATGCAAAGTGTCATTGGGAGAATCAGCAAGCTTTCTTTGCCTTTTAGAGAAATATTCTTTCTTTTTCCACTATATACTACTTGAGAAACATAATCATCCATTTAATAGGTATATAATAAGGCCCATTATGTTCCAGCAAAATTCTAGTGCTGGGGACAGACACAACAAAAAACAATATGGCAAAGACACAGAGGTACAAACGTTTGTGGCAACATTTCTTTTAATAGCCCTAAACTGTAAGCCACCTAACTGGTGAATAGATAAATTTTAATTTATCCATACCATGAAATATTATTCAGTAATAAATAGAAATTAAACATAAATGGTCACAAAAAATAAATAAAATTTTAAAACATTTTCATTGAAATAAATCAAATACAAATGAATATTCCTGTATGATTCTATGTATAAAAATTCTAGACATGTGAAACTTTGACAGGAAGCAGATAAGTGGTTTTTAGGGTGGGATGTGAAGAAAAGGGATCAATTTAAAGGGACATGAGAAAACCTAGGCTGCAAAACTTTTCTATTTATTGATTGTGATGGTATAAACATGGTTGTATAAAATTACCAAAGCATTTAAGATTAACACATTTTATTTTAGTAGACTCAATAAATTTTGTACTAGTTCAATAAAAATTTAAAAATTGTGTTGGCATAATGTTGTTCATTTCTACTTGTATTTTCAATGAATTTAGTGTCTGTAGTGTTGTCTAGATTTAATTTGGTTTTGGCTAGTGTTGTCTCTTTCTCTCTCTTTCTCTCTCTCTCTCCCCATTTTTTTCTAATCAATTTCATCAAATGTTTCCAACTTGATGAGTATGTTCCAAAACTCAGATTTTAAATTTGTTTACATGTTCTGTTATGTGTGCTTTCTACATCATTGCTTAGGTGGTTTTCAGTTCTGTGCTTCTAATTTCTTTACTATTATATTTCCTAATATCTTGAGACAGATGGTTAGCTTCTTATTTCTTCCCAGTGTATACATTTTAAAGCTGACTTTTTTTCTAAACACTGCTATATCCACCACCTATCGTGACTTGTAAATGTACTATTTTCATTATTCTTTAATTCAACACATTTTCAAGTGTCAGGATCAGAATTTTTAATAGAAAATAGAATAGAATAATAGAAAACAGTATTTCCCGACCTACGTAGTCACATCAAACAAACTTATATCAACTTTCTCCTAAACCCAGTTTTTTAAGTCAGGTTTATTGAAGCAAAATTTAAATCCAATAACATTCACCCTTCTTAAGTGTATAATTCAATGAATTTTTCAAGTGTTATAAACTACCACAGATCAAGATGTAATACATTCCCTGCACTACAAAACAGTCCCTGATGCTCTTGGCAGTCCGCAGTGTGGCACATCTGTTGTTTCTCCAGTCCTTCCCCATCTTCTCATTAGTGCTCTGCACAAGCCAATAGAAAATCACCGGGAAATGCAGACTCTGATTGTGTCTGGATAAAATGCTCAGACCTTCAGACCTTAGTAAGAATTCAGCCATTTTCTTGTTACCTGCTTTTATGGCAGTCTTCTTTCCCTCATGAACTCTGTCAAAGATGAAACAGCATTTGTGTCCCCTCTCTCTTTGGAGGAGCTTGTCACCATTACATATGGAATTCAATTTACCTTGTTAATTTGCTCTTTGATGGACTCTCGATTTTGTAAATCTTTCTAGCTATTACGTATTAGGGTAGGAGTGACAATTTCCTGTGGCTTTCTACACACTTGATTAAGGCAAAAATCTAGTTCCATAGATTTTTAATTTCAGTTATATTGCTTATTTAATCATAGGTCATTGAGAAGTGTGCTTTTAAATTTCCAAATATATGGAAATCATCTAGTTTTGTTGTTGCTATTGTTCTTGATTTCTAGCTTAATTGCATTTCTGTGACAGAACATATGATGAATTACTTCAAATACATAGAATTTGTTGAAACTGGTTTCATTTGGAAAACATTTATAGTCTTTAATTTTGAGATCTGTGGCCTATATGTATAAGTGATATTCTTAATCATTCTCTTCCAATTTTTAATATCCTGTGGATGGAAAAACCTGAACTCTAAAATAATTTAAAGAGGTTTATTCTGAGCCAAATGTTTGGGGACAAGTTCTCAAGAGGTCTTGAGAAAATGCACCTGAGATTACAGTTTGATTTTGTACATTCATGGGGACAGGAATTACAGGTAAACTCATAAATCAATACATTGATTTGGAAGGTATACATTGGTTTGACTCAAAACGGTGGGACATCTCGAAATGAAGGCTTATAAGTCAGAAGTTGGTTTTAGGATTCTTTGGTTGGCAATTGGTTCAAAGAGTTAAGCTTTGTCTAAAGACCAAGAGTCAGTAAAACAGAAGGCTTGAGTTAAAATAGGTGTCTGCTAGGACACTTGAATTAAGATAAAGGGTCTTCTATCTGTCACGTAATGCTATCAGGTCGGAGAACATTACAGGAGAGTTCCAACCAAAATCAAGTTGGAAGGTAAACCACATTATACCACATTAATAAAACCATATAGTGAGATTTTATTGTTTGTAGGCATGACTCACCAGACCTCTTAGAAAGGAATTTGGGCAAAAGAAAAAAGGTTAGAGTTAAGTCCTCAATCCTTATCGATATTTTGGCTGCCTTAATTATTGGGATAAGGACTTTAAAGTATTTCATTATTATTACAGAGCTGTCTATTTTTAAGTGTAATTTTGAAAATGTTTTCTATATAGTTGATGTCTACATTATTTGATACATACAATGTTAAAATTGACAAAGCTTTCTGAAAAAATTGAATATTTAGCCTTTATAAAGTGAATTTTTTTTGTGTCTAGAACTACTTTTCCCTCAGTGTCTACTTTGTATGATTATATGATGGCTATGCTAGCAACTAACTTTCTTTTGGGTAGTTTTTGAATCTTTTCCACATTTTTATTTCTTTTAAATTTCTCTGTCTTTATGATTTAGCTGTATCTTATAAAAGCATACACTTGGAATTGCTAGTTAAATTTCACACCTTTTGCTTTAAAAATGAATACTGATTTCATTTATATTCAATGTAATCATGGATATGACATTTTTAGAGATTAATGTATATCTTATTTTTCCTAAATGTTTGACCTGCCATTTGCTCATGTTTCCTTTTTTTTTTTTTTGGAGACAGGATTTCACTGTCATCCAGGCTGGAATGCAGTGGGTCATCATCACAGCTCATGGCAACCTCAAACTCCTGGGATCAAGGGATCCTCCTCCCTCAACCTCCCATGTAGCTGGGATTACATGTGTGCTCCACCACACCAGGCGAAATTTTCTATTTTTTGTAGAGATGGGGTCTCACTCTTGCTCAAGCTTGTCTGAAACTCCTGGCCTCAAGTGATCCTTCCACCTTGGCCTCCAAAATGTTAGGATTACAGGCATGAGCCACCATACCTGGCTCTCATGTTTCTTTTTTCTCTCCTTTCTTATATTTTTTGGATATGTTGTGGCTTTACATCATTTCCATACCTCTTCTTCATGCTGGAAATTACACATCATTTCCATAATCATTAGAAGTTATTTTAGGTTTTATAATATGAAAATATAATTTATCAAATCTAAATTTAATCCCTACATTTATTTACCTCATAAACAAATATTAGGACTTTAGAGTAATTGGACTCTGTTTACTTAGTGTTGGCTTCCTTGTTATTTTGTCAAATATTTTAAATATATATTACTATATGTTACAAATTATTAGTATTGTTTCAAAATCTCAGTGCATATTAGGTTCACTCATGTAATTATCATTATCTTTGCACCTTAGTCATTTTTCCATCATACACATATTCTCCAGGATGACACTTATTTTACCCAAGTTATATTCTTAATATTTGCCTGTACAATTCTGATAGAGTTGCATTGAATTTAACTTTTTATTTAAAGATTGTTTTTGTGAAGCTATCTTGATTTTATTTTTATTCTCAAAAAGACATTTTGCTGGGTATAGAATTCTAACTTGGCAGTTATTTTTCTTTGGCACATCCCATTTTCTTCTACAATTCATTGTTGTTTTTGAGAAAAAGTCTTCTGTTAGTAAATATTGTTGCTTTGAAGATAATCTCTTTCCTGTTTTAAAGCTTGTTCTCTTTTTCATGATTTCCATGGTTTTACTGTGATATGTCTTAAGATGGATTTTTTAAAAATTATATTTATCCTACTTGGGATTTGTTGGACTCATGTCTTTGAATTGATTTCCTTTATAATTTCTAGAAGGTCTTAGTAAATATTTCCTCAAATATTGTTCCTGTCTAAGTTTCTTTTCCTTTATTTGGGACTTAAAAATAGTTTTTTTAAAAGTGTATTGGACATTCTAAGAGTATCATCAATAATTTTTTGGATGTCTTGGCTTTTTAACATTATTTGTCTTCCTGCATTACAGAATGGATAATTTCTTCTAAAAACCTTCCCTTAAGAAAAACTCCAAGTCTAGTTGATTCCACCCATGATTTCTAAAATATTTAAAGAAAAAATAGTATTAATTCTATACAAAGTCTTCCAGAAAATTGAAGAGGAGAGAATACATCTCACTCATTCTACTAATACAGCATTACCCTGATATGAAAATCTGTACCAAAAATTACAATAAAAAAGAAAAAAATGTTAAAAAAATCCTACATACAAATATCCATAATGAACCCAGATGCAAAAATTCAAAACAAAACCTTAGGGAATTTAGTATAACACTGTATAAAATATAAAAAATATTGAAAATTTTATATCATGACCAATGAGGTTTATTCAGGAATGCAAGGCTGGTTTAACATTTCTATATCCCAAAATCCAGGAGTCTGGAATTTAAGATATGGTCAAACATTTGTCAAATGAAAAAATAATGAATAAATATTAATAGTTTGCCCTATATTTTTAAACCCATCGCGCTATTTGTCCTTCCGGGTAGGAGTAAAATGAAACATCTTTGACCTGAGAGTCATTTAGTCTTTGTCTTACTCCTTTTTCAATATGTGTTGCTAACTGTAAAACATTAGGCTAGGTGCTTAGCCTTCCCCTTATTATCATCTTCTTTAAAATAATGATACCTAATTTATAGGATTATTACAGGAATTAAAAAGGATATGAAAAGGGCTTACAACTGTGTTCACTACATACTTAGCATTCAATATGTCTTAGCAATTATAGCATCAGTTGAAATGTTGTCTTCTTTCTGAAGACATTCCAGAACTTCCCACTTCAATACAGTTCTCATTTAACACATTCTGTGCTTCCTTTATATAGTACTAACATTATTATGTATTTGTTTACATATACGCTCCCCCCACTGCTGGACTCTTCCAGTATAAATTTTGATTTATAGGAACTGACAGTACAAATACAGTGGTATTAGAATAATAAACATTTGTGGAATTAATTTTGGATGAAAGAAATGTTTGTTTTTAAATCTTGTTGCAACAATGGTAAAACTTGAAGGCAGCCTCACTATTATTAGTTGAGGAATCTGAAAACTGTTGGAAGAAGGGGGAAAATATGTTACAATAGGTTTTTCTTGTTTAATGTGCCCAGTTTCCACTATCGCAAGGGTATTCTTCTAAGTTAACTCAAAAGATCTACAGGGAAGGGGGAAAATACTAAATAGAAAATGAGTATTCAGAGTTGGAAATGGGATAATTTTAATGGGATAATAATAATGAGAACAATCAAAGCAAGTAAACAGAAACAATACAAAAAAAAAAAAACAAACTAATTTGTGAAGTTGTAAAGGTTAAAATAAGGAAATAGAAAAGTATCCAGTGGAAGAGATAAGATTGGATTAATATGAACAAGTTACGTTTTCATGGAATCTTGGGGGAGGAAATGGTTTCTAAATAAATTCATTTCCAGGATAGTTAAATTCAGTAAGTAAGCATTTAGGAAACTATTAAATTATCTGGAACACTTCATTTCATAATGTCTTGTTACTGTTAATGTATTATTAAGTGTGGAATTTTAATCAAACCAGACTGTGGTTACTTTTGAAGATTTTCAGACCCTGTGTCCCAATTACCATGAAGTCACCTTGTTCCACCTGCAACCTTAATACAAATCTCTAGGATAGAATAGAAGAATGTAAAAAGCAGTAGCCTAATACTCTAGTACTTAACATCAAATCTATCCTTGCCCCTCTCTTTTGGGTTTGCTTTTGCTTCTTCCTCTTTTCCCTCTACCAAGTTTTGTTGACATAGTGTAACTGAATTTCAAAAGGCATCTGCCTGATTTTCTCATAAAATTTTTGTACATGAGATGGAAATGTGGGGGAAGTGGAAGAATGACAGTTTATCCCATTGGATTCTAAGCCAAAATTATCATGAGAAAATCTGTTAGATGCCTTTTGAAAATCTGATACACTACACCAACAAAGTTTGGCATGACTTGTTCTTTGCGCACCATGCTGGTTCCAGATGATTAGTCTTTTTTGTTTCTAAGTGTTCTTTAAATATGCTTTGAAAAATATGCTCTGGAATTTTACTGGACTCATCTCCAAATTCTTAGAAGTTTAAGAAATTAACACTTTTTTTCTATATAGTAACACTGCATGTATGTCTGCCTTTAGACTTCTGGCACCGCTTTCATTCTTATGGATTTATAATCTTAATTTAATTATATGCCACAAATTATCATTTTTAAGTCACATAACCCTGGTTCATCAGAAAAGTTGTTTGTGGCTATGTCTTCTTCAAAACTTAATCATTTGTCACCTCTCCAGAGGTTAATATAGTCCCACCCATTGCCATGGGCCTTGTTTGTTTTTCTGTTTGAGGGACATAATTCTTACCTCACTGTCTTAAATAAGTTACTTACTTTGTATAATGCAATATGATGGGAATTAGTGTATGGTAGTTTTGAGCAAAAGTTTTGAGTCATTGAGTGTTTCTGCCCACTCTTTTGCTCTTTTCCTCTGCCATGAGAATGGCATGTCCATGATAGAGGTGATTCCTCCAGGCTAGATTCAAGAATGAGAAGACACATGGAAAAGGGTCATAGCAGTTACCCACAATTGCTCATGGAATATTGTCATGTGGGTGAGAAACGTACATTTGTGGCTGTACACCACTAACATGTGGGGCCTGTTTGTTATAATACTAAACAAGAATAATACTTTCACCATCAAAATTTACCTTTCAAAACTATATAAGTTCTGTTTTTGGTCATTGAAAAGACAAACTCTTAAACTTTATATCTGATTATTAGGTCCACAAAGCTTTTACCTTGTGGCATTTTTAAACATTTTCATTCACTAGGAAGCTATTGGTAATGTAGCTGTAATAATATTTTGATAATATATCTCAGAATCTTGAATTATTTCCAAGGGTTGCAATTGAGTTTAATATGACTGGGTCCATCTTGAGCAAACCAACACTGAATATATTAATTAATGTATATGTATGTATATATATATATATATATATATATATTTGTTCCTCATTTAGTTCTTTTATGTAGAATGTGCATGGAACTCATCATCTGTCCTACAAGAAACATGGAACCTGTTGTAAAAGTATACAAAATCTGTGTAATAAAGAATGGAAATAGGATGGTAGTTGGTGGATCTAACAACCATGCTCAAAATATTGCATACATTCTAAGGCCTTGTTTAAATCCAGTTGGGGGGATCCAACCTTTCTCTTTTTGTCACCTCAGCCTCTGTACCATGTTCTATATGCTTTCATATTTTATATAATCCCTACATTCTGCATTCATCACCACTCACCATAAATGTGTTTTCTCTTCCTATCTGCTCGTTCTTTTCAACAATAAGAGCATACAATCACGCTCATTTAATGCCTATGTTATTTTTCTATTTTTTTTTTCTCTATGAATAGTTGAGTAAAGGTTTAGGCATGGGAAATGAGGCAAGAACAGGCAAAAGGATTCCTGACCCCTGAAGTAATTTAAATTGGCAATGATGAGTTTACCAATAAGTCAGATTAGTTCCCTTATTAGTCTATATAACATAGGCTAAAGGACGAACTGAGATCAAAGTGTGGCCTTGAGCTTTTATCCTCCAGAGCATAAGACATATACAAAATGGTTCTTAGTGACTTTTTCTTTTTCTTTGTTTCCTTCCTTTATGTTTTATATTTTTTTCATTAATAAATTTCATTTTATGTGTGTTCTGTACTAAAGAGTAATTAACACTGGAAATAGAATAATTAACAAGGCAAAATCATCCCTCTATAGGAAAAATTCTATGTGTATTAACATAGGAACCCAAACTAATCTAGAGGTTCAAATAAGTTTTCCCTAAAAGGGAATTTATGTTGCGGGATGGAGTTGCCCAGACAAATAAATAGGTTGAAGAGAAGCCCAGAGATAATAGTTGAGAAACGATGATAATGTTATAGGAGTTGAAAGAACCCTAAAGATGGAAATGGGGATGGATGTAAAGTAGTGATTGAGAGAGAGAATGGCCTGATATTAGGGTGGAGAGAAAGTGATTCGATCAAACAGGCCTTCTGGAAGATCTTGGATCATGCTCTGAGAGTATTCAGAAGTCTTTGAAATAATTTAAACAAGGGAGTGATATGAAAATTTCCTGAAGCTTGTGTGGTGAATAGAGTTAAAAGGAAACATAATGCATACAAGAAAAATGATGACACTAGAGGTGTGATTAAGAACTCACCTACATCAATTTGGTCATACAAGAATTCTGTATTCTTATAACAGCACTAATCCCATTCATGAGGGCTCCACCCTCATGATCTAATTACCTCTCAAAGGCCCCAACTCCTCATAACATCACATATAGATCTGACGGGGAATGTCACAAACATTTAGTCCATTGAACAGCTCTTTATCCTTTTTGATCTTCCTAACACTACTGATATGAAAGTTTCCTAAGGCCAATGTCACAAAATTCCAGAGATAGAATTCTATTATTCTATTATTATGAAAAGTCAGTAAAAACATTCTCTCTCTGTCTCTCTCTCTCTTTCTAAATATACATATGTATATATGTATGTGTGTATGTGTGTACAGTTCTACATAGGGATCAAAGCTTCAGCAACATTTTCAATGACATAGGATATAAGCTTCACTAAATTCATATGTCCTGTTCATAACAAGAAAGAAATTTTTTTCTAAAATATTTTCATAATCCATATATCATAAGCACTTAAAATTGACTAACAGGAGATAATTTCTAGCATTCACTGGGCTAATTAGCAAACACATGAATATTCATCATGGAAACTAATAAAACCACTTCTTATTCTCTAGATGTGGCTAACAGCACTGGCAGTGGCCTAGTAGCCACATTTGGATTGTAGCTTTGCTTATATCATACGGATTTGCCACTACTGATGAGGGGAATTGAATAGTAGTCTTAATTCACACAGGAGCCATATTGTTTCCTGCATAAATATTTTAAGATAAAATATAGATATTGTGTTAGAAGTCTAGCGAAGAAATGATAGAATTTGAACTAGAGTGGTGACAGCTGAAGTAGAGGGCTATTGAGATGTGAACATAAAATTTTCTAAGAATTAAAGTAGACTAATGTTATGGCCTTAATGTCTGTGCCCCCTAAAATTCAAATTCTAAGCTTAATGTGTTGATATTAGAATGTGGGACCTTTGGGAGCTAATTAGGTCATGAGGATGGAGCCCTTGAGAATGGGATTAGTGCCCTTAAAGAAAAGTAAGGTGAGCTTGCTTCTTTTCTGCTCTCCACTTGCCATGTGAAGATACAAGGAGATGACAGCCACCTATAAACCAGGAGAAAGGCCCTCGTCAGACATTGCATCTGCTGCGGCCTTGATCTTGAATTCTTTAGCATCTAGATTGTAAGAAATAAATGTTTGTTGCATCAGCCACCCAGTCTACAGTAATTTTTTAGAGCAGCCCTAATTGAGAGAACAGACCAACCTGGAGAAGTGGATGGGTATGGGTGGTGAAGAAGAGAAGCAACCTGTAAAGCAAGACTGTGAGTTCAAGTTACTCAAAAGAGAAAATCTGATTAATTATTTAATTACTTCTGAGGGTTCATTATGAAACTGAACTGGGCTAAGTGGTAGACTATGGAGAAGGAAGGCAGATGAGGATAAACCAAAACTTGTCCAAGCTCATTCATTCGTGGCCTTAATTCAAATGTGTTTATATCAGGATTGCCAGATTTTCTCTCATAGCCATTTTTGTCAATCTACTAAGAGGAATCTGTCCATAACAGGTATTGAAATATGCTCTCAAGGTCCTAGATGTAAGAAATTTTTTGTGTATAAGATATTAAATTCCGAGTAGTCCTTCATTGGGGGATAATGTAACATATTACTTCATCTCTTAATTTCCTTGATCTTTTTTTGAGTTAAATGCTTTGAATTGATTCTGAGCTTCTGAGATCTTATCAATAATCTCATTGTTTCTAAAATGTCAATTTATGTGATTTAAGAAGAAAAATGGAGAGAAACCAAGAAAGATAAATAAAATATGTCAGTATGATGTGCTATAAAGATTTTATTGCCACTTGTTTGAGAGGAGCTCACATAAAAACAAGGTATTATTCCAATTGCACAGAAATAAATCCTTATAGCAGAGTGCATGTATAAACTATCAAGAAACAGAACATGTATGTGTGTGTATATATATGTATGTATATTAAAATATGGTTGTAATCTTGCAATGGTATAACTTTAAAGAAATTCCATTTATTTTATTGACAAATTTATTGCTTTGTTTTATTTATTTTCAAGAAAAAAAATTTGACATTTTAATTTGAATTTCATACTAAAATATGCAGCACATTTTTTAAAAATCCAGAATAACTAAACTCTTCTACCTCTGTGATTTGTGATTGTGTATTGGCCTAAGAAGTGTAAGAGAAATTACACAACGTGGCTGAGTAAAGCCTTATTGATTTTTAAACATGTAAAAAGCTGCAGAATTACAAAAAACTCCACTCATATCTCATCTTGGGTTGAACATTGACTATGTGAAGCAACAGTGCTTGGAGTTTATAAGCTGCAAATGATACTTTTTAATGAATTAGGGTTTGTGGCTCTGGCCCATGGGCCCTAGGGAAGTGAATGTAAATCTTGTATAGATAAATAAAGCAGGAAATGTAATCAATTCAAAATAAACCACAGGTAACTCTCTATAATCAATTTTTAAAACACTATATTTTGTTATATCAGACATGTACTTGGTTGTTTTCTGCAGAGGAGAAAATGCACAACTATAACATGAACAATATTATGAAGATAATTTAGTTTAAAATAAGATTATCCTTGGAAATTTTTAAGGCTTTGATTTGGTTGATGGAATTAGAAAGAAAAAAGATTTTACATTTATTTTTAATTAGAAGTAGATGATCTGTAGCACTAGAATCATAGAGTTTTTATTCTCTGAACTCCTTAATGGCATAGACCTTATTTTTTTTTACCTTTATTTTTCCAAGACATACTGTAGTAAATGATGTTTTAAATTAAACAAAAACAAGTAATTTTTACAGATATTTATTTTTTAAGTTTACATTCACATTTATAGTATTATCTATTATTTCTGCATCACTAAGGAGAAAAAAAGAAAGTGATCTCTTTCTTGAAATATATAACTATTTCTTTTGTCTTGGTTATATATTAATTCTGTTTTTTGCTCTCTCTTTTTTCTCTTTTACCACCAATAATACTCCTTTTTATTTTTTGTTTCCTGCTGATTTCTTTGGAACCATAGACTTGATAACTACCCTTAAAAACATCCAGTATTGTGGGAAAAAATTTTCGCATACTACACATCAGATAAAGGACTGATAACAAGAATCTATCTAGAATTCAGGAAAATCAGTAAGAAAAAATCAAACAACCCTATCAAAAAGTGGGCAAAGGACATGAATAGAAATTTTTCAAAAGAAAATATAAGAATGGCTAACAAACATATGAAAAAATGTTCAACATCTCTACTCATCAGGGAAATGCAAAGCAAAAACAGAGTGGGAAAAAA
>CM052436.1:38979643-39002389 GCA_028533085.1 Varecia variegata | reverse complement strand
CCTCTTATAGCAACAGGGGCCTGTTTGCTGTCCGTGGTGAACGTATCTTGCTTTTGCTCAATAAACTTTGCCTCTTGCTTGCTTTGCTCTCAGTGTGTCTTGTCATTCTTCAGCAAGAGTGCACCAAGAACCTAGAACAGACTGCGACCTGACAATGTTAATTTAACTCAATGCCTTGAAAAAGAGAAAGAGAAAAGAGAATAATGTATGCAGTGCCATTGACTTTACTTGACTCTACTCAATAAGCTTACCCCCCAATGTATAAGATGGGATCCCTGGATCTCTTATTTTATCAGTTGTCACAGTTGCCCTTTACTTCCATAATGTCAGCATTTCTCCAAACTAAGTTCAGTTATGGTGTTAATCCGGTATTTGTAAAAAGCTCTTTCCTCTAGGGCATGTAACCCATGAATCACAGAGTACAGTGCAGATCATGGAGAGAAACCATCTGTTCAGATGGGTATTTATTATATTAGCTGTAAAAAAATTGTATGTATTATGTATGAAATGTTGAATAATTTAAAATGGATTTGAGATAAATACCTAAATATAAAGAAACTAAAACATTGGGTTGTCAAATAAATACTGATTAGATACAACACTAAAGAAAAAACTTTCTGTGTTGGCATTGACTCTCTGAGAGATTTGAGAGTATCTTTTAAACTAAATGCAGTTTTTGTTGTATGTACTGGATTTCCAACAAAATTTCTAGGGTAAACATACTTATCCCTTGGTTTCCAAGGGGGATTAGTTACAGGAATCCCACAAATACCAAAATTTTTGGATGCTCAAGTCCCTTACATAAAATGGCATAGCATTTGCATATAACCTACATCCTCCCATATACTTTAAATTATCTCTAGATTTCTTATATCTAATACAATGTAAATGCTATGCATATAGTTGTTATTCTGTATTGCTTTTAAAATTTGTATTATTTTTATTGCTGTATTATTATTTTTTATTTTTATTTTTTAATCAACAATGAGGAACCCATAGATACAGAGAGCCAGCTACATACTGTTCCATGTAATGCTTTAGATTTCTGTCTTTTCCTAAAGTCAATCACTGTGCAGCTCTATGATAAAATATTTCTCTATTTTGTGTATAGAGAAATTTTGTGTATATTTCTCTATTTTGTGTATATTTTGTGCTCTGTGTATGTGTATGTGTGTAAACAACTCAATGGATCAAAATCCAAAAAATTTAAAACACTAAATATCCAAAATTTATGAATCAAAATCTAAACATTTAAAGGAAAAAAATCTAGAAAAATCATCTTCCCTTTTTTAATAGTGATTTGTTACCTATGTCTATGAAACACATTGATTTAGGTGAAGCCTCAGAATTTGGTGGCAAGATGTCGGGGTGAAGAACAGTGATTACTGAATTCTGATAAAACAAAAAGGATGTGTTAAAAGAAAGCCAGGCTGTTTGGAGTGTAACAGAGCTGAAGCCTACAACTTTGCTTATGATGAGAAAGAAACCAATGACTAGACAAAGCAAATATCTCATTATTGTACTCTAGCTCACTATAATAAAATTACTGAAAGGGTGGTGCTTTCAGTGAGTTTAGTACATCTTCAGAGTGCCAAAGAATACTTAGTACATATCTGATGTCCGGTAATGAAACGATGATGTGGTTTTCAAGGAAGATAAGGGTAATGGATAGCCAGAGTTTGGATTTGCTCAAAGGTTATGAAAAGGGAGAAAGACTTCACCCTCTTTTATGTGTATCATCACTAAATCCTGATTATATTTTGTCTCAGAGAAGATGTTAATTTTAATGTACTATTAAACCTTAACATTGACATTTAAAACTGAATCTTCCATATTTCCCATAATAAATCATTATCTATATATTGTCCTTCTACCTTTTCAATGTCACTGATATGATTCTTCTCTGGTTGCTCAAACTCACAACTCAAAACCTCTTATTCTCTTTTCCCCCATTTTCATCCACATCTAACTTATCAGTGATTCTAAAAGATATATGCCTATTTTAAATTTCATCTATTTTCTCCATATCCTAAATAATTGCCCAATTTCAGTTAATATTGTTGAAACCACAAGGGAGTTTTGTACTAGATCCAGTTGCTTACTACACAAAGATCTAATTATTGAGACAATAAGGATTGCCAAGGAAGAAAGGAGTTTTTTAATACAACAGACAGATTGTTGGGAGAACAGGAGTAGCTGCTTCAAATCTCTCTCTCCAACTAATGGAGATCATGGGCTTTTTAAGGAGGGACAACGTGCCTTTGGCAGGTCCAGAGGGATTGTGAGTCCTGGAATCAGGAAGTCTGCCATGGAGCTTTCAGAATTTCAACTCCTTTGTCTTGCAGAAAATTCAAAATTTCTGGGAAACAGCTCAAAAGGTCAAGTAGTTAGTTAAGGGAGAGGATTATAAAAATCATATAGGGGTCATTGAAATTTGTTCAAGGACCCGGGTACAACTCCCTCCTTCTTTATAGTTCCTTCCTCAATCTTGGGGAATCAGGATGTGGATCTATTTGGCTGCTTCCTCCTGAAATGGAATGCAATTGGGGTATGAGGAAGAACAAATGTATTGGGCCTATAACCAAAACATTTTATTACATTTTGTTGAGTTGCCACCATCTTCCCACCGAGGTAGCAAAGCATATCAAAAGAAGTACCCATCTATCTCCCTCTGGAATTGCTCCCAGGAAATATTGGTCCAGTGTCCCCCAGATGGAATTTCTATTGAAAATTTTTCTAGTCATTCATGAAAACAGTTTTAGGAAGCTAGTTTAATGGGAAACTTTTGACCTGTTATGGACTGAAAAGTGGGTGGTAATGATTTCCAATAAGTGAGTGTCCCCCATTGTCCAGCTATTTAGAAAATTATAGGCCCAAGGTGTTGTTCCCCCCCCCCATTGACCCCACAGACAAAAATACACTTAGAGGGTATATCAATATTACCCACTTCTGTTTGCCTGTTCCTCTGGGAGCTGGTGTGTTATCAATTTCCCAAGACCTTGGGAAACATTATTTGCTGATGTACTATTGTATAAATGGGGTTCCCCTGATATCCACTTGGAGGGAGAGAACTTAGGCCAATTGTTTGGACAATTACCAGGCTGCTCTTTTGGCCCTCAAGTCTACCATAGATAGTTCTCTGATGTCCCCAGCAGTGCATGATTGCTTCCTCCCTGGACAGTAAAAATGGCTTATAATAACTCAAGGATTTGTGGTCCATATTTATTTATTTGTTTACTTTTAGAGGTAAGATACCCTTCTTTCTTCCAAATAGACTTATGAGCATGTGCCATCATAAAGGCATACTTAGAATCAGTCCAGTTAGTGCAATTAATTTATTTTTCTGGGCAGATGTTCCATGGAGTTAGGGCTTGTGACTAAATTACCTGTTGGCCACTAACCATAGCATACTCAGCTTTGCATTGCCCTTGTTCCATATGGCTGCTTGCATCCATAAAGAGCTCCTTATCTGGGTCCAACAGGGGCTGCTAGGTTAAATTTTGGAGACTAGGATACAATTGTTCAATAATCTGAATATAATCATAGAATGGGGAGTAAGAGCCTATAGGCAGCAAGGTGGCTGGATTTAAGGTGGATACCACCTTCAGCGTTATATTAGAATTATCTCACAGAATAGCCTGATATTTACCCATTCAGCCACTGGCTGTTAACTGAAAGCCCCCCTTTTGTTCTAATAGGGGTAATACATAATACATCTTGTGAACAGTCACCAGCTGTCAAAGGGTAAACTTTTCATCTTTCTGTAAATTATCATAGATATCAGCTACCATTCTCCCACAAGTGGGCCATCTTTTTGTTACCACATCCAATTGTATAGAGATATAAGGTACAGGTTGCTTATGACCCTCCAAATTTGTGCCAACACTCTGAGTCCAATTCTTTGTCTTTTTTGAATGAACTAATTAAAAGACTTACATAAGTCTGGGAGGCCTAATGCAGGGGAAGTCATTACTTATTTTTTAATAGACAAGAAGGTTTTGTGGAATTCTCTGCTTCAAGTAGGTGGTTATTTTTCTTCCTCTTTTAAGGCGTTATAGAGGGGTTTTGCTATTAGCCTGAAATTAGGAATCTAAACCCAGAAAATCCCAGCCATATCCAAGAATTCTCACAATGGTTGAGAGTGGTAGGGATTGTTATTCAATTAACAGCCTCTCTCCAATCTGGGAGGAGGTTCCAAGTTCCAAGAGACAATCTAAACTCCAGATATTTGACAGTGGGAAGTAAGATCTGACCTTTTTCTGAAGATGATCTATATCCTTTTTCAGCAAGTAAATTTAATACAATTATGGCACATTGCCTTGATTCAGCTTCAGACTCAGTCTCAGGATATAATCTAAATACTATAAAACCATTCCCTTGCCTAGAATTATTTTTCTTAAATCTCTGGCCAGAATTTTGTTGGGGGACACTCCTAATGAAGGACAGTGTAGCAGCTCTGGTGTTTGGGTTTAGATTTTGTCTTCCCATTCAAAAGCAAATAGTTCTCGGGATTCATGACCAAGAGAAATGCAAAAGAAAGCCCCTTTTAAATCTATTGCTAAAAACCATGTGAAATTTCTAGATAAGGTGTTAAGGAGATGAATATATCCCATTATTTTGTCTGTTGCTCTTTGCTTTCAAACAAACCAGTAGGTGTGTCCACACTCTCTTCCCTTCATGTCTGGGAACTCAGTTTTAAAGTTTATTTGTTTGTTTATTTCCCTTGGCCAAGAGGGGGTACATTAATATGGGATGGTGCCTAGGTTACATTTCCCCACTTTGGCCAAGATTTTCCAAAGGCAGCACTGATAACCAAACTTATTTTGTCCCATCATTGCTGGGGTGATGTGGCTACCTGCCCCAGTTTCATCCTGTCCCTCAGTGGGAAATTTATGGCCAAAAGACTAAAAATCAAAAGCCTTCTAGCCAATTAAATGTTCTAGGCCAGATGGGAATGGAGATGGACAGGCATTTGTCAACTTTTACAATGTAAGACCACAAAACCAAATGCCACAAGCAAAGATATAAAATTAATGTATATGTAAGTGTTGAGCTATTGTTACCTTGGGTTTAGTTACAGACTTATGGCAATTTATTATATAAAACTTAAGAATTGTTAACCATTTATGTTAAGGAATTTAGAGAATTTCATTGTATAAGAATATTTTTTGTGGTTACTTTAGTAATTTGTCCTAAGGTGTCCAGTAAATTTCTTACTACATGTCTATTTGCATAAATTCCAGAACTGGAAACAACTATACCCAGGAAGCTCTGTTATCAGGTACCTTGATATCCTCTCTGTAGCTAGCTTTTAAGTCTATGGGAAGTGGGAAATTTTTTATAATCAGGATGGATGCCTTGACCACGTGGCCCAAAAAGTTAATGTCCTTCATTTTGCCAGCTATTTAGACATCTATGTGTCCATCCTTGACCTGGAGGGTCTGAACTAATTCCATCTATCAAAATTGGTCCTTACGATTTCACATGCCTCCCTCTCCCGTGATTGTCCCTGGGCCAAGAGGGAGATTTTTGTAGTTTTAGCAGCAGGATGTTGGCAGTGGAATAGTTTTTAACTTCTGGAGATATCAGGTAAACTTTGCTATTACCTAATATTTGTCTTGACTCTAGAAAAAGCAAAATTAATCAGTAATGGTTTAAATAAAAAGTCATAAAACATTTCAGTTCATTCTATGACCTTTTTTTTAAAGAAGAAAATCTTGGACTATAAATGATTATAAACTGTTGAACTTCAACTTATGTCTTCAGAAATGACACATATATTTTATAATTATCTACTATTTAATTTACTTGGAGATTTCAAATTACTGAAAAGAATCTTGAAACTATGACATACAGACACACACTAAAAAGTAGATCTTATAGATTTAGAAGGCTTTTCATTTTCCAGTTTTCAAATAGTTTCTCTCCCCCACTTCAGATAAGTGATTTCTTGATTAATGATTTTCTCTAAACAATTATTGCTAGGCAACTCTAAATTTGCATTTCTAAAGACATGAAACAAGCTAGAAATTTACATCTCAAGGCACAGGATTTAGACTTAAACAAAGGTAAGGTTTGTTATGTAATCTCTGAGCCATTGTCCTTTTTGTTTTAAAAATTTTTAGTGGTTTAGGTGAAGAGAGGGAGATGCTCTTACAAATAAAAGATTTTTTAAATTTCTTTTACTTAGGGCTAAGTATAGACTGATTTAGTTTTGATAAGTTATTTAGCTTATTGATTAATTAGATTACTGGATTTAGGGTGAAGTCCCTTTAAGGAACAGGATGAAGAAAGTCCATAATTTTAGCATTAGTATAGCTGGGAAGCAAAATATTTAGATCCCAGTTATCATTTCAAGTTATATTCTGTTGACCATTTTTATAGCCTGTGAATATTGGATATACAACCAACATGATTAATTATGCCTTCAGGGAGGTCATTCAATGCCTAAACAAATTCAATATCTAGTCATATTTTCTTAAAGAAAATTGGGATGAAAGAGAAGGAAAAGTATTTTAAAACTGTCAATGGAAACAAAGCCAAACTCTGTAAAATAATTTTAAAGAGATTTATTGTAAACCAAATTTGAGGATCATGACCTGGAACTACACCCAAGAAGCCTTGAGCAAGTGGACTCCCTGTGGTGGTGTTACAATTTGGTTTTATACATTTCAGGGAGACAGGGATTGCAGGTAAAGTCATATATCAATATGTGGAAGACATACATTGGTTTGTCCCCAAAAGGTGGGCCATTTCGAAGAGGGGGTTTACAGGTTATAGGTAGGTTTAAAGATTCTTTGACTTGTAATTGGTTAAAGACATGAAGCTTTGTCTAAAGGCTTGGAATATTTTAAGATAAGGACCTCTGTTAATCAGAGACAAGCCAGGAGGCATATATTTGTTATGGAAATTGAGGACCTGCAGGTTTGTCTCAAATACCCTTAGGCCTATGAATGGGTTACAAAGGATATCTCCAAAAAGGGAGGGGGGAATGATGAGGCATGTCTGACCTCCCTCCTCAGGGTAGGCAATTTAGTTTTGGGATATCCCCTTGGCCAAGAGGGGATCCATTTAGTGAGTCAGTGTGGGAGTTGCTTAAGATTTAATACTAGTTTATAAAACATAGACAAAGAAATAATCACAAAATATAGTTTTAATTATTACTTTTAGACTTAAAAAAGCCTACCAAGATAACAAGTGTAGGTGTCAGGTTTCAGGGTCAGTAATCAGGTCTGTTTACAGTTCTTGGTGTGCTCTTGGCCAAAGAATGACTAGACACACCAAAAGCAAAAGCAAGCATGAAATGAAGGGAAGGACAAGATAGATTTACAGAGCAAGAGCAAAATATAGATTTACTAAGTAAGAGCAAGATACATTAGCCACAGAACAGCAAATGGATCCCTGTGACATAACAAAAGGGCCATTGGTTATGATCTGGGTCTTATTTTATAGTGTCCAAATAGGGACCTCCCTGTGGTTCAGATGTCATCATGGAACCATTTTGATGGACAGTTGGGAGTTATATGACCCGAGTCTTACTGCACATGCAGATCTCCCATGAGTTTCTCTGAAAGCCCATTGTAGAGGGGGTAACTGCAATGTAGATTTAAGCTAATGACATGATAATTAGCCTTAGATTGTCCTAAGTCACCTTCCAGGCTCTATTGTACCGATGCCACTTGGCTAGAGAGTCTTCTGCATTCTTTTGTAATTGGTGTGCTAAGTTCTGACTGATAGATTGGTAGGATATTCCCTCCTCCCCCAGGTATGGCAGTTGCTTGGGACAGGGTTATGGTGGAGCAGCATGAAGAGGGGGCCCTGGGGTCCACCCTTGTCCTTCATCCCAAGTGGAGCAATTGCTTGAGGCAGCACCAAGGCAAGCACCACTTTCATCTCTAGGAGACCCAGAATCCCTCACTATCTTCTTAAGTATTCTAATAAGACTTGCTATTCTGAATAATGTAACATCTTTAAGTTGTATAAATATAGTAGAAGTTTTAGAGAACATCTTGCTTAAAGATTTTACCTAATTACATCTTTTTAAAATATCAACATCTCAAAATAAAATTTATTGATATGACATCACCTGACTATAGACTAAATAAACTTCTAACATCAATCCTTAACATATCAAATAATGACATAAAATCATAATATTTTTACATTAGGATCAAGGTAAAGCTATTTTAAAAACAATCTAAATGATCTCAAACCAATTTTCTATTTAAGTGTAAATCTGAGTACCGTAATACTTCTGTTAGGTAGATAGTAAGGGATTCCCGGCTCTCTTAGAGACAAAGATGGTTGCCTTGCCCTGGTGCTGCCCCACCTTGATCCTGCCCTAAGCAATTGCCACATCTGGGGGAAGGAGGAATGCCCTACTAATTTGCAATAATTAGGGTTACTAATAGGTACTAATTAGGTTACTCTTGGTCACTTTCCAGATCCTATTGTGCCTGGGATGCCTGGGGAATCCCCAGCTCACCTTTTTCCATGAAAGAGCTCTTGCTTCTAATATTCCTGCTTTGTAGCCAGTGCCTGAAGGGGCACAGGTGCTTGCTCTTGCTTTTCTACCCTCACCGTTTCTTAGATTGCACAGTTGAGTTCTTGGCTAAACCTGGTGTGTGATAAGGAGTTTGGGGAAATGTCCCTCATGGTAGCAGAGAATTTTTTTCATTTTGTTTCACTTTAGGGAAGAAGGCTCTGTGCTGTAAGTCTTCTGCTTCCAGACCTGGGTTGGTTTTGACAATGTACTTTTCTTTCTGATCTGATAGGGTGCTTATGGCCCTTTCCCATGGTAAGGCTAATCAATGTTTCCTCCTCCTAGTTTTGTCGTCACTAAGCCATCTAGTGCCTGGCTCACTTGTTCAGAGTGATCTTGTACACCTGGTAATAAGGAAAGTGGGACTTGGTCAGTGCCTACTTTGTAGAGTCCTTTTAGGACCTGAGGGTTTATATGGCCTGTGGACATGCCTGTATGTGAACAGGTCTGGGTTTCCTTAAGACATCACTTCTGCATCCATCCCTGCCATGTCTCTCCTATGTGGGGCAGAGTTAAATACTTATACTCCTGGCTTTATCAGGCCTTTATCCTTCACCTTTAAGCTGCCTCTTTCACTCGGTCCCAGGAAATGCTTTCCTTATCAGGGCTGGCCATCCAATTGCTGGTGCTAGTATTTACACAAATGACCAAGTTGTTATATCAACAGATATAATTGTCCTGATGCTTAAAAAAATGAGAGGCTCTTAGGTTTGAGGGGTCATACACAGCCCCTCTTCCTATGAATTGGAAAGGAGATGTCCCGACCAGTTCCTTGGCTAAATGGCCCAGGTCATTACCTGTGGACGCCCAGCTCTAACAGACTCCAGTGGATATAGCCTCTCCCCTTTCCCTCCTATTTTCCTTGACCAGGTGACCTGGGTAATTACCTGGGGACACCCACCTCTAACAGACCCCAGCTGGCAAAGTCTGTTCTTTACCCCCCTTTTTATTTCCCTCCTTACTTTCTAGATGGGTGTACAGGGGTCAAAAATCCCTCCTAACATCCCTCTGGGGAGCATTTTCTCAAACTGGGACAAGTTTGAGCAAGACACTCTGAAGAAAGGTTTAATCTTCTACACAACTGCCTGGCCACAGTACAAGCTGGACAGCAGAAAATAGTGGCCACCACAAGGGACTCTAAATCACTCCACCATCTTACAATTGGACCTCTTTTGCCAAAAGGAAGGAGAATTGGCTGAAATACCATATGTGCAAGCTTTCTATTATTTATGGGAAAATCCTCAGCTGTGCAAGGGGTGTTCAGAGCTACATAAGACCATGGTGTCAAGAGATCCCTTAGGTCCCACCTGTTTGAGCTACCCCCATACCCAGGGAGTCCTAAAGGGGTCCCTACAAAGAGGGAGGTGGTGCCATCTCTACCTCCACAAGGAGGAAAGGTGGCTTGGCTCCTACCCTTGGTGGAAGCAGCAGGAGAGTTCGGACAAACCCTGGTCCACAAGCCCTTTAGTTTAGTAGAGTTAAAACAAATAACATACAACAGGCTGGCTTTCTACCAGTACTCAGAACAAGTCAAAAGTGATCCAGACCAAAAGAGAGCTTCCCATTTGATTTAAACAGATTTTGTGTGTACCTTTCCACAGACAGTAAAGTCAATGGAAGAAACTGCATCAACAACTAGAATAAAGAGATCAAAATAAAAGTATCTTTATACACCTTTACCATAAGTTTCTGTTTTTATGCCATCATTTACTTAGAATTTTATTTATTCTAATACTGACACTTATTTTTGTTTAGGCATGCCTACTTTTTACCTAACCAAGAATCTTAAACACAAGAGTGTCTTTTCTGTTAATGTGGGAGATTTAGTTGTTTTTATTACACCAACTTATCAGAAATCACACACAGATCATTATGTTTTGGTTGGGTTTATAGTTTTATAACTTGTATCAAACCCTGACACCTTTAAAGATGAAAATGACCACTAAACCCAGGCAAAAATGTATGCTGACAGTTTTGAAGACATTTTTATTTTTATTATACCAATAATTTTTAAACACCAGCTTTTTCACCAAAGATTACTAAATTCATGTAAACTTGAAAAGCCTCATTTACTTAATTTATGAGAGCTCCATTTATTTATAAGCCAATTTTGGTACCATGTAGATGTACCATATAATACATGTACATACATAAAACACATCTAAACACATATAGTTCACCATAATTATTCCCTTAACAACTTTTTCAAAATATAATTAATATTAGTTTTTATATTCTTAGACTAAAACTTATTCATTTTATTAAAATTTAATGTTACTTCCAACATGTTTAAATATTAGCATTTTAGAATTTTCAAGCTATTATAATTTATTCAACAAATATATATCAGTCATTTGTTATGTTCCAGATGCTTCGCCAGGCGTTGTCATAAACATTGGGAGTACAGACAGATAAGTCTAAATTCTAGAAGAGAAAAGTGTAACCAACTCCAGGAACAAATATCAGTGATCCTTATATATATTTTTTATAATCCTCTCCCTTAATTAACTGCTTAAACTTTTGCATTATTTCCAAGAAATGGTGGATATTCTGTAAGACAAAGGAGTTGAGATTCTCAAGTTCCCTGGACAACCTTCCTGACAACAAAACTCGCCATCCCCCAAACCTTCCCCCAATGCACATAGCCCTTTTTTAGTTATACCACCACCTGTTCCAAGGCATGTGAACTCTCCTTTAAAAGCCCATGTTCTCTATTAGTCAGAGAGACAGATCTGAGGCAGCTTCTCCCATTCTCCCAACAAGATGTCTTTCATATTAAAAATTCCTTTCTTCCTTGACAATCCTTGTTGTTTCAATAATTGGACTTTTGTGCAATGAGCAACTGAACCTAGGCCAAAATCCACTTGTGGTTTCAATAACAAAAGTAGGTAAGCAAATAATTAAGATTATTTCAATTATGATAGCTCAATGAAAAGTAAAAGAATTGGATATATAGATGGTCTCTGATTTAGGATGGTTGAACTTGATTTTTCAGCTTTACAATAGAGTGAAAGCAATATGCATGCAGTAGAAACCCTGCTTTGAGTTTTGAATTTTGATCTTTTCTTGGGATAGCAAACTGTGATACCCTCTTGCAAGGCTAGGCAGCAGTGGGTGGCAGCTCCCAGGCAGCCACGTGATCAGGAGGATAACCAACCCATACTATACAGTGTACTATATTCAATAAATATTATGAGTTAATCAGCACTTTATTATAAAATAAGCTTTGTGTTAACTGATTTTGCCCAACTGTAGGCTAATATAAGTTTTCTGTACAAGTTTAAGGTAGGCTAGGCTAAGCTATGATGTTTGGTAGGTTAGGTGTATTAAATGCATTTTTGACTTATGATATTTGGATATTTTCAGCTTACAATTGGTTTAATAGGATATAACCCATCATAATAAGTTGAGGAGCATTTATAGTAAAGATAATAATAGTGAGGCGGAGTGTTGGCTATCATAGATCAAGTAGTCTGTTAATATCTTCTAAGGAGAGAAACTGACCTAAGATCTGAATGTTGAAAAGCAGCTAATCTTGAAAATCTGAGGGATAGCCAGACCATACAAAAACAAAACACAAATACTGCAACATGAAGTTGGAGACACAGATTTGGCATGATCATGTAAGTAGGGATTTATAAACCTTATAAAGGTTTGTAAGGAGTTATATTTTAGTTTAGATTAAATATAAAGTTATTAGAAGATTTGAATAACAAAATGATCATGGTACTTTCTGTGTAGATTAAAAATTATAAAGGCATCATTTAAAACTTGACTTTCATGAACATGTTTTACTACCTCACTGGCCTTCTTTCTGTTTTTGAAGGTGATATAGGGATATTAATAAATGGAAATTTCAGGGTAGTGTCATGAGACGTGACATTATTTGGATTTGATCACATGCCAAAAGGGAAAACAACAGAAAAAGAGTAGGAGATCCATGAGGTAGGAAGAAAATCAACGATGTTTCATTACAGAAAACACAATCCAAAAACATTTCAAGAAAATAAGGCATGCTCAACTAAGTCAAATGTTGCTTGGAGATAGTATTAAGTATAGGTACAAACAGAGAAATGAATATTAGATATTATAGTGTGAGTGTCATTGATGACTATGACAAGAGCAGTTTCATGGAATTGAAGAAGATGAAGTGGGGAGGTGAGAGAAGATAACTAAGCCACACTGTTGATTGTACACAACTTGTTTTCTTTTTTGAAATTTTTGTTTGAAAGAGGATGAAAGGACTGTGAAAGTAAGTAGAAAAGAAAAGGCAGTTAAGGAAGGTATTTTTAGTAAGTTTGCTTATAAATAGACACCATCTAAAATTAAAATATATTATGTGCTAAAGGGAATGACTCTGTAGACAAGAAAAAATGGATGATATAGTACAGAAACAATGTAATTACCATAGCTAAGATACTGAGTGTTCTAGAGGAAAAGAAATTTAGAAATCAAGTAAATTGAAGCTTGGAGTAGAGGCACAAGAGCAAAAGAAAAATTGTTGGGTACAGATTCAGGTTGTTAACAGATTTGATTGTGAGACAATAAGAACTTTCCTCCATTCCTTTTTTTAGTAAAATATGAGGCATGATCATCACCTGAGAGAGTTGATGGGATTTTGGTAATGAAATTCATGATCCAGAATTTTAGGTGAGATCAGTCAGCATTGCTGTGTGATTTTCTTTAGAAATATTAATCTGTAAGTGAGGATATGTCAGAGAGTAGATATTTAAGACAAAGATAACAGAAGAGAGTTGTTTTTCTTAAAATATGGTGTCTTGATGCACACATAATAGTCACAATTCCGCATACCACCTTTAGTATATTTTACATTTTATTTCCAGTGGTTAGTGTATTTTATATTTTATTTCCAGTGCATGTTTAATTTCAAAAGGCATATTTGAAAAAGTATCTGATAAATTCTATATATAACTACTTATGTCAGACATTAAAAACATTTATGCATCCCATAAGTTTTGGTATGTTGTGTTTCCATTTTCATTTGTTTCAAGATATTTTTAAATTTCCCTTTTAATTTATTCTTTGACCCAGTAGTTTCTCAGAATCATATTGTTTAATTTACATATATTTGTAAATTTTCAAAAAAAAAACATTTATGCACAACAAAACAATTTTGAAAAACCAAAAAATCCAAAAAATCTCAATATTTAGAAGGCTTCATTTACTAAAATTATTTTAAAGTTTTACTAATTAAATTATATGTATATAAGACATAATCACCAATATCAATAATGTTTAAAGATTTATTAAGTCTGTTTTGTCAGCTTTATGATGATGCATATTAATATGATAAGCTTATAGTACTAATAAATAAATGTATAAGGTTTATGTAACATATAACAGAACTTTATTTCCTATCAAACATGCTACCACATTATTGTACATGATTCCATCACTCCGTGTCAATAACACAAAAAGAGAAAAAAAGAGAAAACAAACATGATTTTTAATGTGTAGTCTTCTTGAAGTTAATATTTTATTTTCTACTAGGTTTTCTGAAATATTAAATATATGTCTGTCTGTATTTTTTTTTTTACCTATTATTAATTTTAGCCACTCTGGGTAAGAATTACTGTCCTGTAATGTAGTATACCCTACTATGAGATTGCTTTGGATAATTTCCCCATTATCTGTGTCTATCTTGAAGTTTTACTTATTCTGCTCATTCTCAGAGCTTCAGATTTTTTTCTTACAATTCAGGCCATTAAATTTTGAATATTACTACAAATTTGAGGGCTCATTGTGGATTTTCTTTTCCAGAGTATTCCATGAAAATGCCACCTAGGTGCCACACTTCATTATATTTATGGAGAGAAATAACCAATTAATTGTATGCTTTCTTTTCTAGGAAAAACAATTCAGAAATTTATTGCTAGGTAATAATTACTTTCACAGTTCTCTATTTCTTGGCTATGCCTTTCTAATGTCAAAGAACAGAAACCTAAACATTATAACATCCATTTCTATTTTATGACAATGTGAATCCTATGAATAAGGGGTTGACATTGTTTAGCAATTTGCTTCTTGGATAGATCCCATTCTTCGCACACCTTAGTTTTCTTTCTGGCCTATTCTTTTTTAGAAACATATATCTTCTGGAAACCCATAAACTTGTCATATAAAGGGAATATTCTAGCCAAATATCTGAAAATCCTTACGTTTTATGGGAACAATATACCTCAAACTCTTTTGTAAGCTTTTCCTAGTCTCTCTAACACAAACACACACGCATACTGCATGGTAAGGATTCTTGTAGGAGAGACCCCCTTAAGTCTCTAATGGATATTAGTGGAAATACAGTGGTGGTTCTCAGAATTGAAGTGCATAGATATTTCTGCAAATAAGATTTGTGTCACCACTCTGGTATTTTATGTTAGTACTACTGTTTGGGCTGTGATGCCATCTCTGTATTTTTAAGTTTTATATTTATATTTTGAATTTCTTGCTCTGGAGGCTGTTTTAACACCATTTTACACTTATATTAAGAAGTGCTTATATTATGGGGGATATGCTCTGTTTTGTGTGTATTTACAGGCATACTTGGGGAATTTGTGGGTTTAGTTCCAGATCAATAAAGCATGTCATACAATTTCTTTGGTTTCCCAGTGCATATAAAAATTACATTTACACTATACTGTAGTATATTAAGAGTGCAAAAGAATTATGTCTAAACATGTATATACCTTAATTAAAAAATACTTTATTGCTAAAAATTGCTGACACAGAGACACAAAGTAAGCACACACCGTTTGAAAAATGACACCCATAGACTTGCTTAACTCAGGGTTGCCACAAACCTTCAATTTATAAAAAACTCAATATCTACAGAGCACCAAAAAATGAGGTATCTCTGTAATTTTGATGACAAATATTCTTGTGAATATAAATACTTGATAATCCCTATCCTCACTCTATTTCATTAGCAGACTCCTTGATACCTCTCACTGCAAATCTTCATCCAGCACATTCTAGATCAGAGGTGAGTTTCATTGCTTTATGTCAATGGGGTGGATAATGTTTCAGTGGAGATTAACCAAATGCCAGAGTTCACACATTATCAGTTTTATTCCTTGGACTTTGTATATAAATTTTTGCTTAAAATTATTTTAAGCAAGTAATATAAAGGTAATGATGTTGGGGTACACTGTCAGATATGCTTGGATATCCCAATATACAATTGACCTGAAAACTATTGAAACAGTCCTCACTCAAGACTGTTTTCAATGATCAGTCAATTGCATGTCAATGCCAAATTGATGAGATTATCACATGCAAAATCTGGAAGAATGAACATTACCTCTTAATAAAAAGTGGTGAATGGATTCTTGATCTCCTTTTGTTAAAAGTCAATGTCAGCTATGAAACCTATTAATGCTTGGTTTCAGCATGTGTATGTATTGCTAGTTCATAACTACCTAACAATGTGTTATAAATTTTTATTTTTGATTCATCGTGACACTATTAAGTAAACAACAGAGACAAATTCTTTGTGATTGAATATTTTCACCAAAACTACATTCGAACTTCTCTCAATACATAAGATAAAATAAAATTAAATTAAATTTAAAAATGAGTATTCAAGTGTAACTTTTTTATGCTTTAGCAGAATTCTCTCCTCTTAATAGTGTTATGCCTTTTATCTCTTTTGATTATGATGTTGCAAACTTATACCTTTCTTCAAATTACTCTTCCTTAATTTAGTGACAAAAGTCATCTGTTCCTCACTAAAATACTTTTGGGAAATCTCAATTTCCCTATCAAAGAAGGTGACTGAAAAGCTTTGATGGCTTTGTTTTACAACAGAAAATGTATTAAAAACTAGTGGTAAATAGAAAGTTTAATAAATTCAGTTTTCAAATAATATTCATTTCACACCTCCTATCTGTACACTTCTTTTGATTGCTTATGTGAAACTAAGATATTCATAGATTAACTCACCCCCCTTTTACAAATTACCTGTTCCTTATATGAACTTTAATCCATAGTAGTTATATCACTATTTATAGAACTACTTTTAAATTTTAAAGCATTTTTAAGCTATTGTACTATTTCTGTGATATAGGTATATAATGTAACACAAAAGAAGAAAAGCTCATTAAATTTCACAAAAGTAAACAAACACAAATAATATAAATATGTGTTTACTGAAAGTTATCAACATAGTCCTTAAAATTTATACACACAATTTAAGGCCATATCATTAAAAATAATGCATTTCTGTGAAAATTACAATTATCCAATACTTTCAAATGTATGAAGAAATTGTTCAAACTCATTTTTAATACCTTTCCCTTTGAGTTTACCAAATTGTCAAAGAACTATTAAATGTGTCACCAAAAACCTCAGTGGTTTGCAGATCACCCTTTGAGAAATATTGCTCAATATATTATAATGTTTGTCAAGCTTTAAGACTCACTTGTGCTGCTTATTCAAATATCATTCCACAGAGATCTGGGTTCAGTAGTTCTAAGGTGGGGCCTGAGAGTCTACTATTTGCTTATTTATTTATTTACATGGAGGACCCTAGGAAATTCTGATACAAGCTGTTTAAGATCCATACTTGGAAAAACTCCAGCAAGTGGTTTAAAAAGTGCGGAATTCGGAATCAGAAAAACCTGGATACACAAATCTACTCTGTGTGACTATGAGTAAATTATTTATTCTTTATGATTATAAGTCCCCTTGTCTGTACAATGGAAATAAAAATTTTCACCGCTGGCCTTGACCTATATCTATATCTGGCCACTTACTATTTCTAGTTAGTAGCCCCAAACAAATATGTACAATTACTTAATCAATTTCTTCCCCTCAAATAATTTTCATAATGCATGACCCCAACTTATACTCCTGCTTGTAAAAATCTTATTCAAAAGCATCTACCTTTGGCTTTTTTCTTTCCCTTATCTTCCATATCTAACCTATCTCCAAAACATCTTTCAAATATTTTTTTTTTACCTACCTACCATTCTCAATGGTATTACCTAGATCTAGGTAATCATAATCACCATCAGAGATTACTAACTGGTCTTTCTGCTTCTAGGTTTGATTCCACTTAATCTATTCTGTACATTATAGCCAGAGTTGTCTTCATAAACCACACATCTAATGCTGTCACTTTTTTACTTTAAAAGGTCTCTATATTTCTTATATTTTTTAAAACTCCCTCAAATGTCAACAAACAGCTTTCTCACTCAAGCTCTAGCTTCAACCCTTCATATAACTGCCTTTGTACTTTAAAAAGCATTTGTAATGTACCCCTACCCTCTTTACCCGGTTAATTCTTATTTGTAATTTTTGACATATTTACTATTGTGTCCTCAGTACTAATATAATGTGTGGCACATCACAGCCTTTCAAAATGATGGTAGACAGAGGAAATGCTTAGCAGAATGAACATCTCCCTACAATCTTCAATACTTTTTTATGCCATTAAAACCACTGCACTTTAATTTGTAGTTCAGTGGCTCTAATTCATAAGAATGAAAGTCCTAAAAATATCCTTCAAATACAGTTAAAATTAAGATTATAATATTTTATAAGTTGAAAGGAGCTTCTCAAATCGTGTGCCATAGCATGCTCATGTGCTGAGTGAATTAGAGAGGTACAGAAATGTTTATTCCTATAGTCTTTGGGGTAGTGGGGTGATATGTGAGGTACCTGGAAACCCTGGGTATGTTTTCTCACCATGAAGAGTCACTCATTTACCCAGGTGTGCGATAATAAAAAAGTGTTTGAAAAGCATACTCCTGCTATGGTGATTACTTCAATTCCATGTCTTCTTACTGTTAAAAGAGCTCAGAAAGAACTGGATATTGCTTTGCAAACAGCCCTAACTTAAAAATTGTGAGGACTCGACTCTAAGTTTGGCTCTTTTATTAACTCTTTGGGTAAGTATAAAAAAATTCACAAATTTTATGAACCTTATTGTTTTCATCCAAAGGCAAAATGGGTGGAGTAGAGATGTTAAGGCTAGTTTTAAGTTCTAAAAACAGATGATCATATTCCTTATATTTGTATTGTAATGCTGAGAATTTTATGTCTTTCTTAAAAAATATTATATGAAAATGACAACATTGAGTATACTATTATTGCATATAGACTTTAGAGAAACAACACATTTTTTCAGAAAAGGAAAAGAGAAAAACATATGTGAAGTTTTAATAGTGATAATGTAGAAAACAAAGTTTTGCATTCAATGAAGATTATACATATGTAATATAACAAATAAAATGTTTTCTATAAAATTTGGGAAAATAAAACCAAAAACCAAACAAAAACATAGGTAGCAACTTAAAGGGACATGGGCCTAATAATCTTCTCAGTGGTTTTGTTTTTCAATTTTTAAGTGATATATAATAATTATAAATATTTATGGGGTTCATGTGATATTTTGATACACGTATACAATGCATAGTGATCAAATCAAGGTAATGGGGATATCCATCATCTCAAACATTTATCATTTCTTTGTGTTGGGAACATTCCAAATCTTCTCTTCTAGCTATTTTGAAACATACAATAAAATATTGTTAACTATAGTCACTCTGTTATCAACCACTAGAACTTATTCCATCTACCTAACTGTATATTTGTACCCATTAACAGGCCAGGCCTCTCTTCATCTCCCCTTCCCCTTCCCCTTCCTATCCTCTGGTAACTATCATTCTATGTTCTACCTCCATGAGATCAACATTTATAACTCCCACATATAAGGGAGGATATGCAATTTTTGTCTTTCTGTGCTTGGATTATTTCATTTGACATAATGTTCTGCACTTCCATCCATATTGTTGCAACTCACAGGGTTTCATTGTTTTTTATGGTTGAATAATATCTCATTGTGCATATATACCACATTTTCTTTATCTGTTTCTTTGTTGATGGATAATGAGGTTGATTTCATCTCTTAGCTGTTGTGAATAGTGTTGCAATAAGTATGGGAGTACAGATATCTCTTTGATATACTCAGGTATTTTTCTTTGGATCTATACCCAGTAGTAGAGTTGCTGAAGCATATAATTCTACTTTTAGTTTTTGAGAAACCATGCTGTTTTCTACAATGACTATATGAATTGACATTTCCACCAACAGCATACTATCATTCCCCCTTCTCTGCATCTTCACTAGCATTTTTTTTTTCTTGATAATAGCCATTTTAACTTGGGTGAGATGATATCTCATTGTGGTTTTGATTTGCATTTCCCTGATGATTAGTAATGTTCAGGATTTTTTATATACCTTCTGGCTATTTGTATATCTTTCGATAAATGTCATTCAGATCATTTGCCTATTTTTATATCAGATTATTTGGGTTTTTTGCTGTTGAGTTGTTTGAATTTCCTATATATTTTAGTTATAATATCTTTTCAGATGAATACTTTGGAAACTGTTCATCAGCAGTTTTATACATAGTCTGACCTCATACCATGCACACACTATAACCCACTCTCACCTCAGTAAAACATCTGTGGATCCTATATTTATAATAAGATTATAGCAGGTAAGCAAAATTGTCCTCAAAGGAGATGTATATACTTTCCAGAAGAGTTAGCTTGTAATTTAAAGTTTTAATTTTCATTTTGCAATGGACTCCTTAATATTGGAACCTGTTGAAATAATCTTTCCCTATGATAAATTTTAACAAAGTAACTGGAAAATTAAGATTTTAAGCTACTAATGATAATTTTAAAATAAAATAATTGTGATATAGCAGAACAATTTGCATTTATAGTAATTATATAATGAACTTATTATTATCAGACAATTTGAAACTTTCTATGCCAAAAAAACCCTATATAAATCTCTATGGTGTTTGTGAAGATAAACCCTCAAAACATAATATGAAATTGTTAAAAGATAGGTCCTATATAATTATAACCTTAACTGATGTTAGTTATATTTGTTCTTAAACTGTATTTTGAATAAGCTTGAAGAATAGTTTCTAAGTACATTAGTGTATTGCTTGGATTGTATGCTAAATAATATTCTTTTGTGTTATGGAAGAGAGTAGCTTATATACTTGATTTTTAAAACTGAAAGAGTTTCTGTGCTTGTCTCTCAAGAAGAATTCAGCTAAACAAACCTTAAGAGCATAATTTCTATCTGAAGATGGGTTTTTATTTATTCCTTATGTTTATCCTGTATTTATTGATCTAATCTATGTAAATCAAATCTTTACCTAAGAGCTCCCTCCAGAGCTCATGCACATGGTGGAAATTCAACATTCAATCTGAAGTCAATTCCCAATTATTCAGTGGCTGGTTACCCAGTCCAGTGCAAGGATAACTCATGCCTCAGGCTACTTCTCCTTCCTCTTAGTGCTTAAATTTTGGCTGCTTTGCTTATTGTGATTTTTCTCCCCTAGAGGATCAACAGTGATGGAATATCCAGGTGCATCACTCTAATAATCTTACCTTCAAATTTTAAGTTTCCAGCTTTTACTCATATCAATATTTAGGTAAAGATTTTACCTTTGATGTCATATGCTTTCTCTGTCTCAATTATATTCCAATTTATAGCCTCATGCAAATCAGCCACATGCCTTGATATAGGAAGCAGATTGCTGCATTTCTAACTCCTGTGCTTGCTCTAGCATGAGTACTTACACTCTTAATAATTCCTTTCTTTTAGAATATGCCATTTTTATTTAATATTTTAGAATTATTCTGTATGAGCTTTCCTAAATATTAATAGTTATTTTGCCAGCATAGCCATCAGTAATTTGATATAAGATGTAAAGGACTAAAGAAATAAAAAATAAAACTCTTATACCATCAATTTCCCACTGTTATTAGTAAATATTTTTTTACTGGATAATTCTGAAATGAATTAAAATGGTTAACACTCACAATAGGTATTAAACCTATAATTATCTGCCTTTAAATATTTATAATTTTTTAAGAGCTTGAATTTAAAAAAAAATGCTTGAACTATGTGATAGGATGTCAAGCTATAAAAGAATAAAGATACCTATACCTATAGAAAGCCTATCAGGGAAATTTTTCTCAATTATTTTCATCATCTGGACTCTACCCTACCATATTCTCAATTCTAGAATTATCTTTCCATTTTGTCTCATTTTGCTGTGTTCTATACTTCTGTCAAGCTTTACAAACCACATTGTGTGTGATACCTTATCCCAACATTTTAGCAGATAAAAAAAATCAGACCCAGATTCTATTTATACAATAGAGAAAAGACAGTGAATTTGATTTCATTCCAAGAGGGACTTGACTAAACTCTTGGACCTAGTGTTCTTTTTTGACCTTGAAATTTATATCCTGATCATCCATAAGCATAATGTCAAAACAACCACATTAAGTTTCCTTTCAGACAATTTATAACCACACAAATTTTATATATTTTATGTTTTTAAGGCCATGGCTACTTTATGGTATCACTTTAAATTGTCCAAACCCTCACCAATTCCAACACATGGAATTGGTATGATGGGTCCAACTAAAAGAGAAGAAACCCTCCTAATGTAAAATAATAACAATAAGTATGACAGACCTTTTCCTCCCTTCACGAAGAGGCAGAATGTGTCTTTCCCTCATGCTATAAAGATGCTTATTGCTATTTTGTTTAATTATTTAACTCCTACCCTTCTCCAGTAGGGAAATCATGACTACTCCTTGTAAATGTGTTTGTTATTGGCTATCTTGTTTATGCAGACTGTCTAAATAATTGAGGCACCGTTAATGACAGCCACTATTAAACAAATATGATCTAATTTTTTTTGTTGTATGCCTAGCCTATTACTTAAAGGCACAACATCAGAGTCAATTGAAGAACTACCATGAGTAAAGAGAAATATAGATGTGTCCAGAATTAAGAAACAACTAAGCATTTTTTCATATGTTTGTTAGCCATTCTTATATCTTCTTTTGAAAAATTTCTATTCATGTCCTTTGCCCACTTTTTGATGGGGTTGTTTGATTTTTTCTTACTGATTTTGCTGAGTGCTCAACATCTCTAATCATCAGGGAAATGCAAATCAAAACCACAATGAGATATCACTTAACTCCAGTGAGAATGGCCTTTATCAAAAAGTCCCAAATCAATACATGTTGGCGTGGATGCGGAGAGACAGGAACTGTCATACACTGCTGGTGGGACTGTAAACTAGTGCAGCCCCTATGGAAAGCAATATGGAGATTCCTTAAACAGATTCAAGTAGACCT
>CM052436.1:38939193-38979143 GCA_028533085.1 Varecia variegata | reverse complement strand
AAGTGAAGTATCCCAAGAATGGAAAAATAAGCACACATGTACTCACCAGAAAATTGGTTTCCCTGATCAACACCTGGGTGCACATTTGGGAATGATACCAATTGGGTGCTGAACAGAGGTGGGGGGAGGGGATGGGTGTATATCTACATGATGAGAGCGAAGCGAACTGTCAGTGGAATGGACATACTTGAAGATCTGACTCGGGGTGTTGGGGGGAGGAGGGGACGGGTGTTTACCTACATGATGAGTGCGATGTGCACTGTTGGGGGAATGGACACCCTTGAGGCTCAGTCTCGGGGGGTTGGGAGGGGCATGGGCAATATACTTAACCAGAACGGTTGTACCCCCATAATAAGCTATAATAAATAAATAAAAAAAAAAAGAAACAACTAAAATAAATAAATGGTACTTGAGCAAATTAAAAAGCTTTGGCACAGCCAAGGAAATTATCATAAGAGTGAATATGAATAGACAACCTACAGAATGGGAGAAAATATTTTCATGCTATACATCTAATAAAGGACTGATAACTAGAACATATAAAGAACTCAAGCAAATCAGCAAGAAAAATCAAACAACCCCATTAAAATGTGGGCAAAAGACATGAACAAAAACTTTTCAAAAGAAGACAGACTAATGGCCAAGGAACATATGAAAAAATGCTCATTATCTCTAATTATCAGGGAAATGCAAATCAAAACCACGATGAGATATCTATCACTTAACTCCAGTGAAAATGGCTTTTATCAAGAAGTCCCAAAACAATAAATGCTGGCATAAATGTGGAGAGATAGTAACACTCATACATTGTTGGTGGGACTGCAAACTAGTACAACCTCTATGGAAAGTAGTATGGAGATACCTCAAAGAACTAAAAGTAGAACTACAATTTGATCCAGCAATCCCGCTTCTGGATATTTACCCAAAGGAAAAAGACATCCTATCAAAAAGACACCTGCACTTGAATGTTTATAGCAGCACAATTCACAATTGCAGAGATGTGGAAACAACCCAAGTGCCTCAAAATACATACGTGGATTAATAAAATGTATACACACACACACACACACACCCCATGGAGTTCTACTCAGCCATAAAAGAAAATGGTGAACTAATACCCTTTGTATTAACCTGGATGGAAGTGGAGACCATTTTTCTGTGTGAAGTATCAAAAGAATGGGAAAACAAACACCACTTGTACTCACTATTAAATTGACACTAATTGATCAACATTTATGTGCACATATGGAAATAATATTCATTGGAAATCCATGGGTGGGGTGTTGGGTAAATTCACACCTAATGGGTACAATGCACATTATATGGGTGATGGACACTCTTATGACTTTGACTCAAATAGTAAAAAATCAATTTATGTAACTAAAACGTTTATACTCCTGTAATATTCTGAAATAAAATAAATAAATAAATAAAAATAGATCGGCAGACAAAGCCAGCAGGCAAACTGAAGAAGCTTCCTGTACAAGCATTAAAATTTCAACTATTTTTATTAATACTATTTGATGGATTAAATAGTGTTAGTAACTTTACAAAACTTTGCTTTGGTTGTCACATAATCAGTGTCTATCTATCTATCATCTATCTACCCATCTATCATCTGTCTGTCTATATATCTACTTGTCTATTGAGACAAACATTCTAATTGATTAATTTAGCAAAGTATCACTTTAAATTGTCCAGACCAAGATGGGAACTCAAAATATCTAAGAAACAAAATAAAAATTCATGAATAATAGAATTAAATGTAAGAATTGCTATAATATTTTATGTATGGATTTAGAGTAAGTGAGAAAAAAGTACATTAATTTCAAAGTCTAATTTAATTTCATCTACAGAAAGGACAGGTTTTATTTGAATTTTTGCATATTTTTCATCTTATAAAAATGGTGCAAGTTTTTTATCATAAAACATGCTTTAGGAGGATTGACTAAAAGAAGATTTGAGATTTTGCTGAATTCTAAAGTGTATTGAGTTAATGGTATTTGGTTTCTATAACTGGGATATAGGATTATATGAAAGAAATTTCATAGAAACTCTAAATTGAAAACATTGTATGAATTGTACTTTCTTTCTTTCTTTTTTTTTTTTTTTTTGAGACAGTCTCGCTCTGTTGCCTGGGCTAGAGTGAGTGCCCTGGCATCAGCCTAGCTCACAGCAACCTCAAACTCCTGGGCTCAAGCGATCCTTCTGCCTCAGCCTCCCGGGTAGCTGGGACTACAGGCATGCACCACCATGCCCGGCTAATTTTTCTCTCTATATTTTTAACTTTCCATATAATTTATTTCTATTTTTTAGTGGAGACAGGGTCTCGCTCTTCCTAAGGCTGGTCTCGAGCTCCTGAGCTCAAGCAATCCACCTGCCTCGGCCTCCCAGAGTGCCAGGATTACAGGCGTGAGCCACCGCGCCCGGCTGTGAATTGTACTTTCTAAAACTTAGTTGACAGGTCACAATACATTCTTTTTATCTACAAATGCAATATTGGGCAATAATCATAACAAAAAAGTCTGTCTTTTAGTCAAAGGCCTAACAGAGTGCTGAAGAGAGCTCAGAACAGCATTTCTTTTGAGATCAAATTTGCTGAGGGCTGCACCAACTTTATATAGCACTAGACAAATTTTAAGTCTTAGAGATGGCTGACAAATTCTCCTGTTTCTTGAATGATTCAGCTTTATTTTTAGCAATGTTCTCAAGCAGGGAGTCTTAAATTGGAAACATTTTGATTAATTTCATCATCAGCTCTTAATTTGATTCCCAATTAATATGAACTCGAATTGTCAAGAGGCAATAACAAGTTATAATGAATGACATAACAGAACTGGGGATTTCTCCATGAAAAAGGTGATATAGCTGGGTAAGATAGAAGGATAATAAATGACAAGATTGATTGGATCCTTCAGTGGAAAGTAAAATAAGGACATTCAATGCAGTGACTAAATAAAGACCACAGAATATTGTTCCAAGAATAACTTAACACAAATGATGGTAGAAAGTCTATTGACAAAAGTTAAACACTTCTTCAACTTTTAAAGATGTTTTTTCTATATATCTGAAAATCATAATACTGTACATATGGTTAGCCAGGGAGGCTGCAAACTTTAGGGTTATAAAAATTAAATCCAGGGCAGATATATGGGCTTTTCACTCTCTGAGTAAGAATCACAGAAACATTCACTGAATGTTCAATGCCTATTTAGCATTGTGTAAGGAATTTGGCATACAAAATTTTTAATATATAATTTCTTTCTGCTTTTTTTTTAATGGATAACCAGAGAGATAGAATTAATATATAATTTTTAGTCCTGAAGATGAGAGAAAAAGAACAGTCAATGTTAGTTGTGGTCCTGGTGAATGTAATTAATTATGATAGTTTATCCTATGATATAAAATCAGCTATGATTGACAAGAATGAATTGTTGATTATGAGGAGAATTGGACAGGAATGAATTTATGTTAATTTTTCATTATCACTGAAAACGTTGGGGGTAGAAGATTTGAAATAATTACCCACCAAAAAAGAGCACAGATATATGCTATATATAACTTTTGCAGAAGTTATGATCATTATATCACATCCCTGCATTCTCTGGGAAATTTTTGTTTGTTTGTTTCTTTTGTTTTAAAGTAATCCCCAGCAAATAGTTTAAGAATACTTTTTTATTTGTTTTGAAATATGTTTTTCAAATATTTTTCCAAAAATCAATTTATTAATTTACTAAATACTAATTTACTAATACTAAATGATATATAATTAAAGTAATACTGTTCTAGGGGATGAATTTAGTAGAAAAGGATTCCTTTATTTTACTTTATTTTTCTTGGGTTAAATAAATTTTAAAAGTTAAACACTACAATTATTTATTGATTAATATACTGAAGAACTTCAGTAATTCTATAGTGAACAAATTATTTAACTTTATTGAGGCCAATATTTTCCAAATTGATATTAGCATGGAAATTTTTTTTGTTCAAGCACCATTACTGATAATATTTTTAGATACATCATTTTGAGAAGCAGTGAATAAAATAATTGTACAACATAACAACAGTAACAGATAGATGGTAATACAAAAATGATGGAGAAGTTCCTGGCAAAGGTTGGCATGCATCTTAAGAGTCAGGAAAAAAATTCCCAAATACACAACATCAGAAGAGTCAATAAGATGAATAAATACAAATGAGTCATTAAAACGCTATTGAAGTAAGCTCCTGCTAATAATGGGAAGAAATTATTGGAAAAGAAGGTTGACTCAACTCAACTCATCAAATATATTGAGCACCTTGTATGTACAAAATATTGTTCCAGTTGCTGCAGAAATTCTAAAATGAGTTTCTGAAGGCCTAGCTCCCATCTTTAGAGAAATCTGAACTTAATGGAATAGGATGACATGGAAGATAATGCACAAAGAAACAAACATTTGGCACAATATGAGGTTCATAAGAAATTTTAAAAAATTATTTTGGGAATCCATACAATAAAAGAAATTAAATGTATACAAAATGCATGGTTAATTGGCACAGGAAAGCAACACTTTAATAAAAAAAGGTGAGCACTATTTTAGAGTAATATCACAGACATTGTTAAATAGGACCAAAGACTAGAGTAAAAAATTTGTGTTATTTTCAGAAGAAATAAATCACATTGGAGGAGCCCTGCAATTTAATATTATAGGTCATAACAAAAAAATAAGATTTAATCTTTAATCAGTGGTTCAAAATATTTAACGTCTTGTTAATACTTAGGACTAAATGGTCATTAAAGCTTCAAACATAAGATTTTCTCCCCTGATTCAGTAGGCATATGGTCAGTGTGGACATCTGAATTTTTTTATTTTTTTGAGTCAGAGTCTCACTCTGTTGTCCAAGCTAGACTGCAGTGGCATCATCATAGCTCACTACAACCTCATACTCCTGGACTCAAGTGATCTTCCTGCCTCATCCTCCCAAGCAGCTGGGACTACAGACATGCGCCAGGGCCACTGATTTTTCTACTTTTTGTGGAAACGAGGTCTTGCTGTTGCTCAGACTGGTCTGGAACTCTTGGCCTCAAGGGTTTCTCGCGCCTCGGCCTCCCAGAGTGCTTAGACCACAGGTGTGAGCCACTGGGCCCAGTTCTGAATTTTTAATAATTGTTAAAAACATTTTGATTTAGGCAATTTAAAACAACATCGTAGTTTTCAAGATACAGTTTACAAAATATTTATGTATTTAAAGGTAAATAATGAAAGTAAATAAGTTAAAAAAAGAAAGTATATTTTCTTAATTAGCAATTTTAAAAGAGAAGAAGTTCAAAAGCTGTGGTAACCTCTAAAAATACAATTCTGACTAGGCAAAGACAAATGATCTCAGTGAATTGGAACCTAATGGAATTGTTATGTCTGCACATGGAGGAAATTGATTACTTCTGATTTTAAAATACCATGTATAAAAAAGTTAATCAGAATAAATAAATGATATAAACCCTAGGAAATGACATCTACCAGAAGAATAAGGGTAAGGACAATAAAAGGAAAATAACTTGAATAATGAAATGCTAAAGAAAATAAAAGGAAAATTCGGTTAGTTGAGGAAAATGGAGTAATAATAAAAGTATCTCTTATGTAGAGGGTATTCACTCAAACCTGAATAAGAGTAAAATAAAGATAATATATTTGAAGAGGTCATGAGACATCAGGGTTGTTTCAAAGAAAATAGTCTTCTAATCTACACAAACGACATGAGGAGTTAACAGGGCATGGGGGACTTGAAAATGAACTAGAAGAACCATTGTGGTTGTGAACAGCAATGGTCCCACATGGGGGACCAAACTCTTCACAACTTAAAAAAAAAAAAAAAAAAGAGAGAGAGAATAAAAAAGAAAGTTGTTGGAAACGATGTCATTCCTGGCATCAAGTTTTAAGCTATATTGACAAATTGCAAATATGTATACTCAAGTTTTTATGAACAATAAGGAAAAATATTAAAAAAGGATTTTAAAAAGCCCAGGTATCATTAGGAGTTAAAATGGGTTAGCTGTAAGAGCATTTCTGACATAAATTTTAAAGAACACTAATTTTATTCCAAATGTTAATAATCTCATGAAAAATAAATCTTTTGTCAAAAAAGTTGGTAAAATTCAGCCTAGTATATATTTTGTGCATATTTATTATTCACATTAATGCAATAAAGATTCAGAGAATGCAATTTAGGAAAAATCTCTTGATCATTTTATACCCTAGAATATTCTGAATTTACTTGACCATAGAAATAAGACTTCTATTAAGTTTTCATTGGATGTTAGAATACATTGTATCATAAATGTAGAAATGCTATACTAAGTGCAAGTTATATAACATAAGCATTATTTCTTTTGTGTGTGTGTAATAATATTATTGGTAGAGCAAAATGAACTCATAGATACATTATATGTTGGATTTAGAAAAAAGTGCTTGATAGATCTTTTATGAGATCCTTGATGTGGGCCATCAGAGGCACCAGTTGATCAATTCATATGTTGCTTATGGCTTTGATGCCAAAAGGCTAATTAAGATTGGCATCTAACTAGGAGAGGGATTTATTTTTAATGGCATATTTCAAATATCTATTCTTGGCCCTTTTCCATGTTATTTAAAAATGAATTGGAGAAAGATAAAGGAGGTAATTCTATCAAATTTTTACATTAAAATATGTGACAAAAATAGCTGTAATATGGAAATAAAATTTAAAATGAACAGTATAGAAACATGTATTTAATTCTAAAAATTAAAAGTTAAATATAAGTCCTTGCTCCATATGTTAGTATAAGCCTGTCCCACATAATGAACTATGTGAGGACTCTAAAAATAAGCAAAAACAGCCAGATTATAGTGGGATCTCCAAACATGGAAATGTGATACACACAGAGGTGATTTCATTATGTTTTTTTTTTTTTTTTTTTCTCTTTTCCCTCTTACATCTTCCCAGAGAGTGGGCTGCTGTGCCAGAGCTGCCTGGAAGAGTTGTAGTGTAAGAGACTAAAACTCATTACATTACTTTTCTAGGACTGCAATAGCAAAGTACCACAAACTGGGGGGCTTAAAAGAGTAGAAATTTGTCTCATAGTTCTGGATGCTAGAAGTCTAAAATTAAGATGTCCACAGGTTCATGCTTCCTTTGGAACTTAAAGGAAGAATCCTTTCTTGTCTCTTCTGGTATCTGGTATTAGCAGGCAATCCTTGGTGTTTCTTGGTTCATAGATGCATCACTCTGCCATCTGCCTCCATCATCATATGGGCACGCAATTAAGGTGTTTTCATAATTGTGTGCATGAAGCAGCACAAGTTTTGGGTTCACTTCTGAGTTGCTCAGACACAGACCAGAAACAAGCAGCATAATAAATCTTGGAAAGAATGAATAGAGCTTCAACGACCTATTTAACCATGGTCTAGGTCTTGTTAATAGGGGTGAGGGTATATAGGTGGCATGGACCAATGAGGATAAAGAGTAGAAACCACAACAGTAGGAACTTGAGCATAGGGATTTTCCTGACTAGGAGCATGCAACAGAAAGTGGAGATTATGACCTAAGGTGAACTTTTCACCTACTTTCTCTTATTAGCAAAGTAAAAATCACATCCCCTAGCACCATGACAGTTCTGAAGCTATCCATACAAGGACGGAAAATGAGAGGGTACATGATTCCGGGAATCTCTATCCATTTGCCTGAAAAGACGTGAATATTCCACCCCAGCTTAACATATTATTAGAGATTAGCATAAAGGACAGACCCTAACCCTGGGATGACATTGTTCCTTATTGGAGCAGTCCACTCTCTACTCACTTTGAGAGTAGTATGTTATACTCTGTCTTTAAACTCAGGGTCTTCACTACTCATGGGGACAGACCTATTCTCTTTCTCTCTGAAACTTACTTTTGCTTTGCAAATAAAGGCTGCTTGTTTAGAAGTGCTTTGTGTCTGTCATCACTCCATTGCACTGGCCCTGCTTGTAATTCTTCTAAGCAAGAAGTTAAAGAACCAGGACAGCTCTCTTTTAATAGCCCCCTTAACAGTCTATGATTAATCTCAGTGGTGCATTCATGAAACAAATTTCAAAGTATAACAAAGTCTTTTAAAAATGAACTCAAGGTAGTATTGTTACAATGTGATTTCTGAAACTAAGTTAAACAGAACAAAGAGAGTCAATATTCTCCAGAGTATTAGTATAGGTAAGAGAATCTGCCAAATGTAACTTTCAAAATGTCCATGATAAAAAACAAAATTATTCAACATTCAAAGACCTAGTGATATCTCACCAGTTTTTAAGGGAAAAAGCAATCACATTCAGAACATGATAAAACAATGAAAAGAGGAAGGAATAACTGAAATTGAGAATAAAAATCAATAGAAAATATTTCATCTGAAGAACAGTACTGTAGACTGAATGTTTGTGTCCCACCAAAATTCATATGTTAAAATCTTAAACCCCAAAGCGACAGTATTAACAGATGGGGCCTTTGGAAGGTGATTAGGTCATAAGGCCAGAGCAGTCATGAATGAGATTAGTGCTCTTATAAAAGATGCCTCAGAAAGCTGTCTTGTCCCTTTCTGCCTTGTGAGGACACACCAAAAAGATGCCATCTATGAACTAGGAAGTGGGCCTTCACCAGACACTAAATCTGCCTTGATCTTGGACTTTTTAGCCTTCAGAACTATGAGAAATAAATTTCTATTATTTATAAGTCACCCAGTTTATGGCATTTTGTCTTAGCTTAAATTCTTTCCATCTTAGCCTAAATAGACTAAGACAATGAGACAATTTTGAAAAAAAAAAATGAATAGTGCCCTAGGAACCTATGCAACAATATCAAAAGAACTACCATTAATGTTGTGGATATCCAAAGAAAAAAGAGAGGAGAAAGAAAGTAGAGCAGAAAAATATATTTGAAGCAATAATGGCCAAAATTTCCTGTGGTGGTTAATTTTATGTGTCAACTGGAATGGGCCATAGGGTGCCCAGATTAAACATTATTTCTGGTGTGTCTGTGAGGGTGTTTCCAAATGAGATTAGTATTTAAATTAGTAAACTCAATGTAGTAGATTGCCCTCCCCAGTGTGGGTGGACATCATCCAATCCATGGAGGGTACGAATAGAACAAAAGGTGGAGGAAGGAGGAATTCACCCTTTTTTTCCTACCTCACTACTTGAGCTGGGACATCTCATCTCATTTCTCCTGCTCTGAACTAGGATTTACATCATCAGCTACTTGGGTTCTCAGGCCTTTGGACTTGGACTGAATTACACCACTGGCTTTCCTGGATCTCCAGCTTACAGATGACATGCTGTAGAACATCTCAACTTCCATAGTCATGTGAGACAATTTCTGTAATAAATCACCTATTTCTCTAGAGAACACTAATACATTTTCAGAGAAATTCAGTAAAACCAAAAGAAACTCAATAAAAGTACAAAAAATGCCAAACAAACAAAAACCAAAACTTACACCACTTACAAAACATGAATAAACTAGTGAAAACCAAAATTTAAGAAAAATAACCCTTCAAAACAGTAGAGAAATTGACACAATATAATACAGGACAATAATTCAGGTGATTTCAGAATGCTTAGGCCAAAACACAGTGGCATCACGTCTTTAAAATGTTGGCAAAAAAGAGATTTCTAACCAATAATTCTATATTCTGAGAAAATATATTTCAAGATTGAGGGAAAAATAAAGATGAATAATAATGAAAAACTGAAAGAATTCATTAACAGCAGACTTTCTCTGCAAGTACTGCTGAAGGAAGTTCTTCTGACTACAAGGAAATAATGCCAGAGAGAATGACACTACACATGCATACATACACACTCACACATATACATATATACATATGTATACATATATACATATACATACAAGTATGTATATACACAAACATATGTAAAATCTTGTGGTGAGATTTACAATGTTTGCATACATAACTATAACATAAAGAACACAAGCCAAAGGAAAGAATATTTATTGTTGGATGCCTTCCACATTTTTAACAAAATGGTACAATCTGCACTGTAAACAGACTATGAAAGATGTGAACTACATATTGTAATCCCTAGATTAAAATCCCTAATTGGATTATATCTATAAATCAATACATGATTTAAGATATTCAAATAATCAGAAGATGTCCAGAAAAATGGAACTGAGAAACAAAAGTAAGAGAGACAATCAGAAAACTAATAATGAATAAGTAAATTTAGTAGACCTAAATTCAGCCATATAAATGGTTACATTAAATAGTAACGGTCTAAATACTCTTATTAAAGGGCAATATGACATTCAAAATGCCCAGTGTATAATCCAACATACATATTATAGCACAGATTGGATAGAAATTACTATACACCGCCTACTAAAAGATATAATTCAAATATAAAGACACAGATAAAATTAAAGAAAGACAAAAAGATATAGCATGCAAATAACGATAAGCATAATAAACATGGAATGACTTCTAAAATATAGATAAATAATACTTTCCAAAAGAATTTTACCAGAGATAAATAGGAAAACATCATGGCAATACAAATAAAAATACATCAGAAAGACTTAACATTTGAAAATGTATATGCATCTAATAATAGAAGCTCATATGAAACAAAAATTGACCGGATAAAAGGAGACATAGAAAATTCTGCAGTTATAGGTAGAAGAGTTAATATGCTCTGTGAAAACATTTTGATGTTTCTGAGTAATTAGGGCTTTCTGAGCAAACTATACTGAAACTTGGAAACTGAGATAAAAGAATAAGTCTTGGAGGGCTTAGATGGAGAAAGAACTCCAGAAAGATTTACCTCTCTGGGGGGATATGTTTATATCTCAAGTGAGAATAAGATCTGGAGCCACAGGAAACATCCCTGGGTTGTAAAGCTGGAGTTTGCACCAGCTTTGTTTACATTGCTATTCTAAATTCATCACTTGCACATATCTTTAAATAAATGTGCTTATTAGCAAGGAGACCCTTAACTTCTCTGCTTAAAGTGGCTACTATAAATTTAAATGTCTTTGTCTTCTGTTTGCAATAGCTTCGAGTAACTTCAACAGTAATGTAACATATCAGTTCTTGTGGCAAACAGTTAAGGTTAGTAATTATCAACAAAGTATGTCATGCTAAAATATAGACAAAAGATTTTACTACAGCACAAATTCAGAACAAATATTTAGTAATGAAAATTGTTTAAAAACAAGAATCAAAGGGGATTTTTTGATGCACTTCGTAATTTAAAAATGCATGTGTTTATGTGTACATGCATTTGACTGTTTGCTTATAAACAGAGAATATTTTCTATGGCCATTAAGACAACACTACACAAATAAATTCAAGTTATATGAATGCCAATGTGGAAGTCTGAGTAGCTGAGGTTTACAACGAATACCATACAAATACAAGACATTCATAAGAGCTCAAACACCTAGAGATGTTTAGAACACTGACCAAAATGATGCAAGAAATCTTTGAATCAAAATCTATTCTTTAAAGACTGATAAACTCTGTATTTTATTAATATATTGTATACAAAATACAGTGCTGCTATCATAGCATTAGATTTTTGGGAATGTCAGCTATTTAAATAATGCCATAAACTCAGAAATAAACATAAGAAACACCTTAACAGTCATGAAAATGAAATATACAAGCATTGTTATTTTAAAAGATATGAGAAAAAAGAAAATTCACTCAGATACTAATTATAAATTTGTATATACATTTTAAAGCCAACAGATTGAAAGCAGTATGTAAGTTTAACAGACCAAATCAAGGAATTAGAAGAAATACACAAACAGGCAAATATACTTTGCCATCTGAAGATATTTATAATTAGTATAAACAGATCTATAACCCAACAAAAGCCCCTGAGGATAGTAATTCGAACAAGAACTCTGAATCAACAAGAGTGGATTCAATAATATTCACCGTAATCTATTTAAGCCTAAGTAATGAGGGGTTTTGTACAGTTTAATATGATAAAATGGCATTGTTTTGTTTGTTTTCTTCTTTTTTATCACCTGCTTCTCTTAAGAGTTTTGTGTCTATAAGTATTGAAAAAGAGAGGGGTCTTATGGCACAGTACATAAGCACTCCGGTTTCCCAATTTGTATGTTGATCATTATCATGGCTCTTCTTCCAACATTGGTTTTATAACTGGAACTTAATAGAAAAACCAGTAACAAATGCAATATTTAGTCACCAAAATATCCAGAAGAGGAGGCTGTTTCTTTTCATGTATCTCTTGTTAGAATTGGGGCATTTTACTCACTCACAAGTCAATCACTGTTGAAAGAAAGGGGCGACCGTATTGGACTACCCGATTTTTTTGTACTCTCTGGTGTTCTTATCTCAAGTCATGTGAGTGCATGAAATCTAATTCTACCAATAAGGAAAAAAAAAAAGCAATGGTTATTATGCAGATAACTATAGCAGCCTGCTATGTTATCAGATTATTAGCTAATATATAAAGGATCTCAAAGTATAACCTTGATTGAAATTTTATGGTGGAAATTGAAACTGAGAATTGTGATCAAAAGAAATAAAACAAATCTTAGAATAAAAGTGTGGTCAAGGTCAGAGAGTAATTGAATAATTTCATATGAAGGGAAATGGGAAAATCTCAAAGAGCTGTCAAGGTAATGGGAAGACTATAACTATAAGGAGTGTAGAACCAGGAGACATTTATTTTTTCATCCATGCAGTCATAGAATTAATTTATCCATTGTTTCTTTTATTTAAAAAGGATTTTTTAAAGCATCTACTTTATAGAAGATATATATTCACAGCATTCCATAATCAATGATCAAGGCATGCATTGTCCCTGCCTCATTTTTGGTCTAGTGCGGAATAGAGTCTAAATAAAAGCGAAAGAGCAAGCAAAAAATAAATTATTAGGCATAACAAACAATACAGATATAGTACTGTGGTACACAGACCAAGAGCTACTTTAAATGATAATGTTATTGAGGACCTCTCAGAGAAAGTGGCATGCATGCTCAGATCTGATGGAAGAGAAGCTATCAGCTGTTCAAAGAATCAGGGGGCAAAATGCCAGAAGAGAAAACACGTACAAGGATATCAAGAGAGAGAAAGCTCATAGGAGGAAATAATTGAATGAATTTGGTGGCTAGAACATAGTGATCAAGGAGAATAGTGATTTATGAAGAAGTTAGAGAGACTGTAGAATCTAGATCATGAAAGAAAGATGAAGATAAGAAGTTTCGATTTTATTGTAAGTCAATAGGAAGCTGGAAAATGACATCAATTTAAGCTGGTAAACCAGAAAACAGTGAAATCTAAAGGCTAGTACAACTTTGTATTGTAGATAATATCTATGCAAATTAAAGTTCTTTTCTTTTCTCTTCTGCTTCTTTCATTCTCTTATTTCATTTCCTTTTCCTCTCCTGCACCATCACTTCTTTCTTCTTCTTCTTTTCCTTCTCCCTCTTTTCCTGCTCTTCTTTCTCCACCTTTGCATTTTTCTTTCCTCAATTTTCAGGAAAACTCTGAGTATTCAAACAAAAGTGGAATATTTGTGGGGACATTGAAGTTTACCTAAAAAGTGTCCAAGAAGGAGAATGTTGCTAAGATCTGAATGTCCTTTCAAAATTCATATGTTGAAATCCTAACCCCAAAAGATAATGGTGTTGGGAGATGGTGCCTTTTGCAGGTGAATAGACCATGAGAGTGGAACCTTAAGGAATGAGATCAGTGCTTTTAAAAAAGGCACAAGAAAGTGTTTTTTCCCTTTCCAACACATGAAGATGCATCTACAATGTTATGTCTATGAAGACTGGGCTCTCAAGGAAACTATCATTAGAGTGAATAGACAACCAACAGAATGGGAGAAAATATTCACATGTTACACATCTGATAAAGGGCTGATAATTAGAATCTATATAGAACTCAGGAAAATCAACAATAAAAAATCAAACAAACTCATTAAAAAGTAGGCAAAGGGCATGAACAAAAACTTTTCAAAAGAAGACAGACTAATGGTCAACAAACATATGAGCAAATGCTCAGCATCTCTAATCATCAAGGAAATGCAAATCAAAACCACAATGAGATATCACCTAACTCCAGTGAGAATGGCCTTTATCAAAATGTCCCAAAACAACAACTGCTGGCGTGGATGTGGAGAAGTGGGTACACTCTTACACTGCTGGCAAGACTGCAAACTAGCACAATCTCTATGGAAATTAATATGAAGATACCTCAAAGAACTCAAAGTAGAACTACCATTTGATCCAGCCAGTCTACTACCGGGTATTTACCCAAAGGAAAAAAAAGATATTCTGTAAAGATGACATCTGCACTTGAATGTTTATAGCAGAACCATTCATAATTGCAAAGATGTGGAAACAACCCTAGTGCCCCTCAATACATGAGAGGATTAATAAAATGTGGTACATGTATACCATGGAATACTACTCAGACACAAAAAACAATGGTGAGCTAACACATCTTGTATTATCCTGGATGGAGCTGGAACTCATTCTTCTAAGTGAAGTATCACAAGAATGGAAAAACAAGGACCACATGTACTCATCATTAAATTGGTACTGATTGATCAACACTTAATGTGCACATATGGAAGCAACATTTATCGGTGTAAGGCAGGTGGGAGGAGGCAGGAGGGTATGGGTAAATTCATACCTAATGGGCATGGTGCACGATGTTTGGGGGTTGAGAATGCTTGTGGCTCCAACTTGAGTGGTGCAAAGGCAGTATATGTGACCAAAACGTTTGTACCCCCATAAGATTCTGAAATTTTAAAAAAGAACATTTAAAATATTAATTAATTAATTAATTAAGACTAGGCTCTCACCAGACACCAAATCTGCTGGTGACTTCATTTTGGACTCCCCAGCTTCCAGAACTGTGAGAAATGAATTTCTATTGTTTATAAGCTATCCAGTCTACAGTAATTTATTATTATAGCATCTGGAACAGACTAAGACAAATGTCTTCAAATATTTTCACAAGTATAATCAGGTATTCAGAGAAAGACAAAATTCTACATGAGGCTTTTCACTAGCAAATAGACACTGGTAAACATTTTTCCTCATTATTTCCTAATTAGAAGGGTAACAAAAAGTAGTATGGGGACCTCCTTACATTGCATCAAAATGTAACAGAGGAGAGTGACACAAGCAACATGGTGGAATAGGAAGCTCCTTACTTTCCTCAATCCACAGACACACCAAGTAAATATCTATCCCAGAGAACATTTGTGAAACTTATACCCACCAGGCAACTAAGAAAACACTGACATTCAACAGGAACAGCTGAGGTGCACTCAAGCATGGACCCAGCCCCCAGAACTGCACCAAAAAAATTGGGAAAGAACCCTAACACCCAGCTTCTCCCTGTGGAGAGGAGGGTTTGTGCCTGAAATAGATTGCCCTAACTATAATATTCCCCAGAGTTTGGTACTTGATTCACCAACTCTGGGAGTGGAAGTGATTAAACCCAGGAAAAAAGTAGCAGTTTTATATGGGTGCACAAGGACATCCAGGGGCTTCATCCTCTAGGAGCAATGCAGTGGAGGGGCTTTAAGAATGCATTTTGCTGTTCCTTTCCAGAAGGGGTTTATGCTATGCATCGAGCACCTTAACTTTTACAATTACCTCCATACTAAACCTCTTACCTATGGGAGCAAAAGGGACTAGCCATATGTGAGTGTCTGTAGATCACAGAACAAAGAAGTGCTTTTAAATGGGCTTGCAAACACTTCCAGGGCTGCATCCCCATGAGGCTGCACAGAAACAGACTGGCTTCTAAGAAACTTGCACTCCAGAGCTAATGGACCAGACTATAGCCCTTCAGCAGCCTGAGCCAGAGCGTGGCACTTCATGAGCCTTTCCTCCAGCTTGCCCAATGACATATCCAGTTCTATTCATTCTTCCTGGGAGGAGTTTAACCACACATCGAGTGCCACAACTTTTGTAGCTCCCACCCAAGGGACTGTCTTGTTAACAATCTAGCTCTGGGAGTTGATAGGGCTTTGAATTCTTGAGTTGCCATAGACCACAGAAAACAAAAATGTGGACATGAAATGGGCCCACTTCCCCAGGATTAGAGGGAACAGCCTGAACGTGAGTGCAGGCATTTGCCATAAATCCTTTTTCCAGCTTAGTTCAGAGAGAGTGGAAGATAAATGTCCGTGCTCAGCTTCATTATGAAGATAGAAGAGACTGGAACACACATCTAACACTCTAATCTTTCCAGCTATTTCTAGAGAGTCTGGCTCCTACATTACTGCTTTGTGGGTATTGACAGGATATGGCACATCCTAAGCTCCAGGAGGCCATCAAAAAGACAGCAGTGTAACAACAACAACAAAAAAATATATTGATAGGCACCATAAAATATCTAGCCAGATGGATTGGTGAGATTCTCCTACCCATAACTAGGCTGAAAAGACTGGGAGAGGTAGTTATTTTACCTGATGTGCAGAAACCAACACAGAAAGTTGATGAAAATAAAGAAACATACGAATATATTTCAAATAGAAGAACAAGAAACAGACCAAAATAAAGCGGAGATGTGATTTATCCAACAGGGAATTCAAAATCATTGTCATAATCATGCTCACTAATGTCAGGACAGCAATGCAAGAATAAACTGATAATTTCCATAAAGAGACAGATAGTATTAAAAAAGTATCAAACATCAATCACGGAGTTGAAAAAGACTATAACTAATTAAAATTTCAAGAGAGGGGTTCAACAGAAGACTGGATAAAGCAGAAGAAAGGATCAGTGAACTTGAAAACAGGTCACTAGAAAATCATGCAGTATGAGGAACAAAAAGGAAAAAAAAATGAAAAAGAGTCAAGATAGTTCCAGAGACTTATGAGACACTGTCAAATGTAATAACATACCTGAAGGAGAAGAGAGAAAGAAGAAGACAGAAAACATTTTCAAAGAAATAATGGAAAAAACTTCCCAAGGCTGGAGAAGGAAACAGAAATCCAGATCCAGATACCAGCTAAGATGAATTCATGGGCACCCACACAGAGACAAATCATAATCAAGTTATTATAAAAAATGGGTGAAGGACTTGAATATAAAGGAGTAGAATGGTGGTTACCAGAGGCTGGGGTGAGGTTGCGGGTATGGGGTGGATAGGGAAAGGGGAGCTGTTGGTCAATGAGTCCAAAGTTTCAGTTAGTTATTATAGATAGAAGGAATATGTGCTGGTATTCTATTGCATAGCACGGAGACTGTAGTGAATAATTACATATTGTATATTTCTAAATAGCTAAAAAAGAAAATTGTAAATGTTCTCACAACAAAGAAATGATAAATATCTGAGGTGATGGATTTGCTGATTATCCTGATTTTATCATTCCACAATGTATACATGTATCAGAACACCACATTGTACTCCATAAATATATACAATTATTATTTGTCACTTAAAAATAAAATAAAACAAAATATTATCAAAAATTCATGAATAGGTTTAGTTACATGAGCCATTTAAATGGTATGCAAAAGTTTGTGTAGACTAACTCTGTCTATTTTTAAATGCATGATTAATTCTCAATTTAGCATAGGCACTTAGTAATACAATTAGAATTACAGTTTCAATATTTTTATCTCACATTTTTATGTGAAAATGAAATAATATATTGCTGTCAGTGAATTAAGTTATGGTAAGCAATTTGTCAGTAATAGATCTGGATAATATATCGGGAGAATTCAGTTTTACAATTCATTTTTGCAGCATGATTAAGCCTATAATGAACCATTTGATTCTCTTGATCATAGTTTTATTTAGTATCCAGACCTAAAGTAAGCTATATACAATTGATTAAGTTGCTCATATTATAACACATTACTATTTAAATAATAAATTATATTCTACTGCAATACTTTCAAAACATCTAATTCATACATTCATGACATATATATCAAGAGCTATGAGTTAGCCTCTGGGCTATAGTGAGTATTATATAAATTCTCAGAAATATTTTAGAATTCAGAATGTGATACATTAGGGAAATTTTTTGGAAGAAAAAAATTCACCTGCAGTGTCTGGGAAGTTGAGAATTTGGAAAAGGAGTCACCATATCAGTCTTTATTATATCATTTTTCTCTAAATTGATTAGCATGACTACCCAAATATTTCATTACATCTACTATTTTTAAGACTGCTCATTCCTTTCTTTCTGATGAAGCAAAGATATATTCCCACTCATAAGCCTGCCATCATTTATCTATAGGAACTACTTCTGTCAGTACTTTCTGAGAGTGGAAGTTATATAAATAAGGACAGGAAAATGAAATTAAAGGAGAAAATTTTCAGTACTCATCAAATTTATCTTTTAATATTCAGTTATTTCACTGCACAGTGTCCAGAGTAAAGGATGTTTGATCATTGTAAGGGATATTTCATGGTTTAAAATGTACCCTGAGCAAAAATTTAAGCATAACACATGCTTAGCATATCCATACTTCCAAACTAGATAGTGTTAACCATTTTGACATGGAGATGCACAAACGTTATTTATATTATAGCTCCTCCTTTTGATATGGCTTTGGTTTTCATGCAAAATGTCAAGGCTTATGGAAACTTAATGTGTACCAATCATCAGGATATGTTATAACAGAGATGGATAATAATAGACCCAAATAAATCATGTTTGTTGAATACAGTATATTACATATAGATTATATTAATGTGCTTCACCAAAATATATACAATGTAAGTGTGTTAGTTTGCTAGGACAACCACAGACTTGGTGGCTTAAACAACAAATTTATTTTCTCATAGTCCAGATCAAGGTGTCAGCAGGTTTAATTTCTTCTGAGTCCTCTCTCCTCAGCTTGCAAATGACAGATTTCTCACTGTGTCCTCATATAGCCTTTCCTCCATGAATGAAATCGTCCAGTGTCTCTCTGTGTGTCCACATTTCCTTTTCTTATAAGAACACCAATCAGATTGGATTAAGGCCCACCTTACTGGTTTCATTTTATTTTACTTCTATAAACCCTCTATCTCCAAATACAGTCACACTCTGAAATACTGGGCATTGGAGTTTCAACATATGAATTGGAGCGGAGAGGGGTACAATTCAGTCCACAACGTTTAAGTAACATAATGACTCCATGTGAAAACACAGCTTAGTGTGATAGGACAATTGACTCTATGTCTTTCCTAACCTCTTAAGTTCATAATAATCAAGTCAACTTTGCATTCTATAGTCTAATAAACTATTTTAGGATTAATGAGGACTAATAATCTAGTGAGATATATTTGTCTTCTATTTCACAGCAGGGATTTAGGCTCAGGTTACATACACTTGTTATAGTTGTTTAATCAAGACAAAAGCATCATGTTTAAATTAGCAAATACTTTCCCCTCATTGTAAAAATGTGATAGGATACTAATCCCATTATTTGCTGATTTATCTCACTTAAAGCTAAGGTGAGACTGTTTCTACTCTTAATGTACAGATTTTAAGCATTTTACACACGTGCTTTCAATCACACTAAAATATATAATGAAACTTATCATTGTAAGTTCTGATCTCACTGCTTCTGCTCTGTCTACTTCTATTTCTTCAGAAGGGTGCTTCAGATATGTTTATTTTTTGGCTATTTTAAATTTTTGTTTTTAATTATGAGTACATAAGAGTTGTATATCTTTATAGGGTCCATGTGATGGTTTGATACAGGCAAACAATGTGAGTTAAGATGGTAATTGGAGTATCCATCACCTCAGGCATTTATCATTTCTTTGTGTTAGGCACATTCTAATTCCATTCATTTAGTTATTTTAAAGTATACCCTAATTTATTGTTGATTATAGTAACTTTGTTGTGCTATCAAATATTGTTCATTCTATCTATCTAATTATATTTTTGTACCCATTAACCATTCCCACTTTATCCTCCACTCATTGCTACCTTTCTGAGCCTCTGGTAACCATCATTATATTAATACTCTTTGTCTCCATGAGATCAATTGTTTTTAATATTTAGCTCCCACATGTGAGTGAGAAAATATGAGATTTATCTTTCCGTGCTTGGCTTATTTCACTTAACATAATGTTCTCCATTCATGTTGCTGCAAATTACAGAATTTCATATTTTTGTGGCTATTAATATTCCATTGTGTATATATACCACCATTTCTTCATCCATTTATCTATTGATGGACACTTAAGTTGATTCCAAATTTTGGCTATTGTGAATAGTGCTTGAAACATGGGAGTGCCAATAACTTCTCAAGAAACTAAACGCCCCTCCTTTGGATATATACCCAGTAGTGAAATTGCTGGGTCATATGGTAGTTCTAGTTTAAGTTTTTTGAGGAACCTCCACATTGTTCTCCATAGTGGTTTCACTAATTTACATGTCCACCAACAGTATACAAGGGTTCCCCTTTCTCTACATCCTTGTCAACATTCATTATTTTTTGTCTTTTTGATAAAAGCCATTTTAACTGGGGTGAGATGATAGCTCATTGTAGTTTTGATTTTCATTTCTCTGATGACTAATGATATTGAGCATTTTTCATATACCTGTTAGTCATTTGTATGTCTTTTTTAAAGAAATGTCTATTCAGATCCTTTGCTCATTTTTTAAATTAGATTATATGATCTTTTCCTACTGAGTTGTTGGAGCTCCTTAATATTCTATTTATATGTTCTACCTTGTCAGATAGGTAGTTTGAAAATATTTTCTCCCATTCTGTGTGTTGTCTCTTCACTTTGTTGATTTTTTCCTTTGCTCTGGAGAAGTTTTTTAGCTTGATGTGACCGCAATTATTCAATTTTGTCTTAGTTGTCTATACTTTGAGGGTATTGCTTAAAAAGCCCTGGCCCAGATCAATGTCCTGAAACTTTTATCTAATGTTTTTTTTTAGTAGTTTAATGTCTTAGATTTAATTATTTAATACATTTTTATTTCATTTTTATACATGGTGAGAGAAAAGGATCTAGTTTCATTCTCCTGCATATGGATATCCAGTTTTCCAAGCACCATTTATTGAAGAGACTGTCCTTTCCTCTTAAAATAATACCTAGGAATTACCTTAACCAAAGAAGTGAAAGGCCTCTACAATGAAAACTATAAAACATTGTTCAAAGAAATTGAAGAGGACATTAAAAATGGAAAGATTTTCCATGCTCATGGATTGCAAGAATCAATATTTTTTAAATGTCCATACTACCCAAAGCAATCTACAGATTCAATGCAATCTCCATTAAAATACCAATGACATTCTTCACAGAAATAAAAAATAATCCTACAATTTATATGGAACCATAAAAGACCCAGAATAGCCAAGGCCATTCTGAGTAAAAGGAACAAAACTGGAAGAATCATGTTACCTAACTTCAAATTATAGCCCAGCACTATAGTATCCAAAACAGCATGGTACTAGCATGAAAAGAGATACATAGACCAATGGAACAGAATAGAGAACTCAGAAATAAATCCACCCATCTCTAGTGAACTTACCTTTGACAATTTTTCAAGCCTATATTTTGATACTTATTCTCTTATTTGAAATACTTTTATGTTTTCTTTGATTGTTTCACTCAAAAAATAGTCAGACATAAATTGGCTTCTTATAGCCTAGAAGAGTATCCAGTTAGGGAACCAGAATCTTGATTTTAATTGTCAGATGGTATTACATTAACCATATAACTAACATAAAACCATACATAAAGGCTCTCTTTTTCTTGAGAAAAACTTTCTTCTTCTTTATGAAGTTGGCAAAAGGTGTAATGATATTATATACACATATATACACACATATTATATATGCCATATATAATATACAAACATATGTGTAATGATATCTATAAATAACTTGCACACATATATAGGGAAGACTTTATCAGAGTTTATATATCTAGTGTATATAAATATACTAGATTCTAAGGTCAGTTTCCAGTTACTTCTCTAGAACTGGTGTTGGCCACTGTAGACTAAGAGCATTTAGCCCACAGACTCTACTTTCCTGGTCAAGATCTTCTGCTGTGTGTTCCACCTCACTCTTTATCCACACCATCTACTCTAGGAAATCTGCTTCTAGTTTCAGAGATTTTAATTGTTGATCTGGGAGAATTATTAAACTTTGCTTGTTAATCCCTGGATGCCCACTTAATGCTGCATCCCCTTTCTCCTAACTCAAGAACACTGTATCTGTGCTTTCTGTTATTTTCATTCTTTACCTAAAGTCAACATTTTCCTTTAAACCACACCATTAGGATGAGCTTAAATCTTCCTTCATAATAGAAATCTTTTTATATTAAATTTTCCACTCTAAAAATCTTTTTTTCTGCAGCACCAAGACACTTATTATATACTATTGTACAATATCCACAAGTGATGGCTCAGGGTATTATCCTTGAATTGTTTTCTTTCCAGAGTCTTTACAAAGGAAACTGACCATATCATTGTGTTTTTAGAGAGAAAACAACCATATAAGCAAAAGCCCACAGACCATTTGAAAAGTTTGTTGAACATCCTGGTAAGAAAAACATTAAAGAGACTCATCAGCATTGTCCACAGCTCTCCCAAAGATTAAAGGTGTGCTGGCATGGAGCAAGACAACATCTTTTAACAATAATCCACAACCTGGAGTTACATATTAACTATATTTCCAATGGAGGCCATTTTTCCTTTGCATACTGGAACTGTATTATACTTCAGAGTACAAAATAAAAGTGCCATAAAGTAGAGAATTATGAGAAAAATATATTCTCCTCAGCAGAATAATAGGGAGAGCATTTGTTCCTTCCTTACATCTATGGACAGGTATGCTGTTTCCAATGGTTTTTGTTCTCTGCTCTCATCAATACATATTCTCTATTATTTCAATTAACCCAAAGCAATAAATTATTGCAGATGCTTTAAAATTGGTGTTAGTATATATGTCAGTCTACAAATAACAAAACTTTTTTTGTTTTGTTTGCAAACCAACAAAATGTCTTTCTCTTAAATTCATTTTAAGAGAAAATGAATTTATCAGTTACAGAGCCTGAAGAATCTTAAGGAATGCCTGAGTACCAGACTCTAGTCATAATCAGGATCATTAGGAAAATGATACCACACACTGCTTCAGTGGAAGCATATTGACCCCAGGCAGTTCCAATCACAAGTGCTACAGCTTGTCCAGCACATGCTGACACCAGGCACTATTGCTACGGTTACTGCCAACCTGACCCTGAATGTGGAACATCACTGCAGCCACCCATGTCATGAAAGTGAATTCTAAATGCTGCTTACTTCTCCACATGACTGGTTTCCGGATTAAAACTTTATGTATAGATTTTGATTTGTGGAGTCTAGGTCAAATCTACACAACTTGGCAGGAGAGGCAAATTTTTATATATTCCCTTGGGAGAATTGCCAAAGACACAAAATGTATTCATTTAAGACAGGTGGCCAAAAAGAATGACAAATGTCAGTTACATAGAGACAATGCAGTTGGTATACTTAATCACTGCTTCGAAGCTGAGTTTTAATGGGGAGCAAAGTAGAATAATTCGCATGTAACCTGAAAGAACAAGAGAAACAGGAGTTGCAATTAGTGTTCCCTATAGGTGCAGCAGGTAAGAAGCATAGTCTTTGAAAGGAAAAAGACAATATATTTGTGTGTGCACGTGTGTGTACGTAATGTTTTTTTCTTCTAAAGAATATAGTAGTTCTTTAATATTCATCTGTCTCACTTGTCTTAATTCATAAAGAATAAATATTTTAAGTGAAGATGGAAAGGATATATAAAGAGGTTAGTTCCATTCTAGAGATTCCTACTAATATAATAATTTAGTTATAGAAGTCAGAATGGTTAATTGCCCCCATTCACAGAATTCTATTTCATATGGACTTACTAAATAAATTGGGTTTTGTATTTTGACCCATTTGGAGTTGGTACAGAATGAAGCCAGCCGTACTGAACTGTACTATCAGGGAAAAGGAGATGGAAAAGATAGAATGGGTAAAGAAGATAAGGTATGCTAAGTGCAAAAGGCATGCAAAGCTTGCCTCTGTCTCTGTCTCTGCTACTCTGTGAGTCATCACCCAGTATCTAATTAAAGTACGCATGACATATAAGAATGGTTATGGATAGAAGTTTATAGGTATGTATTTTTCAAAGAGTAATTTTGCTTGTGTGACTAAGACCTTGGATAAACTTTCAGTTGTATTTTTCTCCCAGCGATTGTATTTTCTACTTTTTTTGCTGCTTCATTAGATATAAAATTGGTATTAATATGCAATATAATAAATTTACTTGCCTAGGCTTCATTTTAAGGCTTATCTTTTTTTTAAAAAAATGCATTTTTTTTTTTTTTACCAAATAGTCATTGGTAGAGTAGTCAAGACAGCTTATTCTAATCAAAATCAAAAAGATATGTCTTTGTGGAGTCAAGGAGTTCACTAAAATGTCAAGATGACATGTTGCATGGTGTGTGAGGTGGTATAAACACTTCTCAGAAAATAATTTGTACTAGTTATGCAGTTATGCTTAATTATTGTTTTTCAAATTTTCTTTTTTACCATGAAGATATTTTCCCTTTAATAATGTAAATCAAGTTCTCAAATTCCTGGTGTTCAGGGTAAGTAAATAATGCTTTTTCTCTCCACATTCCTTTCCAACACAAAAATATGTGCCTGTGCATACATGCCCACGTGTGTTTAGCAAACGTTTTTGACAAATTATTTTCCTTAATCATATGATGTAATGCTATATACAATACCCACATAATGGAATGTTTTCCTTTAGTATGATTTCAACAAGAGTTTGTATTTCAGTACATCTTTTCTACATGTGTGGTTCTAAAAAGTTGTTACATTACCATGGTTATTCCAGGTTCTATGGATGTCCTAGTGTTCTACCTGTACAGATCCCTTGCCATAGTTCTTTACTGCTCTCTGGTTTGGAATTTAAAAGCATCTTGGGAAGTTTCTAAGATAGTTTTCTTGATGTTGCAAGATAAAAGGAAGAAACATATATTGGTTTTTGCTCAGGCAATAACTTCATGATTTGGTCTTCCTTCTCTTTTCTTTTCTAGAAAATGTAGGCTTCAACAAGCACTTTCTTTCTCTAATTCTACCACAAAAAGCAAAACTAATCCATGTGTCACCTCGTAGTACTTTATGCATACACCACTTGTGTGGTACACTGTTTCATTAGCATCACTTCTTTGTGTGTATATCTCCATTTGGTGCTTGTGTCTCCTAGAGAGACCATGTACAATAATTCATCTTTATTCTTTATGTTACAATATCAATATATAGTTAATAAGAAAACATTCAACAATTGTTAGCTGAAGTGAAATGAAATGTGAAAACAAAAACTATTACCTATTTAATAATACATAAGCAAATTTAAATAGAAGAATATGTTATCATAGTTTATTTTGGCTCAGTCTTTTAGAAAGAATATGTATGTATGTATGTGCACATATGTACATTAGTAAAATAATGGCAGAGAGAAGTCAGAACCAGAAAAAGCTCAAATATAAAATCAAAATGCAGTTATTAACTTTAGAAAACAACTGATAATACAGTAATAGGCTTCTTCTCTTTTTCTTTTATGGTAGTCCTTATAAATATATAGTTTGTGTTTTGACCTTGAAAATAAATATCTATGTGAAAGACTAGAATATTTCCCAAGATTGGATGGGGAAACTTCTTCCTCATTAGTTATAAAATAAATCTTTAATGTGGTTTATTTGTAAAAAGAAAAAACAAACATCAGAAATATCAGTAGGGTTTTATTGCTCGTCATCTTGTACCAATGAAGAAAAAAGATAAAACAAGGAGCAGCAGAGAATATTGACAAAGCTTCAATTAGTATTCTCAGATAATGAGAAATTATTTCATCTATAAACAAAAATGGAAGGCTATGAAATAGGCATAGCATCAGTAATTTCAATAATTTTAAAGCTTTTCTGATTATAGTACTAAAATTAATAATATTATTTCTAGGAATTCAGTCTACCTTGTAAGTGCAGAATGTTATTATTAAACTAACCAGACAGATATAGATCTGACATTGACTTCGTCATACACTTTGAATTTTTTAAAAAAGAAACTCATTTTGAAAATTAAACTCCCTAAATTACATGAAATAAAAATAATGTCATATAAATCTTTTCTCCACAAACATCCAATTCACATGTTTTTAAAATAAATATTTCAAATTCATTATCAATTCTTCAGTATCTTTCTGAACTGTCATTGCAATTTAATAACTAAAACAACTTTGTCCAGAATTAATTTACGGTCACAGAGCATTATCCTGTGCAAGACTTGGATGCTGAAATATGGCCCTCATGCTCACCCCTGGACCATTTTCTCTCAAGTTTTTCTTCTCTTTACTTGTTCATAGATGTTTTATGTTTTTATACCTTTACTTGCTTCACCAAGATCATATGTCTTTTTGTGTCCAAGAGGACTGTAGTCCCCAACCCCCAGGCTGCAGATGGGTACCAGTCTATGACCCGTGAGGGACTGGGCACAGAGCTCCACTGCTTCCGTGAAACTTAGGAAGGGGGGCAGCACACAGCAGGAGGCGAGCTGCAGCTAGTGAATGAGAAGCTTCATCTGTATTTGCAGCTGTTCCCCGTTGCTAACATCATGCCTGAGTCCTGAGTTCTGCCACCCCCTCATGCCCTCCCCACTCCCTGTCTGTGGAAAAATTGTCTTCCATGAAACCGGTCCCTGATGCCAAAAAGGCTGGGGGCTGCTGCAGGGGGACATTCATTCTGTGGTCTGTGGGCTATTTATGATGTTAGATATAAAATGAAATGAGTTTGTTCATGAACATGGAGTTTAGGACAGTGTAAAGTGGAGAACACTTGCATATCAATTCAAATTTTTGGTCAATTTTAATGCAGAGAAAGAAGAAGTGATTATATATAATGAAATAAGAGAGGAGGCAGCAGATAGAGTAAACTCTGAAAGATTAGAGGATGGGATGAGTGTCAGAGCTGTGAAGGGGAGGGGTGGATTAGAAATAGACAATGGGTACAAAGGGCACATCTTCTATGCCTTAGTGGAAAGCAGTACAGTGTTGGTAAGTCCGTCTGTAGATTTGTAGGTAAATGTTTAAATTCTCATCACATTGCTTGACTCTGTGTATGAACAGTATATAAATATATCTGTTAAAAATGAAGTTTGATATATGAGCTGTGAAAAATATGATGAGCATGGAAAAATTTGAAATATCTAATATGTACAAGGGGAAATAAAGTAAACATAATAGGATTGCCAGGGTGCAATTTATGTTGGAGACTATGAAATTATAGAAGCACCTGTGTTAGTTATTAGCCAGAATTCTCCAGAGAAACAGAACCAATAGGAGATAGATAGATAGATAGAAAGATATTTATTATTATTTTGATGGATTGGCTCACATGATTATGAATGCTGAGAAGTACCACAATCTGCCACCTACAAACTTGAGGCCCAGCAAACCATGTGTTGTAGTTCCAGTCCAAACTTGAAGATATGAGAAAAAGGAGAGTTAATGGTATAAGCCCAGGACTGCTGCTATCTGGGGCAGAATATTGATGTTTCAATTCAAGCATAGAGCAAATTTACCCTTCCTCCACCTTTTTGTTCTATCTGGGCCCTCAATGGAGTGGATAATGCCAACCCACTTTGGTGATGTTGGATCTTCTTTACTAAGTCTACTGATTCAAATGCTAATCTTTTTCAGAAATACCCTCACAGACACACCATACATAATGTTTTACCAGTTATGTGGGCATCCCTTAGTTGATGAATAAAATTAACTATCACCATACCCATATATGAGTATAGATAGATTTCTCGCTGAACTGTACTTAAGTTTAGAGAAGATAGAAAGATCTATCTAGGATTGAAATTTTAGTTTCAATATATTGTATTGAAAAGACAATATAATAAATAAGGGAATTGATAACACTGGACAGAAAAACCTAAGCTGGAAAGATAGAAATGGTTTAGAACTAACAGGAAAAGAATAACTAATCATTTGACAGCTTTATGAGGTTAAAGTGGTATCGTAATTGCATGAGAAAGCAAGAGGAATAGGAAGTTTTCATAAGATTGGAATACCTAAATATATTGTTTCAAATGTGATCATTTCAGATGATTTTAAAAATGTTCCAGGTGTGTCCACAGTAATAATGGTATTCGTTTTGAGGGTCAAATTTAACCATAAGCCCCAGTTCACACTGTGTACTCCTTATAGTCTAGTCAATGTTTCTAATCCAGTTTACCTAACTATCCTATTTCTTTCTAATAAAACTAGGTGTTCAGAATTTGAGCCAATAATTATTGTTAAGTGATTTTAGAAACATTTGTCCTACTTGACTTATCAGAAAATTAGTTTTTACAATCACTGCATTTTTACAAAGAGCACACATTTCTAGACTCAGATCTTACAAGCTTCTATAGCTAAAATGAACTCAAAGGGATGGTCACACACCATGCATGACCAATCAATTTAGATGTTAGAGTTACATGTCACCTGAAGATCTATGCTTTCTTTACACTGCGAACCTTCTGACCTGTACATGTTATTAAAATAGACAATCAGTGACTAGTGGCACATAAGTCAGACTAAGTAATGGATTAAATAGTTTGTGTCCTCTGCTGTGATAAACTTTTCCATTAACCCTTAAAAAAAAAGACATATAATATTCATGGGAAAGAGGAGAAAAAGCATCCTAGATGAGGAAAAAAACATCTAGCCAACATTTTAACTCCCCAAGTCTTTAAATTTATATGCAGATTACTGCTCACAGCAAATTCCCCAGGTGTTCTCTGTGTCTCTGGTTCGATGACAAGGACATATGTCCTCTAACTTCTGCTGTGCTGTCTCCTTTCTGTATTTACCACTGACATCTCTTTGCCTTTCATTGTATCCCAAGATTTCAAACTCTAAGTCTTCATTTATGGGAAAAAAGAGCTACCATTCCACCAATTCCTCTTTATCATTCTTTGAGGCTGATTTAATTTCCTTTCTTCATTTTAATAACTCAAGTTAGGGTATCTTTGTTCATCATAAACTACATATGTGTGTGTGTGTGTGTGTGTGTGTGTGTGTATCTCGTATAGTTGAAATCTGAGTAGTACTTTAATGTAAACTATGGAATGCTTACACATGGTAAAAATGAAATATTTCTTTAAACCAATGCCAATGCATTGCTTATTTGCCAAAGAGAAACTTTTTTCTCTAAGGGCCAAACATGATCAAATATGAACAATAGAGAAGAATTTGCTGAGAATAGAAGTTTTGAAAAGCTAGCTGTACAGTGTTTCAACTGTCATCTGAGTGTAGAAAGACAAAATTCAACTGATCTGTATATTTAAATATATTTTTGCTTATGTTTTAATTTTCTTTAAATGAAAGCATTCCCATATTTAGAGGGGTGGTCATGATTACAAATTAAGATTCTGTTTCCAGTAGGACAAGCCTCCCCTTTGCCGTAGAGTTGAGTGAAATATTCTTTTTTTCTGCCCATTTCTCAGCTAACTTATTTGCAATGTTGTTTTCAAGTAAGTTCAGCTTCAGTTGAACTACAGAAATCTTAAACATGGAATTAACTACATAAACTTCATTGGTTCAAAGAAGAAAAATTCCTCTAAGAATCTTTGAAGACAAACATGCCTTAATACTGGTGTGCAAATCCTCACCAAGGAGCTTTAGATGTACGCAGCAGGAGGAGACCACACATCACTCTTCCCTTCTCACATCTCTCTTGAAATTAACTCCTGCTTTTATTGGAGAATGAAAATATTCACCCTGGGAGGCACTAAAAGTTGCAGATGGATTATAGGCTGTGATGTGAATATGAATAATATTATCCAAATATTATGGGGGGGAAATTGAGACTCAGTGTATATGTTTCAGTAACTACTACAGTAGAATCAGGATACTAACTCAGGTCCATTCGTCTTTCTATGATGTAATTGTAATTATTTTGTAATATTCCCTAGATTAATGTTTCTCCTCTTGGGCTTATTTTGAACCCAAGCAAAACATGACAATGTCTGGTGACATTTTTTGTTTATCACAACTGGATAATTGCCCTGGTATCTAGTCAGTGGTGGCTAAGATACTGCTGTGCCTGGGACAGCCCCACATCCACCTCCTAATAAAGAATTATCTGGCCCCAAAAGTCAATAATGGCAAGATTTAGAAATTCTACCTTAGATGTAATTTACGTATTTTTGGTATATGGAAAGAACCTGTACTTACACAGGTGCCATAGGAACAGAATAAGTCTTCCATTCTTGCATTTACATACAAGCTTTGCTGTAAAAGCAAACTTGCTGGTTGTGTTTTCTAGAGCAAATAAGCTGGCTCTGTAGTGCTTTTCAGAGTCATATCACAAGGGTATCAATGCTACCCTTATGTTACCCTTATCAGGTCACTTAACAAGAGAAAGAAACTAAAGCTGTGAACTGTAGCTAGGTCATTCTTTCCAACAAACTAATCAAACATTATAGTGCATTATATTCACATCATATTAGAAAAAAAGTTTCTTATTTGAGAACAGGCTTTTGGTTTCAGCAATATTAAAAGATCTTCGGTAGAGACCAACCTAAGCAAAGGAAGTCACACAAGTACAAATGATTATGAATGAAAAGTGATTTGCACATTTGGACAACCTCCCCATTCAGGGCTATAAATCAAGATTGCTAAATAGAGAAAATTAAAAATTCTGACCTATATTTGTTGCTTACCAATCACATGGTCTCAAACATAAAATTTTGTTATTCTAGACAAAGGTCATCTCTCAGTGCTTGTTAAAATAAAGTCTTCACAGTCAAGAACTTTTTTCTTTAGCACACCCTATCATTGACATATATAGGGCTATTTCATGAAAGTACACTTTATGGTATACTCCATACAGAAAAAAATGTTGTATTTATCATCAGTGTATTTGTAGAATAAAATGACTACAGCTTACCTTTTTTTCTGAAACAAAAACTTATTTAAGAAATAAAGTGGAATATAAGCCAAAGAGGGACTGAAATTTTCTTTAAATATTTATGAGTTTTAAATGTACAAAATATATAAATCATCATCATAGTAAATTTAACAAATAAAGAAAAATTAAAGAATATACAAACACACACATAAAAGATACCCATTAATTCCCCAATCAGAAAGAAAAATTCTTAATATTTTAATGCACTATATAAGGTTGGACTTAAACTCTAATTATGAGACTTTAATAAATATTCCTATATGTATAAACATTCTTTGAAACTATGTTAAAATTCCTATCTGCTGTATAATTATTTAATTAGAGAAATTAAGCATGCTTATTACAAAAAGTTAGAAAATATAGGCAAGCAAATATAAGAAAACTCATTCGATTATAGTAATTTCCAATAAGTACCAGACTATTTTAAAGTACATTTCTTGGCCGGGTGCGGTGGCTTACGCCTATAATCCTAGCACTCTGGAAGGCCAAGGTGGAGATATCTTGAGCTCAGGAGTTTGAGACAAGACTAAGCAATAAAGAGACCTCATCTGTACTAAAAAAAATAAAAAAAGTTATCCAGGCATGGTTGTACATGCCTGTTGTCTCAGGAGGCTGAGTCAGGAGGATCGTTTGAGCCCAGGAGTTTGAGGTTGCTGGGAGCTATGATAACACTATGGCATTCTAGCCCAGGTGACAGAGTGAGACTCTGTCTCAAAAATAAATAAATAAATAAAAAATAAATACATTCCTTAACATTTTATACATGTATTGTTTTTAAATTTTTTTGATTAAAAATAAGTCATATATGTAGATTTAATATTTTCTAATCTGTTTTTTACCCACAAAATTAGCAAGTTTAAACACATACTTAAATATTCTCTAAAATATTATGTTAATGATTATATAGTGTTTTATTGTATGGTTATAATATTGTTTTCTTAATATATCCCTGTGTTCAACCTTACAATTTCATAATTTTTATAGTTCTAAACAATGGTGTATGGGACATCCATATAGCAAAATCCTTGCCTACATACACATTCACAGTTTTAAAATAAATTTCTAGAAATGGTATTGCTTTAATAAAGAGAATGCAACTTTAATAAATTTTTTATGTATATTGACATAGTGCTCTTCAAAAAACTTGTGCAAATTTATACTCGCACAGCAGTGAATGGCATTTTATATTACTGCTGAATGCTTCTCTCTGAGCTGTCTCTAGAGTAATAGTGTTGTGGTTCATTAATTAAACATTCATGCATTTGAGAGTTCCAGCTGTGCACTATATAAGGTTTTAAAATTACTTTAAAGATAGATCCCTTCTTTCAAACTGTTTACTACTCAGGAATACCAAACAGCTAATAAAGTTCAAGATCATATTCATCTTATAATCCTTTGAAAATGTAGAATGATAATGTGATTGAGAAAACTATTTCAAAAATTAAAATCCAGACACATTTTGAAGATCTTTTATAAATTGAAATTGGTATAGAAGACTAGAAAAGACTATCCAAGTAGGACAAATAGCAAAAGCAAATATTTACAGATAGTAATGAATGTGCAGTAGAGTTCCTATAGAGGTAGTTCAGCATAGAAGAAAATTCCTGGGAACTACTTACAGATTAAATTAGAAGAGTAAGTGTGCTTGAGAATTGTGGCTCAAGAGTGGGTAACGGCTCAAGTCTAAAGATTTGTCTTTGAAAGACTATGACCTTCTAGCCAGCCAGCCATCAAGTCTTCCCACGAAAGAAGGAAACTGGAAGAAATTGTGGGTAAAATTAACTGCAAAGTAAACCTTGCTTGAGAAAAGAAGGTAGAAATCCTGAAAAGACCAATATTCAGTGGCAGGATTGAATCAATAATAAAAAATCTCCGAAAAAAACAAAGCCCCGGGCCAGAGAGATTCCCAGTCGAATTCTACCAGACTTACAATGAAGAACTGGTACCTATCCTACTTAAACTCTTCTATAACATCCACAAGGAGAATCCTACCTAACTCATTCTACAAAGCCAGTATCACCCTGATACCACAAAAGGACACAACAAAAAGAGAAAACTACAGACCAATATCTCTCATGAACATAGATGCAAAAATCCTCACCAAAATACCAGCAAATTGAATCCAACAGCACATTAATAAAATAATTCATTGTGATCAAATGAGTTTCATCCCAAGAATACAAGGATGATTCAACATTCGCAAATCAGTAAATGTAATTCAGCACATAAACAGAGGTAAAAACAAACACCATATAATCATCTCAATAGATGTGGAGAAAGTATTTGATAAAATGATCACTCCTTTATTATAAAAACCCTTAACAAATTAGGCATAGAAGAAACACATCATAAAATAATAAAAGCCATATTGTACAAACCCACAGCTAACATAATACTGAATAGGATAAAGTTGAAAGCATTCGCTCTAAGAACTGGAACAAGATAAGAATGCACATTTTCACCAATTCTATTCAACATAGTACTGGATGTCCTAGCCAGAGCCATCAGGCAAGAGAAAGAAATAAAGGGTATCCAAATTGGAAAAGAAGAGGTAAACCACCCCTGTTTGTTGCTGATATGACTTATATCTAGAAAATGCTAAAGACTCTTGGAATTATTAGATAAATTCACAGTAACGTCTCAGGTTACAAAATTAATGAACAGAAATCAGAAGCATTTCTATACACTAATAACAACTGAGCTGAGAATCAAATAAAGAATTCAATACCATTTATAATAGCTGGGAAAAAGTATCTAGGCGTATACTTAACCAAGGAGGTAAAAGATCTCTACCAGGAGAACAGCAAAACACTGATGAGAGAAATTGTAGGTGACACAAACAAATGGAAAAACATCCTATTCTCATGGATTAGAAGAAATAGTACTGTTAAAATGTCTATACTGGCCAAAGAGATTTACAGTCAATGAAATTCCCATTAAAATACCAAAGTAATTGTTCATAGAATTAGGAAAAAAAAATTCATATGGGATCAAAAGAGAGCCTAAATAGCCAAAGCAATCATAAGCAAAAAGAATAAATCTGGAGGCACCAGATTACCCAACTTCATTTTATACTACAAGGGTATAGTAACCAAAAAAGCATGGTACTGGTATAAAAGTAGACACATAGAAAAATGGAACAGAATAGAGAACCCTAAAGTAAAACCATACACATAAAACCAATCAATCTTCAACAAAGCAGACACTGGGGAAAAAATGCCTTATTCAATAAATGGTGCTAGGAAAATTTGAGAGTCACATGTAGAATCTGAGAGTCGATCCCTATATCTCACCATACACAAAAATTATCTCAAAATGAACTAAAGACTTAAATGTAAGACCTGACACCATAAAAAATTCTAGAAGAAAACTTGGGAAAAACTCTTCTGGACATCAGCCTAGGCAAAAAATTTATGACTAAGACCCCAAAAGCAAATATGCAACAACAAAAATAAATACATGGAACTAAAGTAAAATATTTTTACACAGCAAAAGAAATAATCAATAGAGTAAGTAGACATACTACAGAATAGGAGAAATATTCACAAATTATACATCTGACAAAGAACTAATATCTAGAATCTACAAGGACTCAAACAAATCAGAAAAAAAAAAAAAAAACACAACCCCATTAAAAAAATGGGCAAATGACATGAGCATACATTTTTCATAAGAATATCTACAAAGGTCCAACAAATATATGAAAAAATGCACACAACATCACTAATTATCAGGGAAATGCAAATTAAAATGAGATATACCTTACCCCTGTCAGAATGGTCATTATTAAAAAGCCAAAAACAGTAGATGCTGGTGTGGATGCAGTGAAAAGGGAATGCTTCTATACCATTGGTGGGAATATAAATTAGTACAACGTCTATGGAAAACAGTATAGAGATTCATCAAGTAACTAAAAGTAGACCTACCACTCAATCCAGCAATCCTATTACTGGGCATCTCCCCAAAGGAAATGTAGTCATTATAACAAAAAGACAAATGCCCTTGTGTGTTTATTGCAGCACAATTTACAATTGAAAGGATATGAAATCAATCTAAGTGACCATCAACTGCTGAGTGGATAACAAAATTGTGTGTATACACAACCACAACACACACACACATGTACACACACACCCAGTCACCCACCATGGAATTATTATTATGCAGCTGTAAAAAACAATGAAATGATGTCTTTTGCATCAACTTGGATGGAACTGGAAGCCATTATCCTAGGTAAAGTATCTCAGGAATGGGAAAAGAAATACAACATGTACTCAATTATAAGTGGAAGTTAAATGATGAGTATACATGGTCTTACAGAATGGTTTAATGAATTTTGAAGCCTCTGGAGAGAATCGGAGTGAGGAATCAAAAATTACCCATAAGGTACAACGTATGCTATTCAGGTGTTGGGTACACTGAAAGCCCTGACTTCACCACTACACAATTCATCCATGTATCAAAAAAAAAGAAGAAAAGAAAAGAAAAGAAAAACAAAAACAAAAACAAAACACTTGTACCCCATAAATACATTGAAATTAAAAAAAAGAAAGATGGTCTATATTCCCATACTCCTTTTCTTATTGATGGTAAGAGGTATATACAGACACAGAAATGTTTGAAAGTTGTTTTTTTGCAATATTAGCAGACGATTCTTCCTCAAATTTTTAATTTGTGAAAAGAAATGTAAGCAAAAACGTGAAAAATGGATATATGAAAAGACCACATAGGTGTTAAAATTCAGGAAAAAACATTAAATCTTCATGTCATGTTATAAAATTTTGTCAAAATAATGCTTTAGTGAAGACAGAGTTCTGCAGAACTTTTATATTGATTCATTTAGATGTATAATGTATTTTGTTTATTTATATTTTTTTCCAGATTACAAAGTAATGAATGCCCAATAATTAGGTCTGCATGAAATTTAATGGGGAAAAAAGTGCTAAGAATATGGTCTCTAAAAAAATAGGAAGCAATAAAAAAGAGAAGAAATTAATAAGATTAATAATAAAAACAAGAACACAAATAAAAAAATAAAGATCAGCAGGTTTTCTGTGAAATGATGATTATAATAGACAGATCTCTGGCAAGATGATAAACAAAGGACTAAGTATTTTTATATAGGAATGAAGAGAATTATTTAACACTTATAGAATCTAATGTAACTTACCATATTTCAAACTAAAAGACAAAAATTATGTATCCAAAAGGATAGAGAAAAATGGACTAAAAACAACCAAGGAATTTTTTAAAAGACTACAAACAAATTAGGTATATGTTACAGGCTTTTTTTTTTTTTTTAAGTCAGAGTAATTAAGATGAAATAATGCAGATTTTGGTTTGATAAAAGGGCAAATAAAAAGACCTGCTTAAATGTAAAAATTTGTATCTGGTAGAGATGATATTAAATATCAGTAGGAAAAGATGAAAACTAAATTAATTAATTCTTTATGATTTTTTTTTTTTTTTTTTTTTTTTTTTTTGAGACAGAGTCTCACTCTGTTGCCCGGGCTAGAGTGAGTGCTGTGGCATCAGCCTAGCTCACAGCAACCTCAAACTCCTGGGCTCAAGCAATCCTTCTGCTTCAGCCTCCCAAGTAGCTGGGACTACAGGCATGCGCCACCATGCCCGGCTAATTTTTTCTATATATATTTTTAGTTGACCAGATAATTTCTTTCTATTTTTAGTAGAGACAGGGCCTCACTCTTGCTCAGGCTGGTCTCGAACTCCTGACCTCGAGCGATCCACCCGCCTCGGCCTCCCAGAGTGCTAGGATTATAGGCGTGAACCACCGCGCCTGGCCTTTTTATGATTTTTTGAGTGTAGTTTACTAAACCCTACTCTAATATAAGGTCATAGGAATAGTCTTCTATACTTCTAAAAGTTTTATGTATTTATACAGCTATCCAGTCCATCTGAAGTTGAATTTTTGATACGGCATGAGGTAAAGCAGTGATGAGAAAGGACATCCTTGTCTTGTTCCTGTCCTAAGTGAAAAACCTTCTGGTTTTTCACCATCAAGTATGATGTTAGCTATAGGTTTTTGCAGACATTCTCTATCAAGTTGAGGACATGTCCTCTCTTCTTTGTTTGCTAACAGTTTTATAATGAATGAGTGCTGGATTTTGTGAAATGCTTTTTCTACATATTTTAATATGATCATATGATTTTTGTTTTTTAGCCTAATATAACGGCTTGCATTAATTGATATTTGAATATTGAGGCAGACTTGCATACTTGGGATAAATCCCACTTGTTTGTAGCGTATAATTATTTTTAAACATTGTTGGATTTTATTTGTTAATATTTTGTTGAGGCTTTTGACATATATGTTCATAAGAGGTATTGATCTGTATCTTTCTTTTATTATAATACCTTTTTCTAGTATTAGTATTAGGGTAATATTGGCCTCATAGAATCAGCTAGAAAGTAGCCCCTCTGCTAATAATTTCTAGAAAAAATTGTAGATAGTTAATATAATATTTTTCTTAAATATTTGGTAGAATTAACTGTCCATCCGAAGCTAGTACAGTCTGTTTTTGAAGGTTATAAATTATTGACTCAATTTCTTGAATAGATATAGTCATATTAAGATTGTCCATTTCTTCTTGTGCAAGCTAGGCAGTATGTTTTTCAAGGAATTGGCACATTTCACATACGTTACCAAATTTTGGAAAATATGGGTGTTCATAGTATTCCTTTATTATTCTTTAATGTCTATGGAAAAAGTAGCATTATTAAAAAGTTAAAACATTGGTAATATTCTAACTATCAACAAGACAATGAATAAATAGATTTTGTCATAATCCTGCAATGGATTTTCATAGCAATAAAACTGAGTGAACAACTAGGATAAATCTCTCTCACGCACGATGTTGAGTAAATCTGAGCAAATTGCAGAAGAATATATCTAACATTATTTAAAATTATAAATATTAAATACATGTAACTCAATGCTGTGTTTAGGGCATATGTGCTGTTCTCTTACAAGACACATGAGCCTAAATTTTATAAAATAGAAGACAGTGGTTACTGAAGAGGATAGCGGTTACATGTATGAGTCATGATCTGCGTAGCAACTTTTCAGTCAACAACAGACTTCACATATGATGGTGGTCTCATAAGATTATAACGTAGCTGCTTTATACATATGCACAATTTTTAATCTTTTATAACATATTTTTTACTGTACCTTTTTTTGTGGTTAGATATGTATAGATATAAGAATAATTAGAACTTGTTACAATTGCCTACAGTATTCAGTATAGTAACATGCTGTCCAGGTTTGTAGCCTAGGAGCAATAGGCCATGCCATATAACCTAGGTATGTAGTCAGCTATACCATTTAGGTTTATTTAAGTACACTCTATGGCACTTGTACAATAATGAAATCCCAACATGTTTCTCAGAACATATCCTCATTGTTAAACAATGCTTGACTCTGTGTGTGTGTGTGCATGTGTGTGTTATCAGAAAGGGATAAAATTGAAAACTTCAAGTGTTTTTTTTAATGTGTTAGAATTCAGTTTGCATTTAATTATGTGTGTAGTTAAATTCGAGGTTTCTCCAAATATATTTCAACCTATTTTCTTTATTTATAAATAAGGAATTATGATTTCTTATTATCCCCATCTAAGATAATAAATATAACACATAATTTATTCACTCTTATTTGTACTTCCCAATATAATGTAGTGGAATATTAGTATTGATAATATTTTATATGTTTCTGGTTTTAAAAACAATTCGGGGCCAGGCGCGATGGCTCACGCCTGTAATCCTAGCACTCTGGGAGGCCAAGGTGGGTGGATTGTTTCGAGCTCAGGAGTTCGAGACCATTCTGAGTAAGAGCGAGACCCCGTCTCTACTAAAAAAAAATAGAAAGAAATTATATGGACAGCTAAAATATATATATATATATATAGAAAAATTAGCTGGGCGTGGTGGCGCATGCCTGTAGTCCCAGCTACTTGGGAGGCTGAGGCAGAAGGATTGCTTGAGCCCAGGAGTTTGAGGTTGCTGTGAGCTAGGCTGACGCCACAGCACTCACTCTAGCCCGGGCAACAGAGTGAGACTCTGTCTCAAAAAAAAAAAAAAAAAAAAAAAAAACAATTCGGGAGAGTTTGTTCAGACATTATATATAGGATAGGCTAGGAATATGAGAAGCTTGACAGTGATAAAAAGCATATGGGCTATGTTTATAGAAATGGAAATGAAATGGAACAGTAGCACTCAGTAAATAACTGGGCATTGAGGTTATAAAAGAAAGAAAGCAAAGAAACACAATGAGTAGGAAATAGGGAAAAGATAAGTACCGATAAAAAGGTTAAAAATTTTGGAAATTGGCATAAATATTTGTGGTGGGACATTGATGTGTTTGACTTTTTACTGTTTTCTTATCCCTATATTCATTTTACATGTTGAACAATACAGATATATCATCCATAATCACTAGCAAATATGTTACAAAATGGTCCTTTTAAAAGAAAATACAGTATTAATAGAGACATTTGGTTTCATTGACATTCTGCACTAGATTTGGAGTAAATATGAAGTAATTTTTATGATAGGACAATGTGGAGGAAAAAATACAAGACTAGAATGCCAGGAAACTTACCGTGAAAACTGTCAAATATTGAATTATTCTCCTACAATTATGTCCCTGCAATGCATCTGAGTCATTAGACATTCTCTGATAGAAAAGACAATGGAGGTCAGTTTCTCCTTGTGTTTTATAGTACAGACAGTTATACCATTATGAATTAAGTTGAAAGATTACAGTCATAACTAAATGACCAACTCATAAGTATCACAGTCCTGATCAAGATAATGGTGATCATCATGATGATTAATATAAGATGATTAATCTTATAGCCATCTCTGAATCTGTGTTAACCATTGTGTCTAGCCATGTACTACAGTTGGTTATGCCATAATACTTATAGAGCTACACTTGTGGATCTAAGTCA
>CM052436.1:38877600-38938693 GCA_028533085.1 Varecia variegata | reverse complement strand
TTCCTGAGTTCTAAATAGATTCTTGTTATCAGTCCTTTATCTGATGTGTAGTATGCAGAAATTTTTTCCCATTCTGTAGGTTGTCTGTTAATTCTCGTGATTGTTTCTTTGGCTGTGCAGAAGCGGGGTCTTGCTTTTGCTCAGGCTGGTCTCAAACTCCTGAGCTCAAACGATCCTCCCTCCTTGGCCTCCCAGAATACTAGGATTACAGGCGTGAGCCACCGTGCCTGGCCTTCAAATCTTAACAGTAAAACAAATACAAACACAGATACAAAACAAGACAAAAATCCCATAAAAAATAAGAAAAATATATAAAGAGTCATTTCACTGAAGAAAATGTGCAGATGACAAGTATCTGAAATGATTTTTAACACTATTATTAAGAAAATGCAAAAAAGAGATACTACTACATACATATAAGAATGACTAAAATAAAAATTGTTGACAACACCAAATGCTAGTGAGGATATGGAGAAACCGAATCTCTCAAACAGTGCTGTTGGTACTATAAAACTGCACAGTCATTCTAGAAAACAGTTTGACACTTTCTTAAAAAAATTTTAACATGCACCTATCACATGACCTAGAAATTTGCACTTCTGGTTTATACTAGAGAAATAAAAAGTTTTATTCACATAGAAACCTATTATCCATAATAACCCAAAGCTGAAAACCCCTCAGACGTTCTTTAATCGGTACCTGGTTAAACAAACAAAAAAAATTGTACATGCATATCATGGAGTACTAACATAGACATAAAGGAAAGCCATACACATGCGATTAATCTTGAAGAACTTGGACTAAAAGTAGGAAAAATGGTATGATACTTGGAAATTTATTTGTGATTTGTTCTATGTTTTTACTTTAATTTTAGACTCCATGTTATTTTGCAAAGTTCTACATAAGAGATTATAAAATAACACAAATATTGAAAGGCTACAATTGCTTAAGGACTATATAAATATTCAGCGTTGTACTGCTGCTGGTGGTTTTACAATCATTTTTTCACTCAATCCTCTCAACTCTCTGTGGGTTTGAGGTAATAGAGACATAAAGAAGTTAAACTAATTATGTAAGAATGAATAGTAAATACTGCATTAAACTCAAGTATTTGTGACATGAGAACCCAAAGTTTTAAGCCCTATAATGCCATCGGATAGATTGCCTGAGATTTTTATGCCCCACCACCCTCTTTTTCTCACTCTAACTTTCAAACATTGTCCTCTTTCTCCCTCTTCCCCACTCTTAACCTCTTTCTCCCTCTCTTCCTCTTCCTCCTCCTCATCTTACTCCTTCCTCCTCTCTCCCTCCCTTCCCCCATTTCTGTGTATCTCTTTTCCTCTCTCTTTTTCTCTCACATTTAATTGCAGCCACTTTATGTCTGGCACTGAACTAGCTGCTAGAAATAAAAGATTTTATGTGCTTATAATTCAAAGTTTAATAAGATATAATCTTCATCTTTGAAATAATGCTTTATTGCTCATAAAGTATAAGACCATATTTTGGAAGAGCAAGTTGACAATTGATCCCTGCCCCCTAATAAAAGTTTTCTGAAGCCTGCTTATCTCAGAAAAATTACATATATGTAAAATATATATTAGATGTATGTAGTATATACATAATGTGTGAGAGGGTGTGTATATAGTGTGTGTATATTACACACACAAACACAAGTCCTTTTTTGGCCATCCTCCCCATGACCACCATCAAAAGACTTGTTCTGGTTGGCAGGACTCTTTCATCTCTCATAGTTAGGAGGTTGATTAGCTGGAAATCAAGAGTTTGGAATTTATTCTTATGAGGCCATCATTCCTCTAAATCCAAGAGAAAAAGAAAAACATCTCTTGGCTGCCTTCAAAGTTCAAAATATGCCATAATAAAAGGAGACATCATTTTTTTCAAGATCAAAATTTATAGACAAGAAAAGTTAAATAATGAACTTTAAAATGTCTTTGGAAAACAGGTAGATAATTTCCCCAAACTTTCTGCCATATGGGGGTTATATAATTTTGCTCACTTAATATGTTAGCCACTACATTTTGAGCTTAGTAATATAATACATGAAAGGTTCAGTAATGAAAATATTATAATTCTTTCTGGATGTCCTATAAAATGGTCTTACTATATTAACAATAATGTTCAAACCTGAATTTTTTTAATCTGCTATTTTCTTTAAAATTATATAGTGATATATCTCTTGATTTTATGAGTTACCTCAGAACTGCAGTTTCAAGATTCATTGTTAAACTGAAAGGCAAACATGCTTTTCTCAAAACGCATATTTTTCACTTATTTACTTTTTCTATTATTTTCATTTGTACATTTATGTACAATGACACCACACAAGCAAAGAGTCAAACTCTTCTCAGCAGGGGACATTTGTTTGATACTCTGAAGCTCATGTGTAGCTTCAGGCTAGGATTTAGTCAGATGAGAAATGGAAATAAAACATCTCATAGAAAAGTCATCCATGAAAATCACTGCATTGCCAGGTAGCTACTCTCTCATTCAGAATTTTGTAACTAAACAGATCTTGAGAACATACAGCCTGAGAACTGAATATCACTGTATTTCTTGAACAGAGTTCCGATAAGACATATATAGGCAAGGGTCTTTTACAGTGAAATACAGAACTTAATTTTTCTCTAATAAAATTGCGGAGTACTCTATTTTTCAGAATAAACCAAAAGGAAGATAGAGGAGATTAGAGCTGTTGTGCATCCCCATTCACATCCTGCTTCCTGGCCTTGCATTATTGACTTGTGTAAAGATGGTTTAATCCTGACCTACTGTGACAGTTGCACCAGAGCTACCTGGTGGCTTCACATTCAGATTTTTAGTCCCCCAAACAGAGTCCCACATACTGAAATAGAACCTGCATAATTCTTATACGTTCCCCAGTGTGAGAATGACTTCCCTAAACATCTACAGCCCCCTGGGTGGTAAGCATCTTGAATCACACCTGGAAATGACCATAGCTGGTCCATAAGGCATCGTCAGCAGATGTCCTGCACCCTGTGCAAAGGAAACTCTTTCCAATACCTAAATCTATGACTAAGAAGTGTGCTTCTTCCACTTAATATGCTTTCATTCCATAATGCCAGAAAAGGTACATTAGTCAGCAGATGGAGAGCTAGATCATGCCTGCCTTCTCATTTATTATCAATAGTTTGCTGTATCCGTAGAGGAATGCACAACTGTTGCATTGCTTAGAACAACAACAACAAAAAAGTTATCATAAAATTAGTGTTAAAATCAAGTATCTCTTCTTTTCATTCTTTTTTATGGGGTGTTCTATGAATGATTTATAGGCACTTATATATTCCACTTTATGACTGTTCATAGAATTGGCTATTCAAAGTATAATTTTTCTGGCCATATATTGTATATCATAGAATTTAATTAAAAGTGTATCTGCTTCACTATGTCGTAAATGATGCATGCACGTTTCTTCACAGTACATACATATTTCATGTTGTAATTATGCCTTTCACAATCTAAAGTATGCATTTAATTACACAGAAAAGTTATACAATTTTCAAATATGGTAAACATAGATGGAAATGGTAAACATAATTTTTTTGTTTTAGAAAGGAATGAAGGGAATCTGAAAATTGGGGTTCTTAAACAAGTCATATTTGAAAATTAAACCTTCCTCACTTCTAATGCTTTTATAGTTAGAACCATACGTTTTTATCTAAAAGATCATATGTAATGTAACAACAATATAGAATGTTTTTAACTGATGACATTGAGGATCATCATTCTCAACTATTACAGAACCAAAGGCATTTTCTATGAAGAGGTATATATCTATAGTTTGTAAAGTTTGACTTAAACATTCTCATATGTGCTATTCCTCCTATTTTGAAGCCTCTTAGATGTACAGTTAGTAATATTGCCATTACTCTATCAAAACCTGATCTCTGGAATCCACATGGAATTTGGCATTTACCAACAAGCGTGAACTGAAAGTGACTCTTTACAAGCATATATTGCAAAATATATTCCTATTAATATTTTCTTACTAAAAAACTTTTTTTAAACTAAATTTTATAGGTCAGCTTCTAGTCTAATTGTTGCACCACTGGAGATGGTTTTAATGTTGACATTGCTGCTTCTAAAATTTCCTTTGATTTTGGTTTTCAGCAGTTTACCCATGATTTGCTTAGGTATGATTTTCTTTATTTATCCAGCTTGAGTTCATAGAACATTTAGAGTTTTTGGTATGCTATATCTCCTCAGTTTTGGAAAGTAGCCACTATGTCCAAGATAATTTTTTTTAAATGATACTTTAAGCAGAAAAGTAGATATTACGTAAAGAAACAAATGGAAGTTTTAGAAATAAAACCTCAGTGACTAAATTAAATAACAGAAAAGATTATTTGAGAGAAAATCACACAAAATAAAGAGACATTTAGTAAAGTGGGTGATATTTCAGAATAATGCATTCAGGATGATGAAAAGGAGATAAGATGAAAGAAAATATAATACAGAAATAAACAGATGTAAGAAGGACATTTAACATACATATATTTGGAGTCTCAGAAAAAGAATAAAAAGGGATTGGGAACAGAGATAAGATTTCTACCAGTACTGGTAGGATCAAAGGCACTGCCAAGTTTCTGAGATTCTCATCCTCCTACTTCAGAAGACTCATATATACTAGGGGAGTAGTGACTTCCAAATGTCATTGACAGAATCCCCTTTTATATGATTTTTTATTACAATAATACATGAATTTTGAACCCACCAGAGAAGCCAGGCCTCTAGGCTCAAAGTTTCCTAATAATTAGAGCTGTAGAGGAGTGAGCCTGAAATTCTGCTAGGTGTTACCCTTGAGACATTTAACAATTATTTAAGCTGTACAAGGTAAGGAGCCAATAAGGTCAACAGAAAACAGGCAGAAAGCTCAATAAAGATTTTAGAAATCTCTCTATGCTGGAGAGAGAGAGCAATTAGAATTAAAGGACTGCCAAAGAGGGAGAATCCCTTTTTCTTTTTTTTTTTTTTGACAAAACAAATACACTAAATTTGATATAGCTTCAAACTGATTTGGAATTAGCTTAGAATCTAAGTGTATTACGGTGGTCTATTGTAGCTATAGCTCCCTGGGGAAGGATATTTTGATCATCTATATTCTAAAACCTCAACAATTTTCATAAAAAAATGTCCAAAATTTATTTTAAAGTTAGTATGTATAAGAAGAAAAGAAGGCAGTAAGTAAGACAGACAGTGAAGAGACCCAAGAGGTGATCTACATATTAAAGTTACTAGACAGGGGCATTAACATGACTGTGATTAATTTGTTCATAATAGAAAATTTCACTGGAGAACTGGAAGCTATTTTAAAAAGGTCAATAATTCAAGTCTCCATATGCCATATAAAGACACAAGTAGGTGAAATGTAAAATGTGTATAGAGTACACATTCTTTAGAAGTGCAATAATATTGACCAAGATTCATTTTCTAGGCCATAAAAAAATCTGAGTACATTTTAAGTATCATGTTCAGAAAAAGTATATTATTTGGCCATGATGGATCTAGATTAGACATCAATAACAAAAATATGTATAAAATATTATTGAGTATTTATAAATGAAATAAATATTTATAAATAATGCAGGGAACAATGAATAAATAAAATTAATATTAGATATCATTTTAAATTTAATGTCAATGAAAACACAGCACATAAAATTTTGCACATGCAGATATCAGTACTTACATGGAAATTAATGATACTGCCTCTATTAGAAAATATAAAAGGTCTTAAATCAATTACCTCAGCTTCTACCTCAGGAAACTGGAAAAAAGAGCAGATTCGTGCAAGAAGCATCAGATAGGAAAAAACAAGAAGCAGAAATCAACAAAATAGAAAAGAGCCAAATAATAGAGAAAAAACAGTGAAACAAAAACTTGGTCTTGATTTAGAGGAGAAATAAAATTGGCACTACTCTAGCCAGACTGATCTAAAAAAAGTGAAGTCACAAACTAGAAGAAATGAGAATGAGAAAAGTATCATTGCTATAGATTCTGCAGATATTTAATGTAAAATGAGGGAATAATATGAACTTCATAGCAATACAATTGACAAGTTTGGAAAAATGGAAAAATGTCTTCAAAGAGAAAAGCTATCAACATTTGCTCAAGAAGGGATATATAACCTAAATATCTATTATATAAAAGAAATTAAATGTTTTGTTAAAAATATTCTTACAGACAAAATTCCAGGCCCATATAACTTTACTGGGAAATTCTATTAAACATTTGAGAAAGAAACAATACCAATTCTACCTGATTCTTCCAGGAAATTAAGAAACAAATGCTTTTTAACTTATTCTATGAAGCCAGGATTAATATGAAATCACACCAAAGACATTACAAGAAAAGAAATTTATAGAACAATAGTGCTCATGAACATAGAATAGATACAAATGAGCTTATCAAAATTATAGAAAATTATATTCAAAAATATATAAAAGAGATAGTATAACTTAACAAAATTATGTTTATCTGAGGAATGCAATGTTGGTGTAATTAAATCAAATATTCATCATATTACAAAATTTAAAAAAGCCATGTTATCACCTCAATAAACACTGAAAGAACAATTAAAAATGTTGAACACCCATTCCTGATAAAAATTCTCAGCAAACTAAGAATGGAACCAAATATTCTCACCTGATGAAGGGCATGTAGAAAAACTTACAGCATATATTTCATAATAAAAGGTTGAATGCTATAGTGCTAAAATCAGGAAGAAGTCAAAGATATTTATGCTTACCACTTCTATGTAATATTCGACTGAAGGTTCTAGCCAGTTCAAGTAAATAGGCAACTAGAAGGTTTTGTTTGTTTGTTTTAAAAAAACTGAAATAATATATAAAAGTGCTGATACTTGCAGATGAAAGGATTGTCTATATAAAATATATGGTGAAATCTACAAAAGAGCTACTAGAACTGCTTTGTCACCAGATCAATATGCAAAAATCAATTTTATTTCTGTTCTGGTACACATCAATTTCTATGCTATAGCAACTATGATAATTTGAAATGAAAAGAACTATAACATGTACAATTGCATCAAAAATTTGAAATATCTATTTATAAGTTTGTCTGAAGGTGTGTATGACCTGAACACAGAAAACTAGAAAACATGTCTGAAAGAAATCAAAGACTTAAATATCATAAATGGAGAGATATAACATGTTTACTTATTGGAAAATCAATTAAAGTGTTAATTATTTCCAAATTAATCTACATATTCAGTGTAATAGAAAAGCAAGAAATAAACCCACACATATAAGGAAAACTGGTTTTGGAGAAATGTCTAAAGGCAGTTCAGTTGTATATTGATAATCTCAGTAAATGGTCCTGGTAAAAGTGGATATGTATGTGCAATAAAAACAAGCTTCAATTCACACTATACACCTCAGTAAAATAATGTATCATGTATTACATAGTCATCAATGTATAATGAGATATATTCCAAATATATTAAGAACAGGCAAAAAAATAATATGGAAGCAAACAACTCACCAAAAAAAAAAAAAAAAAATGCACAGCCATTCTGTACAGACACTTCACCAAGGAAGATATGCTGATGAAAAATAAGAATATATAAAGATGTTCAATATCATTAGTCACTGGGGAGCTGTAAACTAAAACCACAATAAAATAGCATTATATGTCCAATAGAGAGGCTCCCTCAAGAAGAAATAGGTAAACCTGAATAATACTATGGCAAATAAAGAAAACTACAAGCCCAGTGGTTTCACTGGTAAACTCTAACTACATTTAAGGAAGTAATAATGCCAATACTATACAATATATTCCAGAAAGTAGAAGAGGGAACATTTCCAAATTCATTCTGAGGACAGCATTACCCTAACAGCAAATATAATGTGAAACTACAAACCAATATCCCGTATAAACATAAACATTAAAGATACTCAGTAAAATATTAACAAATGGAATCCAGCAATAAATTAAAAACGATACATTAAAACACGTGGGGTTAATTGTAGGAATGCAGGGTTAGTTCAACATTTGAAAATCAATTAATTCACCACATTAACAGGCTAAATAAGAAATGTCACATTATTATCTCAATAGATGCACAAAAAGCATTTACACAATTCAATATCCATTCATGGAAAATATAAAACTGAGTAAATTAGCAATACACAGGTACTTTCGTAACCTTATAAAGAAGGGCAACTGCATCCAACCTACAGTATCAGCATACTTAATGGTGAGAAACTGAATACTTTTAAGAGCAGAAACAAGAAAAGGGCGTTTTTTCTCACCACTGCTATTCAACATTCTATTGAAAGGACTAGTGAATATAATATATCAAGTAAAATAAAGTCATACAGTTTGACAACAAAGAAGCAAAATACTCTATATTCACAGATGACATAATTAATTGTCTATAAAAATAATCCAAAATATCTTAAGAGAAAGATAACGAGTTTAAGAAGATCACAGGCATCCAGATCAAAATACAAAAGTTATTAATACTTCTATACTTCTATAATCCAGCAACAATATAATTGAAATATAAACTTTTTAAAAAACAATACCAACTTAGGTATTTACCCAAAAGAAATGAAAACATTTACCCACAAAAAGACTTCTATGTAAATGTTCATGACAGCTTTATTTTTAATAGACAAAAGTTGGAAATAACTCAAATTTCCATATGGTGAAAAGATGAATAAATTTTGGTATGCCGATACAATGGAATACTATTCAGCAATAAAAATGAAATTACTATACACACAAAAACATAGATGAATCTTAAAATAATTATACTGAGTTGAAGCCAAACAATAAAATTGATACTGCATGAATCAATTCATTTAAATTCCAAAAAATAATCTATTGTGATGGAAAGAAAATCAGTGATTATCTGAAGGTAGGGGTGAGGGGTGGGTAAGGGTAGGATGGGGACAAGAAAAAGTGATCAAAAATGGAACTAGTTTATATTTAGGAAATAGTATGCATGATTACTATCTTGATTGTGGTCATAGTTTCATGAGTGTATGCATACAAACTTTAACACTTTATAGATGTAAAGTTTATTGTATGTGAATTAAACTGCTATATGCTTGTTGAAAAATAGAAATAATAATAAATAAAATATGCAAATGTCAGGAGCTGGCGGGAAGTGTATTTGTATGTCGAGAATGAGCTGGTATAGAAGCAAATATTGATGATGGTTGCAGGCTTTAATTTAAGGAGAGAAATGGTAAAGAAGGCAAAAGAAAATTGAATTCAGAGGATAAGTATCATTATTATTAAAATAAAAAGAAATATTTTATTATGAAGGGAGTGATGACAGAGATAGGTGGATTATCAACAGCCTGAAAATTTAGGGAGTGGCAAATGAGAGCATTACCCTCTGCTGGAAAATGAAAGCTTGTGAAAAAAGAGACAGTTGAGAGGACAGGAAAAGTATAACATGGTTTTTTTAGAGAGCAGGAAGGAAAATTACTTCACACTAATTACTATGTTAAGAGAAATTTACACACCATGCTGCGGGAAGAGAAAACTGAATGGTATGCAAGAGACTTCAGGATAAAACAGACACATATCCTATAATGGGAAATGGGTTTTGAAGCTACTAGCATATAATAAAGACTATTCCTTTAAATATTATTTAAACTGCAGCAGTAGTTTGCCAAGATTAGAGTGTTGTTTTTCTTTTCCTTTATATTATTGAGGAGAAGTAGGAGGACAGAACTGAATATGCTGATTCATGAAATGGAGCTCATTAGGCTTTATTTTCATCATTATTTTTAATAAATGTGACATACTTGTTGTACTAGTGCCAATTCTGCTGTCAAAACATAGATTGGAATAAGATGAACAAGTTTTGTAAGACTTTTCTATGGATGGTTAAGGCTGCACATTTTAAGTCGGCCTTCTGTAACTGAAGTCAGTATTCACAACAAATGCCATATGTAGCATGGCAGTGAATTCATAATATTAATGATTATCCTAAGGCTATGACTACTACAGGAGGGAGAACATTATAATCTGCAAACCAGATTTTATTTATAGAGAATAATGGGAAAAATAAGAAAATAGAATAAAAAAGAACCCAAGCTTAGCAGAGTGCTAATTAGCAGGCAATATCCATTCTTCTTTCTTAGTATTAATAATAGAGTTTTAGATGGTCATGTGACCACCCAGCTAAATGCTATATCTATTGTTTTTTCATCTTGTTAGACATGAGCATGTAATCAACTTTTGGCGAATCTGATGTGCATGATAGAATGGGTTCTGATTCTCATGCTATTCATAATATAATTAAGTATGTTCTACTCTAATCCTTTTCCTCTGACCACTGGTAGAATGATGACAGAAACTGGAATAGCACATTTGACTCAGAGAATGACAAGAATGTCAGAGCAGCCCAAATACTCCTAATATGCTTACCTTCCCACAGTTACCTACCGTTACCTTGTTGAAGCCATTGTATTTTGTGGTTGTCTTGTTAGAGCAACTTACCAAAATCTTCCCATATAATTCCCTAATTTGTGGTAGCTATAATGGCTGGTATTTATTAAGATCTTAACAATAAGCCAGGCATTTTCTAATACTACAGTCATGCATGGTTTAACAATGAGGATACTTTCTGAGAAGTGCATATTTAGGTGATTTCATCGTTGTGGAAACATTATAGAGTGTACTGACATAAACCTTGAAGGTACAACCTAGCATACACCTAGGCTGTATGACATGGCCTACTGTTACTAGGCCAAAAACCTGTACAGCATGTTACTATTACTGAATACTGTAGATAATTGTAATATAATGGTAAGTATTTGTGTATCTAAACATAGAAAAGGTACAGTAAAAATATGGTATAATCTTTTGGGACCACCACCATATATACGGTCCATCATTTATCAAAATGTCATTATGTGTTCCATTTCTATATTTATATTCTTAAAACAACCCTATAGGCTATAGAGAGAACAATGAGAGTAGGAGAAGGTAAGTGGCAGGTATGCATTCAAATGCCTACTAGGTTGTAGATATGGAATGAAATTTGAAAGCAGGTCTCAGGTGTCCTAAAGTCCTTGTTCTTTTGATTATGTCACAAAATTTTTTCAAGTGAAGAAAATTCACCCTCACACTCAGTCTGGAATGTGCAAAAATGAGGCTGAGGTCATGACTTACTCATCTTTGCATGTCTGGAATTTCTGAGACATTCAAGAAATACTTGTTGGAGACATCTTAAAATTGAAAAAAAAAAAACCGAAATGCTTTAGGTTGCTTTAAGTCATTCAAGAAAAATAAATTGTACCTTCTCTGTCTGTGTTAGCCAAGAAAAGTAACTGAGTGACTTTGTAAGATGTTTTTAAATAATAACATTAAAAACAATCCAACAAGACTTACCATGTAAGAAATAAAATTTGTGGAATACAATCAAGATAATAATCCTCCTTAGAATAGAAATAGCAGGCTCAAAATAGAAGTCTATTTCTTATAGGGCTTGTTGTTTATTTAATAAAGAAAGTTTACTGATAAATTATAACAATTCACAACCACTGAATCAATTATCTAACACAATTATAAAGTGCCTCAGAGTCATTTACCCTTCAGGGAGCATCTGATGGCAGAGTGGATTGTTAAGTCTGTGAGAGTCTCTTTTAACACAGCCAGCTAAGGTGGCCATGTATAATACAAATACGTAGTAGTTCAGAGGCTAGGAAGCAACCGCAGCACGTCCAGCCAGCTCTCTGAGAAGGAGTGGTGCTGTCAATCATGAGATCAGTGTGGCCCACCCAGAGTTATTTAGTAGATGGGGTATCATGAGGCTTCAGGGGTCCGTATCCCTAGGAGAAGGAGTAGATAAGAAAATTGAATTTGTCAAGTCACTGCTTGGGACCAAATAAAGACTTACTGATTGCTGCCAGAACTCAGGAGAGTATTCCAGCAGCTGCTTCTATACACCAAAGCACACTTTGTGCAAGGACAGATCCAGTGTTGCAAAATGGGCCAATTCCCAGAATGCCTGTGAAACTAGATAAGCCTAACTTTTTTTTTTCCTTATAACTTAAGAATACACACTAGAGCAATCATATTTCTTTCTTTCCTAAATTTATTTCATTTTATTTTGTTTTGTTTTTCTGGTAAGAGTATGTAGGATCAAGGGAGCCATTGATTGAACCAAATGACTTGGAGAGATGAAATTTCAGAATAAGTTATTGAAACCAGGCTTAATTATTTTGTTAAATTATTGCTTCAAGGAAAAAGAAAGCTATAATGTTCCACTATTGCATTTTCTTTGTAGTAATATAATTTACTTCTCAGCTAGTCATCTTTCCCATAAGTTACACCTTCCATTTTGCTTCTAAAAATGGCTTTTCCCCACATGAACCTGGCGCTATCTCGTGTTGGAAATTGTATCCATCAAAAACACTTAATGAAGAAATGGCAATTATTAAAAAATAATGAGAGGCATGTGTGGTCTCTTAAATGTCCAGCTGATATATTTACTTAAACACAGCTTCAAGCATTGTGTGGCATTAGGTATCAGATTATTGCAGCAGAACCCCAAATGTACCCCCTCCCAAGCACACATACATACATTCATACTTATCTCCTCTTACAATACTGTCCTAGTCAACTAAACTGAGAATTGCAACTCACTTACAGGACCATATGTTAAGGATAAGCACCTTCCCTTTAAGTAAGGTCAATACGTACTTCAAGAATTTTGCTCTTTGCTCACACATGTACTACCCTGGGTGTGATTTTCTCCCAAGTATTTTAGAAGTATGTATAACTTTAAATAAGGGCATTTACATAAACTTGCAAGAGAGAAAAAGAGGTCCCAGAATATCTTTAAATATGTGCATTTATATAAACTTTCAAGAGAGAAAGAGATCCCAGAAGTTGAGGCTTACCCATATTTCTAAAAGATTTTATGAACATCAACAAAAATCAGTAACTATTTGTTTAGCAACCTCTTATATGATTATCGCTTTTACTAGAACTTAGAGTTTTGCTTAGAGACACCTCTTAATCAAATACTTTATAGGACACAGCTTCCTGAATTCAGGAATTATCTGTTTTGTGTGCTTTATACACAACAACCTAGAGCAGTGCCTGGCATGTATTGAGCACTCAGTAAGTACTTCCAAATGACTCCCAACTCTATGAGTTCCATGCAGTACTTCAGTTCAATGCAACCATGTCTTTGTGTTCAAGAAACACTTTCCTGAAGAAATAACATTAAAATTTAGATGTAGAAGTTATGGAGAAGTTAGTTAGGTGAAGAAAGCTGAGAAACCATCCAAGCGCAAAACACCATGGGAAAGTTCCTAAGATGTTAGCAGGACAATGTGTTCAAATAAATGGAAAATTCTAATAGGGAGGGTAAAGAGAAGAATACTGTGAGAAGATAAGTGGAAAATACATAAGGAAAAAAGGTCTTTTAGGGCATCATAGAGATTGAACATTTTATCCTAAAGACAATGGAAAGTCATTGGTGCATTTTAAACATGAAGTATGTTCTGTTCATTAATTTATTTATTTTTAGTTGTTGCTATGGTTCAAATGTGTCCCCCAAAGTTCATGTGTTAGAAACTTAATCCCCAATGCAACAGTGTTGAGAGGTGAGGCCTAATAAGAGGTGATTAGTTGCCCTCATGAATGGATTAATGCCATTATCATTGAAGTTGGTTAGTTATCCCAAGAGTAGCTTTGTTATAAAAGAGAGTTCAGCTCCCTCTTGCTCTCTCTCTTGAGTACTCTCTTGCTGTGTGATGCCTTCTGCCACGCTATAACTCTGCAAGAAGGCCCTTACCAAAGGTGATCCCCTTGACTTTGTAATCCCAGCCTCCAGAACTGTAAGAAATAAATTTTTCTTTATGAATTACCCAGTGTATGCTATTCCATTCTAGCAAACCAAAACAATATAAGACAGTTCTCAAAACTGTTTTAATGCTAAGAGCAATAATACTGACTCACAGATCTAATCTTCTATACCTAATTCTGTCATCCTAGAAGAATCACTTATTTTTTTATTATCTCAGTAATATCATTTACAAAATATTTTTTTTAAAAAAAAAGTTTAAAAAGGTAATCACCAATCTTCTCTTATCTAAAAGCCTATACCTCAGTAACAACTGTAAGTGCTTTCTTATAGATCATTAATTTAAGCTTTGGCCAGCATCAGATACCTTTCCCTGGTGAGCAAGATAGTCAGAAAAAGATGAAGAAATGCTTACTTGCTGATATTAGGTCTATGAGAATAAACAATAGTTCTAGTTTCAGTTCTCTCAAAAGCAGGGCCTGAATCACAGAAGAGGGACACAATTAGGCCCAGAGTTTATTTAGTAGGGGAATCCCAAGAAGTAGAGAAAGAGAGCAGGAATGCAAGTGTGGAGAAAAATCAAGAGGACTATTATGGAGCTGGTTATTGCAATGAACAGGTGGGACAAAATTTAATTTAGAATATTCCAAGGATTTGTATTGAATGCACCTTAGAGTTGCTTTTCCAGATTACAGGACCAAATATCCACCCACTTCTGCTCTCACTAATTTAAGACTGGTTCTGAGAACATTAACTTCCCACACTTCCAGACTGCACCAACATCTGAGCTAAGGAGACTTTTCTTAGTCTGGAGACATCTCTGGAGCAGAAAAGTCAAAATATGTTTCAATTTATGACTAAATGCTATTGCTGTGAGGAGTTATAGGAAGCAGTAAAGGTGTAGCAAGGGATGCTAGGGAACTTGGGTATCATTCTCACAGAATGAGGAGTCATTAAAGAGGTCTATAGCGATAAGTGATTGCTATATCTGTATTCTAGACTGAATAGTCAGTCTGGCTGCAATGTGAAAATGGATTTAAAAGTAGGGGATGAGAAACTGGATACTATTCAAGAATATCTCTCTACTTCCTATTGAAAAGACTCCACACTATTTAATATAGCAAACAATGTTCTCTATATGCTGGTCAGTTAGGGCAGACATTAACTTTAAATTTGTTACAAATAACAGACTGATAAGATATTAGAATGAATGAAATGGTAGGGGTAAAATTATGAAGTATTTTGGAAATGAAATTAATTGTACTGAGAACTAAATATACTATGAAGAAGAGAGAATTATCTAGGATGATTTCCAAATCTCTAGAATAAATGACTGGGTATAAGTTAGTAACATCACTTAGTGTTGGAGATACAAGGGTACAGAAAAGAAAACATTTGTTGTTGTTTTTGTTATAGTTATAATTTTGTGGGAATAGAATCAGTTTTGGATGTGCTGAGTTTAAAATACATGTGAGGCACATATCGATATAAATTATTTCCAGTATTATGAGTCTAAGAATCTAGCTTGGACTAGCAGTAGAAATTTTGAAGTCATTTAAAAACCATGATATTTTCTACTCAAAGCAACTAGTGCATGTTATTAATAGAAAAAAAATGTTTGATTCCAAGTCTAGAGCATTACATACATGGTATAAATCTGAAACTTATTGTTGATTTAGAAAGCAAAGAACTGTCAAATTTCACTTTGGTCATATCAAAAGAATTCAGGATTTAACTAGAAGTGGTATCAAAGTTCAAAAATGGCATGTTTTTTAGGACTGATAAAGAATTAACTGTAGTGGATTAAGTATATCAAATACATTTACATTTCTGAAATCATAATGGGACAAAAATCTAATGTGTTATAATTGAAGACTGCATGAGAATAACTCACAATTTTTGGGTGTTAGTAGTAATTAATGGGAAAGAATATTGTGCTTAATACTGCTTTTCCTGTACAAATTATTCCATTGGGTAACAAATCATAAACAAAAAGTTCTTATTTTATAGAAATATTCAAGTAAAGAAAAAATGAACAATAAAATGAAAGATTATTATTTGGTAATTTTAATAAACCAATGCAGCAAGGCAAAAGATCCATTTGAGGAACTGATATTTCAGCTTATCAAGGTAATAGGCACAAGCACTTTGTTCATAAACTTTAAAATGAGAGCTAATATATTTTTTTCTCTTACAAAATCTCTACCATCTTTGCTGGAACACAGAAGAAACAGCCTTTCAGCAGGAGACTGTAAAATAGTCTTGCTTATTTTTAAAGTGTTAATTCCTATTATAAAACTTGAAAAAAAGAATTTAAAAACAAAACAAAAAAGAACCGAGTTAAATAAATACTGGAGAGTAGTAGTATATGGATATGTGTGACAAATTGAAGAGCTGGGAGTCACACACACCCACACAGAAGTCCAAAATCAAAGCCATCTTTAACCTGTGAACTGGCTTCAAGTCCATGGTTACCCTGTAGCTGTCAAATAAAACCTATTATAGTGAGAACTTGCCTCCTGAAGTTTCTGAAAATCATATAAGCCTCTAACTTTATTTTCACTATTAGTCTAAGAATACGAGTTGCTTCAGTAAAACTTAAGATTAACTATTGATATGTGTCAGCCAACTGTTTTATAGCCAATTACCGACAGAACTAGGCAAAGGATTGGCCTATTTACAATAGCAGAGCATCCATGGATCATTCAGGAACTGGAACAGGCCTTTCATACCATTACTCAATAACCGCTACATACTCATAATGCAAAAGAGTGATAGGAGCAAAAATCGTGATATTTAGCTGCTTGACATTTTAAAGACACAATCAGGTTATTAATGTGACATTTCAAAAACAGAAATGGTTATCATAAAAAAAAACCAAATTATCAGATAGGGAAATGGGACACTCAAAGAATGTTGGTTGGTACCTGCTAGAATATAGAGAAAATGGCTCTATACACCACATGAATTTTCTTCAAATGTCATACCTATGATAAAGAACAGTGTAGCATCTTTAGCAGGAGAAAAAAATAATCTACTATTTGGTAGCCCTATTTTCAGACTCCATTATTTTCTCTATTCATTCTGCAGACAATCTTTGATTTCAGTTACTGTTACATAACTATGGATGAGTAAATAGAATAACATTATATATCTGAATGGCAGTAATCACTCAGTAAGATTACTGGGTCAGATTTATTATCTTGTTAGTATGACCTCTGTTTTCCAACAATAGTTTGGAAATAAAAATTAGGTCATATTTCTCATCAACTGTGTGTTTTATGGATTAGGATATCCGAAACTTTCTATAATACCTGATGGAAATCATGGATTTACAATTTATTCTGTCAAAGAAGAATTATAGATGCTCATCTTCAGTTGGAAGAAATCCACAAGAGAACTATAAACTCTCAATTTAAAAGGATATATTTCTCTTCCCCTTGTATTTATAGGTGTTATGACATCATAATGCTGGGAACCATCATATTTATATGTTTTCTGTAAAGAGATCACTTACAGTAAGACTATTACACTGACTGAAATATGGTCACTAATACTGAGACAATCAGGAGATCCCCTCATATATGACTAATTTTTTATATGGTGGGGATATTTCTTTGAGATATTAAACATTAGTGTGAATTAATTAATATAAGCATAGAGAGAAATGGGTCTATGCAATACCCTATAATTGTAATAAAGAAGAAAATCAAGAGGAGTATTTTCTTAATGATGTGGTCACGTATGCTTATCTGAGAAATTATCTGATTTCCCATCTGTTCAGCTGACACTTTTACACTTTAACTCATGACAGTATCTTATATAGTCGCATGAACATATTGATACTTATGATATCAAAGGTGGGTGTACTCTATTCTCCTTGCTTGTAAATATCTATAATTTGAAAAATGTTTGTTTTTTTCAACCATGTAATAAACAGTATGACACACATCACAATTTTGAATTATTCTGTGCATATTCAACATGGAATAGTAGTTTTGAATTGCAGAAACCAATAGAAGAATAATTCACTTGTGTAGGAAATCATATTTTAATGAAATTGCCATTAATATTTATGTTAAATGTCATCTAAGTCTAAAGAGACATGTTAACATCAGTGTCTGAATACCCTAGAATTGCTTAAAATTACATTTCTAAAAAATATTTTGTTTTCATTCAAAAGCTGTCTGATTTCTGCTCAAATGTTTATTATTGCACTTCAAAATGCTTTCTCATATTTGTTCCAGATGTTCACAGACCAAGCACAGAGCATGGTGGATAAATGAGAGTATACAGCAATAAGCATAAACTGACTTTCATTTACTAACAAGTTGCTCTGACAAGGTCTTATGACTGAAAAGCAAAATATTCTTTTTGCATGGCTCTTACAGCTCCCAGCATGGTATACTTGCTATAGAACATCTGACTTAAAATTTCCTCTTCTATGAAATAAGTACAGGCGTTATCTTTTTACTCTTAAGAGGTAATTTTGATATTTACTGTTTACTAATTTAGGAGATTATATTACAGGAAAATAGTATTAAGATTTAAAGTTGCAGTGTTTGACGAACTGGGAAAAAATCTTTAAAATATATAATCTTTCAAAAATGAGGGAGTATTATAAAAATGCTTATGATGAATTGTGACCATCATATTACAGTAAACATGTAAGATATTTGGATACAATTATCTACCTATCTAGCTATCATATATACCACATGATTTAATTGACACACTCTTACATTAATAATCTCTTTCCCTATAGTAATAATTTGCATATTCATCAAAGTAATCAGACAACTATTTAGTTTAGCTTTTTCCCCTCTAATCCCCTTATCTTTCAATGTACTTTTCATCAGAGATGTTAATAATCTTTGGGTCCTTAGAGTGGCATTATGGAAATTTGCCCACAATGCTGAGGAGTGGTTGCTTTAGCAAACATGGAGCATAAGCACAAAATAATGTGTCCTCCTTACAAATTAGCAGAAGAGAATCAACCAGATTTTCTTCAAAGTAGTCACTTTCAAAGTTCAAGCAGTTACCTTAATGGTAATGCCATTGCTCAAGATAACTTCAGAACTTCTAGTAACTGTCTTCAAAACAAGGCGACTACACTCATAGGAAAGCAGTTATTACTTCTGTATTTACAATTCTCTTATTCAGTCTCCCCTAAGAGATCAACATGATTTTTAAGGAACTATAACTTTGCACTGATTTGTAAAAAGTCAGTCATAGGTAAGTTGTTCTTTCAATGATCACATTATTGTGACAAAGCACGTGTACCAGGGCGGTGCCTGGAATCAACTTTCAACAATTCCCCAGGTAGCTGATGTCTTACATGCTTCCTCAGCACCAGGAGGTATGGACGGATACAAGTCTGATGCTAAGTACAGCTTATGTGTTCCACAGACTTCCCACAAAAAGCTTTGGACTATAAGTAAGGAGATATACATTCCAATTTCCATTCTAATCTAAAAATACAGGAAGAAACATACTTGTTTCACTGTATTTTACTGGGATATTAGTCACTACCACAGAATAGACAGGTTAACTTTGCTGTGCAGTACTCCCATTATCCATACCACACAGTTTCTGCTTTTAGTTTTCTTTGTTGTTGTTGTTGTTTTTGCCCACCATAAAGTAAAAGTGTTGTCATGCTGTGCAGGCTTTTATCTCAAAATTAATAAAGCATAACATGCCACTAACATTATTGTCTTATTTTTAAATTAAATTACCTTTAATTGTTGAATACTCTTTAAAGACGAGATTACTGCCCTTTTGGTAACTAGTTCAGGGAAATATTTTAGAACAGATTGACTTCCATGTAATGTGTCTTCAAAATGACAGTGATAACCATTACAATTCCCTTGTGTTCTGCCCTTCAGAGGGAGAATCATTTACATTTTAGGTAGGATGATAGGAGCTGAAGTTGTGAGAAGAATATAAACAATGATTTGTCCTGTTTCACAGAGCAAAGAGGGTAGCTCACTATGCAGCTCTTTTATTTCTCTTCCTCTTTCTCCTCCTCTTCTCTTTTCCCTTTCTCTCTATTCCTTTTTTTTTCAATTTCCTTAAGGGTTTTAGATGAAGCAAACTTTCAACTTCTAATATCCACTCCTGGAAATATATAAAAATAATTAAGAATAAGCTATAACCTTAATCAATAAATCTTTCTTTGAGCTGAATATAGCTGTGGCTATAAAAGAAAATCTACTATGGGCTGGGGATATAGAAAGGAGGTCTTATCTACATTAAATATAAATTCATGTAGAGGAAGAATGTTTATCTCCCTCTTGTCAATGGATAATTAATATTATTGTTCTTGTACCCTAAGAACAGTTATTATCTTAATATATGCATCTAGATCTCTCTTTCTGTGTATATAGATATAGATATAGATATAAAAACATAGATATAAATCTGGGCTATAAATCTATATCTATACATACATTCATCACTATATTTATGGATTTAAGGAAACTCTTTTGTATTTTAAATAGCCTATAAAGAGGTGCTTTTGAGTAGCATGGAACTTCAAATTGCTAATGTAAAGTAAATAGTAGATTACAGGACAATAAACCCCAGTTTTTATCTTAAATGTCTAAATGCGGTATTTAATTTTCTCTTTACTGAATTTGGTCCCTAAGAGGATTATAATGCACTAAGAAAATCTTTCAGACACATTTTATTTTTCCCAAGTTTGATTTTCTATCTGAAAATCTCTTTCCTGTTAAGAGATGTGAACTGATTCATCTTTTGCTTAACATTGTACAGATCAAAACTAGCAGAATATTTTATTCTACCAGTCTTAAAAAATATGGTAAATATGACTGGGTTTCTAAATAAATTTGTCAGTAATCATTTCAGCACACTTTTCAGGAGACTTGCAGTTAACAATTGCAAACACTGAATGATCTAGTCATCTGTATAACTATGATAATCTGAAATATTTTTTTCTTTGATATACTGACATTACTCTCCAATATGCATAATACTAAATAGATGTTTGTAATTATTAATATATATTTACTTAATGGTGATAGTAAGAATTTGTTCCCATAAAGGTTTTATTTTACCCAGATAGCACAAATGAAAATATTCATTTCTGATTGTCATACAATTTGAGTGTACAATTGTGTATAGCATCATAACTTTAATGTGCCAACAATTTTCAAGAAAGACCACATATTAATTGCTCTTGTTGCCATATGTCTGTTTTACATAATACAATCTTATTTAAATGACTTGAAGTAGCTTAATAAAGTTACAATTCATTTCTCTTCTCTATGTATAGTTCTTTTGTCCTAATATCTCTGTTTGTGACTCATGACCACAGTTGCAGTGTTTACAAATAGAGCTTACCAACTACTTAGATAGGGGTGAAGATGCTGGTAATATTAAGAAGAAAGAGAAACTCTCAATAAAGAAGGAGAAAGAGAAACAGGAGGAGAAGGAGGAGACAGAGAAGGAGTAAAACAGGAAGAGAAGAGGAGGAGGAGAAGGAGGAGAAAGGGTGGGAGTGGAGATGGAGGAGGGAGAGGGGAAAGAGGAAGAGAGGAAGATGGAGGGGACAAGGAATGAAAAAGAAAGATATGGAAGGAAGGGAGGGAGGGAAAAAAAGGGAAGGAAGGAAGGGAGGGAGGGAGGGAGGGTCCATCTATATTTGCCCTTCTTAGAGGGAAAGATCATTTCAGACTTTAGTTGCCAGACCACAAGTAAAGCTTCTGATATAGAAGCTACTAATATTGTGAGTATGCATACCCAAAAGAACAAAAGACATTCTATAAAAAAGACATCTGCACTAGAATGTGTTTACAGCAGCACAATTCACAATCGCAAAGATGTGGAAACAACCCAAGTGTCCATCAATACATAAGTGGATTAATAAAATGTGGTATATGTATACCATGGAGTACTACTCAGCCACAAAAAACAATGCTGGGCTGGAGCAGTGGCTCACGCCCGTAATCCTAGCACACTGGGAGGCCGAGGCAGGAGTATCACTTGAGGTCAGGAGTTCGAGCCCAGCCTGAGCAAGAGCAAGATCCCGTCTCTACTAAAAATAGAAAAGAAAAAAAAAATTAGCCAGTCAACTAAAAATAGAAACAAACAAAAAAAATTAGCCGGGCGTGGTGGCCCGAGCTGTAGTCCCAGCTACTGGGGAGGCTGAGGCAGGAGGATCACTTGAGCCCAGGAGTTTGAGGTTGCTGTGAGCTAGACCGCATGGCATTTACTCTAGCCTAGCCCAGGCAACAAAGCAACAAAGCGACACTCTGTCTCAAAAAACAAAAAACAAAAAAAAAAAACAAACAAAATAAAACAATGGTGCTCTAGCACCTCTTGTGTTATCCTGGATAGAGCTAGAACCCATTCTACTAAGTGAAGCATTCCAAGAATGGAAAAACAAGCACCACATGTACTCACCATCAAATTGGTATTAACCAATCAACACTTAAGTTCACATATAGCAATAACATTCATTTGGTGTCAGGCAGAAGGGAGTGGGGAGAAGGGAATGGGTATATTTACACCTAATGGGTGTGATGCGCGCTGTCTAGGGGATGGACACTCTTGAAGCTCTGACTTGGGTGGGGCAAAGGCAATATATGTAACCTAAATATTTGTGCCCCCATAATATGCTGAAATAAAAAAAAAATAAAGCAAACAAACAAACAAAAAAAACAAAATTGTGAAATGATGATGTCCTCTCCTCAAATAATGGCATTGTTTTTATTAAAAAATACTTTACTACATTCTAAGCTGTACTGAATTTCTACATTTTATTTTCCCTATTCTGACAACATCCCAAGGTTAATGTTCCTGAATGAAATGGATAATGACCACCTTGTTGCAGTCTGTATTTTATAAAAAGAAGCATAAAGAGAAGGTATGATTTATATTCCTTTTTAGTAGCATGGAATGGTCCCTCCATAGTCAATTTAATCAATTTAATCAATCGATGATTAAATTGGTAATACTAATTTCAAAGCTAAAAATGCTCTCACAAAGTAAATATCAAATACATAGCAAGTCAGATGTGGACACAGGGAATGTTGGCATAGTTTTTTTCCAGAGAGCAGCTTACCTCCCAGCAAATGGAACATTCTTCTTCTGTGCTCTCTGTATATGCATTTATAAGTGTCCAAGAATGGGTATTTGAATTCATGGTAAGGTTACTTTCATTCATGCTGTTTTCTCATTCATGTTTGCAAGCGTGTGCTTTTTATGTGTGTGCAGCTTATGGAGTCATCCCTTTAAAATATTTATGGATGTAGAATTATTTATTTATAAAACTTCTAAAACACATTACAGAGCCACAACCATTATCCGGTATTAACTGTGTAATCTTTTAATTCTCAATTTTTTTGAATAATACAAAATGATAAACCTCTAAGCTTTATGGACTATGCTCAGGAAATAAGATGCATTTCAATTCTGTGGCCCAAGGAAGACTCTCATTGCTTTTATTAGAGATTTCTAAGTTTATTTAGTTGTCTGAGGGTTAGAGCCTTAGTAAAAAGTATTTCATAGCTTATTTCATTACTATATTGTAAGTGATAAGAAAGAAAAGTCAGGCCCAAATGAATAATTTGAGCATAGATGATTTCAGGTTCCTTATTTGTACTCAAATACTTTCTTGTGAAAATATTAATACCAATCATTTTATAAAAATATTATAAATGACTCAGCACTGTGTGGCTCAAAACACTAAAATAGAACCAAATCACCTGCCACCATTATTTCTAATAAAAATATTCAGTACATGATCAAACCATCAAAATGCTTATATATTTTTTAGTTACCTGAGTCAACACTCAGTTTCCTCAGGAAAATTCTCTGATTTCAAGAATAATTACAAACAGAAACTCATTATAGTATAAGTGTCATTAACCAAACATTTTCCAATTTTTTAGTAGAGGGGAAAAGAACTAGAATGATATGGGAAACAGCTTACAGTAACTAATCCTCACAGATAGTTTACCAATATAATTGGCCTCCAATTATGCAAACTATCCTATACACCATTAGAGTTGGCACACTGGAGACTTATTTTTGCTTTGTTGGTCCACATTATAAATTCTGAATGAAATGAAAGGGCAAAACCCATATCCCATAAATCACTGATTATTAGTCACATGATCAGAGGTGAGTTAATATCATACTTGTTAGAAATTTGATGTATGAGAATATTGTGAAACAATTTATCATTAAAGAAGATCCAGGATTTCTTTTTACTGAGGTAGTGGGAGGGAGATAAAATTCGATAATTATCATTAAATTATGCATCATTTATAAAAGCTTGAATTTTAATGATTGAAGATCCCATATTCATCATTCAGGTTAAAAATATTTGATTATTCAATTATTAAACATATTACACAGTATTGAATTCAAATTAAGAAGTTATCCTGTATGAAATATTATGCAAGGATATTAGTACAGTCTGTATATGAGCATTTATCTACAGTTTTGCTTTTCATTTTTTCAAAAGACAAAATTAAGAGAAAATGCTTCACATGAAAATTCCTGCTGATTATACAACATGTGCAGAGTTCTTGTCAATATGCACACTTTATGAGGATACAATTTAATCAAAACTTTCATTTTTGTGGTAACTAAAGAAAGAGTTGTTTGTCATTTGAGATTCGTATGCTCTACAGTGGAGATGCCTACATGGAGTGGGTCCTATTTCCAAATACTGGCAGCATTCTGGAGATGCATTTTTAAGTCCTGCAATACTTAATAACATTGACTCAGTGATAACCTGGACTTGAATCTGTGAATTTGTGATATCACTTTGAAATGTGATAATGCATTGATTATTAATTCACCCATGTGGACAGAATAATGTTCCCTCAAAGATGTCCAGGGTCTAATCCCGGAAGCCTTGATGGTGTTACCTTATGTGGCAAAATGACTTTATTGGTGTGATTAAGTTAAGAATCTTCAGATGAGAAGGCTACTCTTGATTACCCAGATGGGTCCACTGTAATCATAGTGGTCCTTATAAAAGAGAAGCAGGAGGGTGAGAATCAAAGAAGGCGGTGTGAGTCTGAAGGCAGAGGTTGGAATGACGTTATTGATGGAAAGGGACCATGAGCCCAGGAATACAGACAGCCTCTGGAAGCTTCTGGAAAAGGAAAAGAATGGATCCTTCCTAGAGTCTGTAGAAGGATCACAGCCCTGCTAGTATCTTGATTTGTAGCTCTTAAGACCCATTTCTGATGTCCAGAAGTGAAAGATAATAAATTTGTTTTTTTGAAACCACTGTTTGTGGTTATTACAGCAGCAATAGAAAATGAATACACCTAGATACCATAGATAATTTGCTTTTCCCTCTTCTCATTTTCAAATTTAAGACAATTATTAACACATTGCCACACTAGAAAAAAATACCTTTTTCCCTGGGGCCATGGTGTTTTATTAAAACAAAGCAATCCTTTTAATTTGTTATTTTTTATTGTTTTCTGTGAGTGAGTTATATGCAACACAATCCACGTTTTTATAGTTAAATTCTCAATATTAAGTATAACAATAAGAACATCAACAAATAAGATTTTCATGAACCAACTGCAGGGTTTTTCTTCATGTGGCCCCAAGCTCAAAACTAGCCTGAGTTAAATACAACTCAAATGAAAGTCAATGTGTTAATTTTTAGAAACATTTATAGTTTTATGTCATCCAGAAAAAAAATAAAGTACAGTAACCCTGCACATGATGTTCTGTGTTACATTTCCACATTCTAAGACAATTACACATGGGAAAAAAATACTGGCTGGCTCTACTTTCCTCTGCAGCATCATTATGCCTTTGTTTCTTTAGCTTTTATCTCTTTTCAGTTAATTATAGGAATTCACAAAATAAAATTAGCTCAGGCAAATAACTAATAACTTTTATTAGTTACTTATAACTAATAAAATATCATCATTTACCTTGAGCCCTCACCATTGCGAAGAGAAAAGAGTCTCATGGTAAGAGTCTCAGGGTAAGAGTGACAAAGTATGGGTTCCATTTCTTCCTCCATCTGTCAGTAGCTCTGCAAAAGTTGACAAAACCATGTCCTTTATTTTTTTTAACTTTCTATTTGATGTAATTTTGTATTCACAGGCAAGTGTAAGAAACAATAGATTAACCAGTTATGTTCATTAGCCAATGATATCTTGCCAGGGAATGGACATTGGTCCAGTCCATCAACCTAAGATTTCAACAGTTTTACATGCACTCATTTGTGTGTGTGTGTATTAATATTTAGTTCTATGCAATGTTATCATATTTTTAGATTTGTGTCACCACCACCATCGTAAAGATGAGGAAAAATTCCATTACAAACATCCTTCTTGCTACCCTATTATAGTCATTGCCACCTCTCTACCCCATTCCCCAACCTTATTAGTCCCTAAGGTTCACTATATATTTGCTGTGTCCATAATTTTTCATTTGAAGAATGTTATGTAAATGGAATCATGAAGAGCATAACTTTTTAAGTTATTTTCAGCATAACATTGAAATTTTATTCTGCCAATTAGCTGAATTCACTTATTGTTTCTAGAAATTATTCTGTAGATACCTTGGAATTTTCTACAAAGGCAATCATGTCACCTGTACATAAAATTTCTTTATTTCTCCTGTTACAATTTGTATGCATTTTATTTCTTTTTCTTACCTCATTGCCTTGGCTAGCACTTCCAGTGTTTTATGGAATAAGAGGAGTGAGAGTAGACATTCTTTTCTTGTTCCCCAATCTCATTGGTTAAGCATCCAATCTTTCACCATTAAGTATGATGTCAGCTGTAGGGTTTCTGTAGATGCTATTTATTATCCTAAGGGAGTTCCCATCTATTCTTGATTTATTGAGATTTTCTATATGACTGTGTATTAAATTTTGTCACATTTTTCTGCATCAATTTATAAGAATATAAGATTTCTTCCTCCTTACCTTGTTGATAGATTATGTTGATTTTTTTCAAATATTGAATAATCCTTGCATACTTAGAATAAATCCCATTTAGTCATATTGTATAATTTTATTCTTTGCTGAATTCAATTAGCTATATATTTTGATGATTTTGTACCTACACTCATGAGATATATTAGTCTGTAGGATTTTTTTAATTGTTTTTATTTGGTTTTAGTGTCAGGATAATACTAGTCTCATAAAACAAGTTAGGAAGGAAGTGTTCCTTCCTCTTCTAATTTTTGAAAGAGATTGTATAAGATTTGTTGAAATTCTTCTATAAATATTGGCAGAAGTGCTTATGCAAACCATTTGATCTTGGATAATTGTTTTTGCAGGAATTTTAAATTACAAATTCAGTGTCTTTAATGGTTGTAGAACTATTGTGCTTTGTCTATTTCATCTTGAGTGAGTTTTAGCAATCTGTGGTTTTTAAAGAATTCATTCTTTTAAGTTGTCATATTTATGGGCATAAAGTTGTTTGTATTATTCTGTTATTATATTTTATTAGATATAAATTCTATGGTGACATCACTTGTTTAATTTCTGTTACTGGAGATCTGTGCCTTTTTTTATTTTTGCCAATCTTGCTTTATCAATTTTATCAAGGTTATTGATTTTCTTAAAGATCAGCACTTTGTTTCACTGATTTTTTTCCTCTATTGTTTTCAATCATTTAAAAGATGAAATTTTTAATCATTTAAATTTTCATGATTTAAATGATTGACAATTTAAATTTTCAATCATTTAAAAGATGATAAATAGTGGAATTTATATATCCTCTTATCTGTATTATTTTTTTCCTTCTGTTTGCTGTAGGTTTATTTTCTCTTCTAGTTTTTCGAGGCGAGAACGTAGAGTATTGAATTGAGATTTTTCCTGTTTTCAAGGCTACATGTTTAATGCCATATATTTTCCTCTCTGCCCTGCTTTATTTGTATCTTACATATCTTGGTATTCACTCCACTCAGCTTTATTTATTTATTTACCTTATCATTTATTGTGAGAGTTCCTCTTTGACCTATTTAGAAGTGTGTTGTTTAATTTCAAAGTGTTTATCGCATAAGAAACTTAGTTTTGCAAATAAAAAGAAAAAAATTTCCAAGTGTTTAAAGATATTTTTGGCTTTTGCCTTACTGAATTTTAGTTTCATTTGCTTATCATCAGAGAATATACCCTGCATGATTTCAATTACTTCAAATTTCTCAAGATTTATTTTATGGGTCAGGATAGTCTCATTCTCAGTGAACATTCCATGAGGACTTGAAAAACATTAATTTTGCTGTTGTTTGATGGAGTATTTTGTATCTGTCTACTTGTTGGCTGATTATTTTGTTCGACCATTTCTTTTTGAGTCTGTCTCACCATGTACTTAGTGCTGATTTCTTTCTCTATAAAAATGAAAAGAAACACTTTCTTGTCTTGCAGGATTTTTGTGATGATCACACTAACTAATATATGTAAAAGTTCTTTGTTATTATTGAAGTACCAAACATACAGATGCTTATTATCATCTCTCTGCAATGAATGTTAGGAAATCAAGACCTCTACTTTTGGATGCTCGAAGTTGGATGTTATTAAAGATTTTGGCACAGTTATCAGTTGAGATAGAGTTGTAAAAAAGTAAATGACATATGCTCAGCTTCAGATCATTCATAGTACAAAAACATGAAATCTGTGCCTCATCTACTTATCTTTCATGAGTTCCATACACAAGCAAGACAAAACAGATAAGATTGCATTCTATTATGAGTGAGCTGTGAAGACAATGATTCAACTAATACTTTACAATTTCATTTTATAACACATTAAAAATTTAACAGCTCTTCAAAAAATGCCTATTCTGGCAAACCATTTGTATCTACAGTTTATATATCATATTTTGATTTAGCTTATTGTTCCCCTCAACTATTCTTATACTCACATTTCACCATTTTTTACTTTTCATCAATTTTATATTTGGAAATATTAATAGAATTAAAATATTAAAATCCAAAATAGTGTATTCCATCCCCAAATCAAGCCACTATAATCAAAGACAGTGTTTCTCAAGCTATCTGTGGGGAAAGACTGACCATTTCATTTTTCTGTTTAATTTCCAACAGATACATGTTCTTATTGCCCCTGATTAGTAACTTGCACCATATATAACTTAGCACAAAAGTTTTACAACATCTAAATTGTTTTGCAATCTGTTTAACAATACATCAAATATTGCTACAACTTTACCTGCACCTATCTAGTGTGGACTGGAAATAAACAATTAGCAAATTGTCTTTGAATTGATCTAGTCCCAGCAGAATATCTTACCTAACCTAACAAACTTCATTGAGGCCTAAGGGCAAAAGCAGCAGCTAAAAAGATGTGATGTAAAGAATGTGCACATTTGAAGCCTAAGAGCTTTTTCAAACAGCATGGAGTTATTTAACAGAAATGTCAGTGTTCACGTGTGCATAATCACTGGCATGCACAAAAGGGTTTGAGATTATTCTCTAGGGATCTGAGCTATATTAACGTGGTAGGTCACTAGGCATTTTGGATTAACTGATTTAGTTACAAATAGAGAACAGTTTCTGGAAGCCTCAAGACCATGGTAGGACTATGGACTTACACAGTGGATATAAAATTATTTTCAATGATTGTAGAAAAAATAGATACTTTGGAAATTATATGATAAAAAGACATGTCCCTGTGTGTGAAGGTATAGAACATCTGAATTTATGAGGAATATCCTAAATCTCTTCCAGAAGTAAAATGGGACCTAGTCAAACAATGCCTGAGAAAGTTGGCAGAAACTAATTTAAGAATACACGGATGTGAAGATGGTGGCAGCTGGAGGTCTGTGGGTCTGTGAGGCATGGGCAGTGGTGACCTCAGTGCCAGGGAGGAGAGGGGTGTGTGTGGGAGCCCAGGTGGCTCCAGGGCAGGGCCCTGGGGCAAGAGGTACCAGGCTACACTCCACTGGCTTCTTCCCTGGCCTTTATTGCTCCTATCAGCTGGGGACCCTGGGGAGGGGGGGCATCTGCCACTTCCTGCATCACAGGAGTCCCCAGGCAGCAGATGAGGAAACCTGGAAGCAGAGGCCCAGAGAGGGGAAGCCACTGGCCTGTGTATGCACGGCCACTTTGCTCTGAGTGCTGCAGGAGACACGTCTGCATGTCTGTTTCTGTGGGATGGATTCTTAGAATTTTGAGTCTGAGAGTCATGACATTTGAACTATTCAGGATTGTTACAAATCTACTTTCCAGAAAGCTGAGTCTGTTCATGGCCCCATCAGCGAGGGAGATTTAATCGCATCTACAGAGTCGCTTTTGCAGTCGAAGGGCTGAGTTAGGACCCCTACAACTCTGAGCTGCCCAAGTCCCCCGAATGGAGGGAGAATGGCGCCCTGGGCCAAGGGGACTAGCCGCGCTCGGATGTGTAGGAGCTGGAGCGAGTCAACCAGGCCATCGAGGCCGGGCTAAGCGAAGTGGAGCTGCTGGAGACCGCCCGCCAGTACAGCTTGGCGAGGCTCCCCGCTGGCTCCCCGCGACCCTGCTCCTGGCAACACTGAGAGCCTGGACGAGGACACCTTCCCACGGGCCTTTGACTACAACTCCAGCAGCCTTGGCCTGTTAAACCCTGATGCGGGCTTCCAGCCCACCCCGCCGGCCACCTCTGCTGAGCTGGGCAGCAGGTACTCCCTGGCATCCCTGGAGAAGGGCTCGGGCACAGGCGGAGGGGGTGACGGTGCCCTGGAGTATGTGCCCAAGGCTGTGAGCTAGCCCCAACAGCACGGCCGCCCTGTCCCCAGCAGCAAGTATGTGGTGGACAACTCCAAGCCATCCACTAATCTGGAGGACGACCCGCACTCCAACTACGAGGCTGGCGTCTCACCAGGGCCAGCTCCAGCGACGAGAGAGGGCCACCAAGTGGCCCAGAGGCTCCCGCTGCAGCAAGCCCTACATGCCTGCCTTCAAGAAGCCCTGCGACTCTTTTGGTGGCTGCGACGCTGCGTTGTCCGACTCTGAAGATGATGCCGCCACGGTTCAGGTCCTGCAGTTCCATGTGTGGGGGACCTCGGGCCACCCCCATAGAGCCCAGACAGGGCACCCCCCACCAAGCCCTCCTCCCTAGCCAGGGCTTCACAGGATTGGGGCTGCCCCCAGGAGGGAACACCCAAGGGAAAGAAGATGGGGACCCCACCAGTCCCTGAGCACAAGAATGGTGCCAGGAAGAAAGACAAGACCAAGGACAAAGGCCGACGACCTCCTGTGGAGAAGCCGCTAACGGACAGCCAGCAACAGGCATAAGGCTGAACGCCGAGAGGGACCAAGAAAAAGCTATCTTCAGCCACCAGGGTGGCCAGCTCAGGGAAAGGGAGGCCCGACCAGCCAGAGTGTCGGCCGAGCCCCTCCAGTGGGGATCCCCAGCGCTGGGGAGGGCACAGCAGGGAGTGGCAGCCCCGGAACCACCCTGCCCTCCAGCGTGCAGCAGGCTGCCTGGCCCCGGTCCTGGCTCCAGTTGGCCAACCTCTCTGAGGCTCGGTTTCCCCCTCAGGTCCAGAGACAGCAGTAGTTGTAGTGCACTGTGCAGCGACAGTGACTTAGCACAGGAAAAGCAGAGATCCTGGCTCTCAGGTTAGCAACCAGGAGTCCCGGCCATACCATCACCAGACCCTGCCCTGAGGGAGGGCCTTCGGATTCCGAAAATGGATTCGGCAGATTGGGTTAAATGAGAATGGATTAGGTGCCAACCTAATCAGGGGCCTGAGTAGTCCCGCCCATCCTCTGCCTATATATTGAAACCAAGAGCGTGATGCTGGCACTCAGAGCAGCCAGCACTCGGCCGAGTAGGGCCAGACAGGCGCTCCAGGAGCCAAGGCAGCATGACGTTGAGGTGCTGGTTCCCACCAAGGCATCCCAAAGCTTCTGAGGTGGCCAGGGAGTCACCCCCCTCAGCCCTCTGGCAGCCCCAGATGTGCAGCCAGGCAGCAGAATTTATCGTCATCCAGGAGAAGCCCCCAAGAAGGGGTCCAGCAGCGCCCCCAGCCTGGCCCCCGACTGGGCAGGAGATGAGCTACCTGCGTGCCCAGCAGGCAGAGAGGCCGTCGGCCAACGAGCTGCAGGCCTGCGGAGCTGATGGCAGCCTGTGGAGAAGCCCCTTGTGGACAGGAAGGGCTCACAGGCCAGCGGCAGTCAAGCAGAAGAGCAGCAGGAAGAGACCAAGAAAAAAACATCAGCCATCCCAGTGGCCAGCTGAGGGAAAGGAAGGCCCGACCGGCCAGGGTGGCGGCAGAGCCCCTCCAACGGGGACCCCCGGCGCTGTGGAGGGAGCCGCAGGGAAAGGCAACCCCAGAGCCACCCTGCCCTCCAGTGTGCAGCTGGCGGAGAAGTCCTTTTCATTCCACAGCTCAGCACCTGGCGAGAAGAAGAGGATCACCCACGTCCCCAACCCCTACTTGGTCACAGCACCCGCAGATGCCAAGGGGACCCTCGCGGCCAGCGGCAGCCAGCCTTCCCGTGGTCCGGAGCCTGGCCGCCAGCCGCTGCAGACATGCACACTATCCAAGATGACATCCAAAACCTCCAAAACCACCGACACCGTCACTCCCAAGCCGGTCGCTCCCAGCGGGTCCTTACAGAGTTTAAACAAACTCATTATCCTAAAAGAGTTTGGAGACAAAGTACCCACCGGCATCCGGCGGCGCTATCTCCTCCTCTTCATCGAGGAGTGTCTGAAGTTCTGTGCCTCCAACCAGGAGGCCACAGAGAAGGCGCTGAACGAGGAGAAGGTGGCCTACGACCGCAGTCCCAGCAAGGACATCTACCTGAAGGTGGCCAGGAACACCCTTAGGAAGCTGCGAGGCCTGGTCCCCAGCGCCGTGCCCGGGCTCAACAGGGTCGCCTTATACAGCCGCCTGAAGGAGTACCTGCTCACCGAGGACCAGCTCAAAGAGAATGGCTACCCCTTCCCGCACCCCAAGCGGCCAAGGGGTGCCGTCATCTTCACCGCCAAGAAGCAGCAGCCCCGGGACTCCTGCAGGATCTGCTGCCGCTGTGGCGCTGAGTACCTTGTGTCCTCCTCCGGCCGCTGTGTCCGTGATGAGGAGTGCCATTACCACTGGGGGCGGCTCCGCCAGAACCCAGTGGCAGGACGCTGGGAGACGCGGTACACGTGCTGCTTGGCTGCTCCCGGCTCTGTGGGCTGTCAGGTCGCAAAGCAACACGTGCGGGACGGCCGGAAGGAAAACCTTGAGGGTTTCGTGAAGACCTTCAAGAAGGAGCTCTCAGAAGACGCCCACCCAGGAATCTACGCCCTGGACTGTGAGATGTCTTACACCACGTACGGCCTGGAGGTGACCCGCGTCACGGTGGTCAACGCAGAGATGCAAGTGGTTTATGACACCTTCGTCAAGCCCGTCAACGAGATCGTCGACTATAACACCAGGTTTTCAGGGGTGACGGAGGCTGACCTCGCCAACACAAGCATCAGGCTGCGGGACGTCCAGGCAGTCCTGCTGAGCATGTTCAGCGCAGACACCATCCTCATTGGACACAGCCTGGAGAGCGACCTGCTGGCCTTGAAGGTCATCCACAGTACTGTGGTGGACACGTCTGTGCTCTTCCCCCACTACCTGGGCCTCCCCTACAAGCGTTCCCTGCGGAATCTCACTGCCAGCTACCTCAGACAGGTCATCCAGGACAACGTGGACGGGCACAACTCCAATGAGGACGCCGCCGCCTGCATGAGCCTGGTGTTCTGGAAGGTCCGAGAAGACTCCTGGAGCAAGTGATAACTACCCGGCGCCTGCTGCTCGCCTGCTGCCCCGCCCATCCTTAGCCCCAGGCCTCTCGAAACAGTGAAGTCTAGAAAACTAACCCTGTCCACCCCTCTAAGAGAATAGGACTAGCCCGCGGCACAAGAAAACAAAAAGCCAACACCAACCCTGAAGCTCTGAGCCCCTGCCGCGGCTCCTCTCTCCTGTCCCTCCTCTCTACCCATCCCCAAACTAAGTCCTCTCTGGAGGCTGCTGCTGACTCAACTGGCCCCGCCCCCACCTGTGCCCACCTGCCCCTCCCAGCACTCCCAGCCAGGTCCTAATCCCCTGTCCTCCTGATGTGGGGTGGGGGAATGGGTGGACAGGGTGCTGTTACCGGTTTGTTTGAGATAGGGGATGTCTTTTCTTATTTTGTATTGTTATTTTTATTATTTTTAATTTAAACCATCCCCACCTAGGGGGCATGACCCGCTGCTGCCTTCCCTCCTAGGGGCTGGGGGTGGGTGTGAAGCAGACCCAAGCCCGGGCCCAGGGCCCATACTCAGCTCAGTGTGGGCCTGGACCTCGAGCTCCGGAGGGAGGGCTCGGTGTGCCCTCGGGCAGCTGTCTGCGGGAACTCTACCCCCCACCTCCCGCGCCTCCGCCATGGAGGCCACCTGCCCCAGAGCCTTTGGCCTTGGACACTGTCTTTCCCAGGAGCCCTGTCCTCCTCTGTGAGGCTCCTATATCCCCTCCACTCCCCACCCCTCATTTAGGGACAGAATAAATGTTTGTATGTATTTCACAGTGGTGTCCAACTTGTAAAAGTCACAATAAACAGACTGAGATAGATTAAATCTGTTACTGCTGCTCCTTGAGACTCTCAGGCTTTCTACTGTATCACAGAAGATTAAATTGCTAAAATGGTTATTTTTTATAAAAGTTGGTGGTATTGTACTTCTAATTTTCTGATCATAAAAACTTACCTGGAATTATCTTTTTTTCCTTTTTTTTCTCCTAATAAAAATCTATATAGTTAATGAGCAACTACTGTCCGGTTTTAGTCTGAAATGTTAGTTCTTGGTGCACTCCTGGCGGAAGAATGACCAGACACACCAAAGTTAGCAAACACAAAAATTAGGTTTATTGAGGAGAGAAAGATAGGCTTATCCGGCAAGAGCAAGATAGAGGTTTATGGAACATGATACATACGCCACCGATGACAAGATGACAACCAGACCCACTGTCGCAGCAAAAGGTGAGAAAAGGAAGGGCACAAAAAGGGACTTGGTTATGGGCAGTGGTCTTGCTTTGTAGTACCTGGATTGTGACCTCCCTAGTGGCCACTTTCATTGGACAGTTGGGAGCTGCATGACCTGAGTCTTACTGAGCATGGAGCTATCCCATCAGCCTCTCTGAAAGCCCATTTGGGGAGTGAATCACAGCAGCATCCACTTTTGTCCCTAGGAGACCCAGAATGCCTCGCTATCTACCTAACACTACTATGATTTAGACAGTAGAAATACCCATTGCCATCTCTAGAAATGGTCTCGGAATAGGTCCAGAAGTAAAAATGAGTCTGACACATTCCTTAAATGTGACATTTACTACACTTACAAATGTTAACACAACTGGGCTATTGGGGCAGAACTTGGAGGACACCAGTCAAACCACTGCTTATCCCCCCCAGGAGATAAAAAAAATCCCCTAACAGATAACAAGGGGGTTGAATCCTAAGAGAGAGGGGGCATAAATTGCAAATATTTGATTCTATTTCTTAGAAGCTTTGATAATATGTCATTTAGGAAAATTGCATCAATGGATACATTAGATGCCATCTTCACTTCTCTAATATAGATACTTTAAAAAGTCCATATGTGTTATAATGTGAGGCTTTCTTTATTCACAGAGTTCTTTTTGAAGTAAAATGAAACTGTATATTAACCAATTAATTCACCAGAATCTGATGAATTGTAACTTTATAACTTCATAGTAACTTAAGAAATCCTTAAGTAGTAGGGACTACATAGGAGTTTCATTCTTTTAATTCCACTTTTCCTACATTTTATCAAAATCTTTGTTATTTTGGACTTATCAATATTTCATATACTTTTTGTCAGATTTAGTGATATAATACACACATAAACATAGTACACACTTGTAAAACTAATTTTTACTCTTCTATTATTATTTTGGTATGTGATCTTAAAGTTGCAAAGTAAAATAAGATAAAACATACAAAATTACAGGAATTTTACAGTTGTTTTCCAGGTTCACTAATTTTTATTATATATTTACATTATCAACTTATTTCTAACTCAAGAGCTTTTTAACAAATTTTATATAACATTTTCTTAGTTATTTTTATATATTTCATTTTATAACTTTTAAGTATTTTTGTCCTATTATAGTTGCTGCTTTTAATAATAAGCTTCCAGTTTTTGACTAGTGAACTCTCATTAATCCGTAAAGGAACCTTATTAATTATGTTACACTCTTCACATAATATGCTAAAGGTATTTCAGATTCATCTGTCTCTATTTTCTACCAAACTAAAAATAATTCCTGACTTCCCCAAACATGACATGTATCATTCTCTGTCCAAATCCTAAACTCTGATAAGCATTTTAATTTCATATCACTTTAAAAAATGATCTTAAATTCTACTTCTGAAGACAATATCAACAGAACTGTGAAAGACAAGAGTAGGAAAGATTTTAAAAGTTTAGGTGGAGGGCAGAGAATACTTCTCTTATCTCAGAAAGCATTTAAAATAAGGATCAAATAAAAAAAATAAGCAAGTACTCAAATGTGCTGGAATGTTGAACAGAATAGGCGTAATAGAAAAGAACATTTAATTCAGCTTGTCTGACTATTTTAGCTGTATTCATTACAGAAGATTAATTCTTAAGAGGATTTTAAAAATTATTATTACTTTCAAAACAGCTAATTATCTCTACATGATTCAGGTTTAATAACAGATATACAACACAACCTTATTTTAATCATTTGGATAGTGGAACCAATCACAGAGAATTTCAAAATACTCTCATTCCTGCTGATGGGCTGAGTTTTTAAAAATTACTGTATAAAGTCTACTATAAACATATTAAATTTTGGAGTATATTCCTTTCACTCTTTTAGATTCCATATTATGCTATACTCAGCTCATGTTTAGCACTTCCATACCTCAGAAGCACATTTCTCAATTATCTTATATGTTTGAAATGACTCTAACTATAGATATACAATATAGACACATAATAAACAGATGGCAAAATTCTTTGATATTTCCACTAACACATCTCATTCACAAAAGAGAGCTAAAACATGTTACCACATAGGAGAAAAAATTTATATATTTTATAGTTTTCAAAAAAACAACAGAAGTTTGTTGACTTCAATGAGGACTAGAAGGCCCTTCAGAGTTGGGTTCCAATAGCGTTTCCTTAATATTTCGGTCAGGACAAGTTTTCACTTTGACAGGCTAAGGGAGGATAGTCAACATTTCCTGTTTCAGGAAAAAAATGTCAATAGGATTCCCCAGTCAAATGACAACCATAAATTGCTCCTACACTTATCTCAATTCCCCTAGGGGGATGGGATTATAACTCTTAAGTGAGAACCATTGGATATAAAGGGGTCCTTATATCTTGTACTTCTCAAATTTTCAAAGATGAATACTTCTCCTTTTCTCCCCAACCTCACTCATTACTTTCTACTGAAAACGGGTTTGGAGAAGAAGCTGAAGATGTGATCAGCCTCTTCTGATTCCTTTCTGTTGCAGTATGTTGTCCTCACAATGTTTACTTCTCTACTCCTCTGAGTAGTACGTTTACAGAGGAAGGCTCTGGACTAGTAAAGCTAGTAGTTGTTTAGATCCATCTGACACTAGGAGAAAGAGGTTAATTCTGGGGACAAATGCCAGGACAAAATGGCCACACATTTATGATATTTTAATCTTTATTTCTCTGACTCTGATTTGCCATTTGATTTCAAATTTGGAAGAGGAAGAGGCATGAGTTAGTAATTTGGCCCCTCAAATCTCAGCAAGGCTGAGAACTTGGCTATCAGAGATCTGTCTTTCTCACAACAGCACATGTTAGGAGAGCACAAGTTTATGTCACCTCTTTGGCTGTACTGCCAGCAAGTAGGACACAGGTGCCAACTTTATCCTCAAGGATTTTTGTCGGTACTCCCAGGCACTATGCATAACATTTTGGGTTCTTAAGTTACTAAAGGTGTTCTCTGCTTCTTAATTCTCATTAACCGGTTGCAAAATGTGACTTCTTCATAACTGTATGAAGTGAGTACACTGGCCTGAGGCTATCCACAGACAAAAATAACAATTAATGATATATTTGAGGACAATATAAATTTTAAAAAGAATCAAGATATACTTACAAGTTGATTATGTTTTAATATGTATGCTACATTTAGAGGGGATAGATGTAATCTCATTTTTGCTTAGTTTGTATTTTTTAAGTGCTTAGTAAAATTTGTCACTTTTATGTTTACAGACAAAACACATGTCATGATATTTGTGCTTCCCTTTTAGTGTCTTCTTGCATTTATTTATACACAGTTCCCATATATTGGTCATTTGTTAGCCCCTCTGGTCAAAATTTTAGGATTTCTGGTCTGAGCAATCTTCTTTGAACCTCTCCATCTTCCATTCTACAACATGTACTTTCCCTTGAGTTATCTTTTTAAGCATAAAGCTAATCATGTCACTCCATGCTTGTAAAATGTTCATAGCTCAGGGCGATATTCAAACTCTTTAGTCTCTTCATTATCTGGCTCAACATCACCTGTAAAATCTATTCTTCCCTTATTTCCTAAGTCACATCTGTAGTTCCAGCAGTTCAGAACTGATGCAGCCATTGAATGCCTTCCCTCAGTACCCCACTGTACATGCTTTGTGATTTACATGGAATCTATGCTCCAGAACCAGCCCCCGAACTCCTAATGGTACGGCTTACATATTCTTTCTCTATGAAGCATTCCCTGGCCTTTTCCAAGTGAGCTTCAATATCCTAAAGCTCTGTACTTCTCCCGCCCCTTATTATAGGTTGTATGCCATATTTTAATTGTGTACTCATGTACTTTGTCCCACTTGAATAACTGGACCATGAGCTCTTTTAAGTCACTTACATCATTTTAATCATTTTTTAAAAATGTCACAAAGTTGGTAAGAGAAGGAACAAAATGCAGAGAGAGTAAAGAAATCCAAGAAATTCTGAATAATCAAACTAATATAAAGTAAATGAGGACCTTCTTATAGAGAATATATTGGGATTTTAGAGAAAGAAGCACCATCTCACATGCTTCATATCCTCTTATTCACTTCATTCCACCTCACTGGCTCATTTATTTAGCCATATTCTTTGACATTCACAGAAAAACAGGTTTGACAGAATGGAAAAACAATTTTACTATTTTCTAATGAGACCATTATGGTTAGTGACAACATTTTTGCATAGGATTTGGTTACTACCAGAACCAGGACCTGTAATTGGACAGTACAAATTTCATTTCTTAGCCAGGCACAGTGGCTCACGCCTGTAATCCTAGCACTCTGGGAGACTGAGGCAGGAGGATTGCTTGAGGTCACGAGTTCAAGACCAGCCTGAACAAGAGCAAGACCCGGTCTCTACTAAAAATAGAAAAAATTAGCCAGGCGTGGTGGTGTGTGCCTGTAGTACCAGCTATTCAGAGTCTGAGTCAGGAGGATTGCTTGAGCCCAGGAGTCTGAGGTTTCTGTGAGCTAGGCTGACACCACAGCACTCTAGCCGGAGCTACAGAGTCAGACTCTGTCTCAAAAAATAAAAAATTTAAAAAAATAAAAAATTTCATTTCTTGTGTGGGATTTTATCAACACACTGCATTATACATCTAAAAAAACAATATAAAGCATTGCAACATAAAGCAGTATCCTTTCAAGACTTATTAAGCATTCAAAAACCACAGAAATTTAAGAGCAATTAGGGTGTTCTAAGTGTAATGGATATATATATATATATTGGGGTAAGGCACCGTTCACTGTTGCAAAAATAGTTTACAGTCTAGGTGAACTAGTAAAGAGGAAAACTCAAAGCATAAAACTAGAGCAAAAGGAAATCTATGTGTTAAATGCTTTGTGGCTGTACATGTCTTTACAAATATTGGCAAAATCAGACTTCTGTTTTGGAAAGATAAATCTTTTAGTAATGTGGAGAATAGACATCAGAAACACAAGTTGGAGGAAAAACAGGCTCTTCACACTTGTTGAACATAATCAGTGTTTTGATTTGTATCAGAATAAATGTCAAGCCAAGCTTTGAAATCCTATTTATGGATCAAAAGACTTTGAAACCCATATGGTATTTTTATCTCCTCCCTGGTCAATATTTTTAGAAAGGAAAAAGTATAAATGGTACATTAGATGATATCATAAAAAGGATTCAATTCCATGGATACTAATATCAAGAAAGCGAGCTCCTGACAAAATATAGATTGTGTAATGTGGAGATTAGAAACGAGTACTTGAAGAGAAAAATGAGACATACCCAGATCAAGAAAATTTAGTGAATATTACAGATATGTGGCTGAAGAAGAAGCATAATAATTATCAGTAGGAAATAGCAGAGAAGAGAGGCTATGAATATTAATTTTGAGTGATAAAAAGAAGTGGAAATTTTAAAAGGAGAAGGTGAATAGAATTTTATAGGTATCACCAAATTTTAGGGTAATGATGTTCATCAATAGAATATGACATAAAAAACATCTTGTTCAAAAATGTAAATCTGTTTGAGTCACGTGCTTGAATGTGACATGCTTAATATAGATGTCTTATGGAAAGCATGTGGATTACTGTAAAATTGAGATTTAGCATAATTATTTTTAAGACAGTATGATAGCCCCTATTCTGAGGGTACATTCCACATTTGATTATAGAAGATACCGTATAAAAGTTTAGGGAGAAAAGCCAAGAGAACAACTTCATGCTTTCAATGGATTGTGAAAAAAACAGACACTTAAATGGGAAAATATAAAGGTATTTCACATTTTACAAGAGATTTTGAGAAATTATGATAACGAAAACAAAGGACTGGTAGTTTTATTTGGTTTGTGGCTCTAGTAGTTAATTGACTAACTTGTATCTTGTCAGAATCTAAGATTAAATAGTAAGTCTAGTTTATTGACAGTACATCCAATGCGTTAACCATATTCTAATTTGAAAATATATTAAAAGTCAGTTATATTGGTAAGAAAAATGTTCTGAATGATCAAATGTTTCTACTTTTGTACTATAGTTTGTAAAGTAATGAATAGGAATGAGATGTCATGCAAATATCTGAACTCAAAGAAAATAAATCTATTAGTTTAAAGAAAAAAAAACTGCAGGAAAAAAATTATATGTAAATAATTTGAAAATCATAAAAAATAAAAGGTATTTCTACCATTATTCAAAATAACAATTTGAAGTAGAACAGAGAATATAATTTGGGAGGACTTTTGTTTCCCTATTAGACTACTTAAAAAAATGTCCTAATTTTTTTATGGAGATTTTGAAAAAGTAGTCTAGAGGGATATATATATGCACGTTGCATACACATGTGCTAAGTAATGTTAAACTTTGAGTATCTCATTTCTTGTTAAAAGAATCACTTATTTTACCAATTTTTGTATGCTCTCTGTCTTTCTCTTTAGGATATAATTTAAGTGATTTATTATAAGCAGTCTTTCTCAAAGTTTATGAATGTAAACCCTGGTGTGTGACTAATCTGAAAATTACCCAGCATTTTATTTTTCTCTCCTGATATTTTAAGTCAAAACTCAATAAAGACTTAAATTAAAAATCTAAAAGAAAACAGAAAAGATAATTTAACAACATTAACTATGTATACTCAAGGAGATGAAAAAACCCTTATAGACAGGAGAAAATTAAAATGAAATCTAAGGGAAATTACAAGAAATATAAGTGTGTCACAGAGTCTCAAATGAAGAGTCAATTGAGGGAAATGATTAAAATTGATAAATAAATTAGAGAAAACTTTTAAAAATGTTTAAAAAGCAAAGAAGTGTAGCACTAAAAAATGAAAAATAGATGCATGTGAAAGGAAAAGAATATTAAAATATAAAATTTAGGAATATGTTTTGAATTGATATAGAAAATTTACTTGATTTTCCACTTGCTTCCCTTTAGTACAATCTTATTACCTTATCTCTCACTGGCTGAAACCATTATCATTAATTACAAATTATCTATTGAATTTATGCTCAATATTCTTTATGAGGATGTGTATATTAATCTATATAATTTTTAAAAAGTTATCAGAGTTTAATATGTACTTAAATTATAAAGTATATGCATTATTACTTAATTTGTTTTTCTCACTCAACATTTGTGATTTTAAAATGTATTCTCTTTGATATATAAAAATGTAATCTATTTAAATATAACACATTCATTTTCATTTTCATGTAATGAGTATTCCACTTTGTCAACATATGTATTAGTTTTATATTCTATTTATTGTGACATTAAAACACATATACATATTTCCTGAGTGCACATGCAATAATTTTTCTACAAGTATAACTTTTAGGTAAGTGCATTTTAAGTTTTTCTAAATTTTGCAAGTGTTCACCAAAATAATTTTTAAAACTTACAATACTACTGGAAGTGTATACAAGGTCTAATTTCCTCCAATTTGTTTAAACAATTGCTATCAGAAATTTAATTTTTCCCTATCTTGTTGGATGTGAAAAAATTGATTCATTTTAGTTTGCATTTCTTTGATTATTAATCATGTCAAACATATTTTTATATATATGTTTTGGCCAAAAATATGTCCTCTTCAGGGATACTTGTCTACTCTTTTCTTCTTGATTTGCAGAAGCTATTTACATATCCAAATCTTACCCTTTTCTCTGTTTCATACAGTATAAACATATTCTAGGCAACTCTTTGTTCTTTAATTGTGTTTATACAGCTTTTTAAATTTTGGGTTATAATTGTGTTTTATATTTTGATATAGTCTGACTAATCAATCATTCTTCATTCATGTCTAACAAATAATTTTCCTTGTATTTCATAAATATATATTTTAAATATATATATTTCTGTAATAGACTAATTTTTTCTTTAATATATTATTTGATATAAATGTATATTAATTATGTGTGTGGAATGAGTTAACTCAAATGGCTGAATGTCATGCATTAAATAATCCTAATGACTTGTATTGCCACTGTTACCATATACTAAGACCTTATAAATGTTTATGCATGTTTCTAGAGAATCTATTCTGTTCCATTGCATTGTATGTACAAATCTGTGTTAATGACTACTATATTTTAATTCACATCCAGATAAACTTTGTTTTGTTGTGTTTTTCTTTATTGCACTTTGCATATGTTGCATTTTTTACAAATTGAAAGTTTGGGGCAAACCTGCCTGAAGCAGGTCTATCAGTGCCATTTTTCCAACAGCATGTGCTGTCTTCATGTCCCTCTGTCACATTTTGGTAATTCTTGCACTGTTTCAAAATTTTTCCTTATTATTATATCTGTTATGGTGATCTGTCACCAGCAGTCTGTGATGTTATTATTGTCATTGTTTTGGAGCCCCATGAACTATGCCCATATAAGATGGCAAACTTAATCAACAAATATTGTAACATTGTGTGTATTCTGACTGCTCAACCCACCACTGTTCCTCTCCTTCTCTCTCTGTCGACCCCCAGCCCCTGCCCTCTGGGCCTCTCCATTCCCTGAAACACAACAATATTGAAATTAGGTCAATTAATAACTATATGATGATTTCTACGTGTTCAAGTGTAAGGAAGAACCTCTGTTCTCTCACTTTAAAATGAAAGCTAGAAATGATTAAGCTTAATGAGGAAGGCATGTAGAAAGCTGAGATAGGTCAAAACTTAGGCCTCTTATGCCAAATAGTTAGCCAAATTGTAAATAAAAAGGGAAAGTTCTTGAAAAAATTAAAAGGGCAAGTTCTTGAAAAAATTAAAAGGACTACTCCAGTGAACACACAGATGATAAAGTAAAGCAGCTTTATTGCTGATATGGAGATAGTTTGAGTGGTCTGGATAGATCAAATCAGCCACAACATTCTCTTAAGCCAAAGACTAATGTAGAGCAAAGCCCTAGCTCTCTTCCCTTCAATGCACAATGAGAGAGATGAGAAACCTGCTGTAGAAAAGTTTGAAGTTAGCAGAGGTTGGTTCATGAGGTTGAACACATTAACTGCCATGTGAGTTGTATTTAACTCACTCTAGTTTTGACCCTGGGGCCTCGTAAAGCATATGTAACTCACACATGCCTTCACCTTGGGAGCCACAAGAACTATTTTTCAAGTTCAATATAACTCATGAACAGAAAACAATTTAAAAAAACAAATTTTTCATTAAATTCGAAAGAATTGTTTTGTCCTCGAAGATTTTATTCTATTTTCCTAATAAAACACAGTGGCCCCAAGGGGGGAAAAAAAACATTTTTTCTAATGTGGCAGTCAATGTGTTAAGGAAAGAAGACATCTTCATAACATTAAAGTGCAAGGTGAAGCAGTGAGCGCTGATATAGAAGCTACAGCAAGTTGTGGGGAAGATCTAACTAAGATAATTTATGAAAGTGGCTACACAGTTAACAACAGATTTTCAATGTAGACAAAACTGCCTTCTATTGAAAGAAGATATCATCTAAGTAGAACTTTTAAAGGTAGAGAAAGGAGGTCAGTACCTGGCTTCAAAGCTTCAAAGCACTGGCTGACTCTCTTGTTAGGGGGTAATAAAACTGATGTCTTGAACTTGAAGCCAATGTTCATTTATCATTCCAGAAATTTTAGGGACCTTAAAAATTATACCAAATCTACTCTGCCTGTGCTCTATAAATGGAACAAAAAGCCTGGATGACAGCATATCTGTTCACAGCATGGTTTACAGAATATTTTTAAGCCCACTCTTGAGTCCTGTTGCTCAGGGGAAAAAAAAAAAAAAAGATTTCTTTCAAAATCTTTTTTGAAATTTTAAATGTTCATTTAAAAATGCATCTGGTCACCCAAAAACTCTGATGGAGATGTACAAAATAATTAATCTTATTTTCATGTCTGCTAACACAATATTCATTCTTCAGTCTATGGGTCAAAGAATAATTTAGAATTTTAAGTCTTATTATTTAAGAAATACATTTTGTAAGGCTATAGTTGCCATAGACAATGATTCTTAATGGATCTTGGAAAAATAAATTGAAAACCTTCTGGAAAGGATTCACCATTCTATGTGTCATCAAGAACATTTGTGATTCATTGGAGGAGGTAAAAATATTAACATTAACAGGAGTTTGAAAGAAGTTCATTTCAACGCTCATGGATGATTTTGAGGAGTTAAAGTCTTCGGTGGAGGAAGTAACAGCAGATGTAGTGGAAATAATTAAAGAACTAGAATTAGAAGTGAAGTTTGAATATGTGACTGAATTGGTTCAACCTAATGATAAAACTTGAACAAATGAGGGGTTGCTTCTTATGGATGAGCAAGGAAAGTGATTTCTTCAGGTAGAATTTACCCTGGTGAAGATGCTGTGAACATTCTTGAAATGACAACAAAATATCTAGAATACTACATAAATTTAGTTGATAAAGCAGTAGCAGGTTTTGAGAGGATTGACTCCACTTTTGAAAGAAATTCTACTGTAGGTAAAACGCTATCAAACAGCATCACATTGCCACAGATAAATCTTCCTTGAAAGAAAGAGTCAATTGATGCAGCAAATGTCATTGTTGTCATAGTTTAAGAAATTGCCACAGCTGTCCTGACCTTCAGCCACTACCACCCTGATCAGTCAGCAGCCATCAATATTGAGGCAAGACCCTCCACCAGCAATTCATGTAACCAAAACCTTTGTACCCCCATAATATTCTGAAATAAAAACAAAAACAGGTAAGATATGAAGACAAGCTTCACTTTATTTTTTTTTATTAGAAGAAAGATGGTAATGTAGCAAATATGGTGCTATTTAAAGTTGAAGCATTCAAAATTCCAGGCACGTATATTTTTATTATTGAATATACACACCATATGTCAGGGTAGTTGGAGAAAACATATTATTGGGGGAGAGGAACAAAATTCTCTACTGAAGGAAATAGACTTTCTTTATATTGGTCATCCTGGAAAGGGTTTAATTCTTGCCAAGAAATGTGGCATGTCTTGGAATATAAATTGCATGCAAGCAGCCAGTTAACCTTGAAGCATTTCTGATGGTGTAAATGAGTCAACACAACTTAAAGGAGGCTATTCATGTGGTTTTATCCATTACCAAACTTTCAGAAAAATGTCTTTGCTACTGAAATGGGCTCAGTTGTACTATTGAAAATTAGCTAAAGTATGCAGAGACTCTTCCGCATTTTACAGTAGCATATAAATATTTAAAAAATGTCTTTGGGAATTATAAGGGTGGCTATTTCTAATGACTAGACAAATGGGCAAAACTAATGTGATTACAAAATGGCAATTTCTGAAACAAATGTGACAAAATGTAGACGTTTGCTAATTCAAAGTGGTAGTTAAAAGGTGTTTGTTATATTACTTGCTATACTTTTTTGTATGTATGGAAAATTTCATAATTTAAAAATAGTATAAACTTGTTTGACAGTACAGGCTGATGTTTAAAACCTTCATTATGGTACATATCACTTTGTACTAAAATTATTTATATGGTTTTATGTCCATGACTTCAGCATACAGCAGAAATCATGACTTATTCATCTTTGTATTCTCAAAACCTTTAATAAAATATGAAATCATAAATAATGAATGCATAATAGGTAAATGATCTAATTAATGAACAATACAAATAAATGCAGAGTGTGTATGACATGTTTGTTGTACTATGTGTTGAAATATTTATCTAAGTGAAGTGCTTGGGTAGGGAAATAGGGAAAAATTAAATCAGTAGAAATAAATCTAAATAATGAAGGGCCCCATATGCCTGATAGACTGTGGGACTTCATTCTAAGAAAATAATCCAGGATTATTTTTTGATGTGGGATGTAGGTAGAATATGTGCAAAATATTAACAATAGCATGCATGTGGCAGTGGTGTATAATATAAAGATATATTGTAAAGGAAGTTACTTTTTTTCCAAGGGAAAACAATTGGAATAATCTAGATATGTGGAGTTTACAGTCTAGACTACTTATATGAGTAAGGGAAAGGAAGGAAATATATGTAAATACAAATATTAACTCAGAATTACCCACCAAAGTTGGTAATACAATTGCCTTAATTTTAAAGAAAAATAAACTGAAGCACAGAGAATTCAGGTAACTTACTCAAAGTTTTTCAGCCAGGCATTCTGGCCCTGGAATCAATGCTCGTCCGCAGGGGTTAAATAGCATATTACACTCAGCTGAAAAGCAAATTGGTAAAGTAAAAGATCACATTATTGAAAATTACCAGAATGCTACACAGAAATTAATGAGTTGGAAAATATTAAATAAAAATTAAAGAATAGAAAATAGATCCATCAGAGTAAACATATGATTAAGAATGGTTCAAATTACTTAAGAAATAAAAATGATAGAAGGATATTTTTTGAAGAGATAATGATCAAAAATTACCCAGGACTGGGAAACGACATGAGTTATCAGGTTTAATATGTCAATAAATGCCAAGTCAGATTCAAATAAAATAGCAAACACCTTGACACATGGTTACTTCAGTGTTTTAGAAAACAATGGGTAAAGAAAAAAAATTACTTAAAGTGAATGAAAATCAGATTCTTAGAAAACATGATTGTAAAACTGACATTGGATTTTTCATCAGCAATAGTGAATGTCAGATAAAGAACAGGGATATCTTTACTATGCTGTGAAGAAAAAGTAGCTACTGCAATTGAACCTACTACAATTTTCTACCTAGTCCAACTACCACTGACGAGAGAAAGTGGAAAACATCTGTCACTATGGTGAACAGTAAAGATGTGGAATCTTTCTTGCCACTCCACAAACATTTGAAATATATAAAGGGAGCTCAACAGTGAGAAGTTGAAGTTATGCTGCTCACAGGGTGACCAGTAGTTCATACATGTCTTGGGTCCTGAGTTGGAACCCAAGCATTGGAAGGAATTGAGCCTACTGGCACTGGGCAAAGTAGATGGGTATATAACTGGGATTCATATGCAAATCCAGGAACAGAACAATTGTTGCCAGTACATTTGTTAGTAAAGGATAGCATATGAATTTTACTCCTTTCTTTAATAACTCTTTTATTAAAGAGTTTTAAATTATTACACAACATTCATTATCATAACTACTGGAAAGGAAATGCCTAACACATACACATTACCTAATTTAAAGAATTTAGGTTCAATGGGAAGGTTGTCAGATATAAAAGTAACTTTTACTGCCTTGCCTGATAAATGTTCATTCTTGTCAGATAAGTTAAAACATGGATCCCAAGCTCTATCTAGAGCCCTAAGAGACCCAGCAGAGAGTGTACTCATGGGGTTAGCTGTTGAACTGTACAGTGGGGAGGGGGCAAACTCAGAAGTTCATTCATGGGGGAAACTGGATTAAGTAAACTTTCCTACCTGTGAGACTTTGGAGAAAGGTAGAATGCAAGTATCAGAAAATATGTTGGCATATTGAGATATCTGAAGAGATGATTTAAAGTATAGCCTCGTAAGAATAGCCTGACTTGATTTCTTGAGTCAAAAACTGTTATTTATATTTTTGTTTCATTTTGTTTTGTTTTGTTTCAGTTTGGTTTAATAACAATTCTGTATGGAGAGGGACACTAAGTAACTCTGGCAGAAATAAAAAGAAATGAATATCAATAAATCAATAAAAATATAAAAAACCTCCCTACCTAGGACTTCTGCAGTGATGTTCATGGCTAGCATCAAAGAGGATTTAGTATTCAAACTGTTTTTGGTTTACCATTAAGACAAAAAGAGAAGGAGGAACATGCTAAGACTTGGAGGTATGATATTACAGCATGTTTGTGGCAGTGAAAAAATTTTTATAAGATTGACTTTTAGCCAGTGGGATTATAAGTGATTTGGGATAAATAAATACTGAGTCAAATTTAGACTTGAGATAAGCATGAAACATCTGGAGGAGGTATAATTCATAAACAGTTGAAATGCAGGTCTGAAACTCTAGAAGGAGACTTTTGCCATTTGCGAGGCATTAGTACATAAGTAGCTCACAGGTAAGGTGAATGAGATCATTCAGGTAGAATACACACACACACACGTAATTTAAAAAAGGAAAACGAAACATCATTTTATTGTCAATTGAATACTAGGTAAGTATGCTAATTGTATATTATAACAATACTTTCATATGTGTATCAATGTAATATTTTAATAGATAAGAAAGGAGAATCAAAAAAGTTTTGCCCTTCCCAAGATCATATATAATATTTTAACCCAAAAGTCAAATCAATTCATGGGGAGTTCCCTGTGATCAGTTGATGGAGGAACAGAAGACATAAGGCTGGTTTACAAATGGTTCTATATGTATTTTACCCTGTAAAAGTGGACAGATGTAGCACTCCAGATGCTTTCTGGGACAACCCTGAAAGACTGAACTACTACTGTACAATGACAGTAAGGAAGAGTATGTCTGGAATATAGGAACCCCCTTAGGGCATCTCTGAGTATTACCATGTCTTGTGATTAAGGTCAATAGAAAACTACAACCCCCTAACCCTGGCAGGATTATGAATGACCCAGAATCTTCAAGAATGAAGGTTTGAGTCACCCAGCCAGGTAAAGAATGATGACCAGCTGAGTCTTGCTGAAAGTAAAGGAGGTACAGAATGGATAGAAGAAGGTAATTATAAATACCAGCTATGACCATGGGAACAATTACAGAAATAAGGACTATAATTGTCCTGAGTATTTCTTCCCTATATTTATGTATATATATATATATATATATATGCACATAAATTTAGCAATTAAACAATATATATTTTTCTTTTCTCTCTTATTCATTGCTCATGTAATGTAGATGTATTGACTTCGTATCAGTATTTAAAGATTGTTAATTTTACATCATAACATTTAAGTTATGAGATATCAGAAGAAGAGTAACAATACAAGGCTATTACCTTCTTCTGGGGAAAAAGTTAGTGTATTTAATTTTCAGTTGTATGCAGGAGAGTTGTATCATGTTGGGTGGAATTATGAGCTTATCATTGTTGTTATCTGGTGATTAAGTATGGGTTAAGGAGATGTGCACAGGTATCAAGTTGACAAGGGGTCAACTTATGATGACTAATTTTATGCATCAAATTGACTGGGGGTAAGAGATGCCCAGACAGCTAGTAAAACTTTTTTTTTTTTTTCTGGATGTGAGTCTGGAAGAGATTTCTGGAATAGCTTAGCATTTAAATGAGTTAGTAATGATTGAGTAAAAAAGATCTGCCCTCACTAATGTGAGCCAGCCTCATCCAATCCCCTGAGGGTCCAGGGAGAAAATGAAAGCAGAGCAAGGGCAAATTCTCTCCATCTTTCCTTGCACTGGGACATCTACCTTCCCCTGTCCTCCGCCTGGGAGCCCCTCGTTTTCAGGATCTTGGACCCTGGGACTTACACCAAACTTTGGCCTTAGACCAGTAGCTACCTCATCAGCTTTCCTGGTTCTCAGGTCTTCATACTTGGGATGAATTACAACACAAGCTTTCCTAGTTCTCTCAGCCCATCACTACCTACTTAGCATTTTAATATTGAAGATCTTCAAGATGCTTTCTTAAATTTCTTCTTTTATCTTTTTCCACAATTTTCCTAGAAAATATATGTATATATGATGATTTCTAAAAATAATATCTCCTATCTAAACTGTCTTTTAAGTGTGACAGAAATCTGTTGATTTCTTGCCATCTGTATTCGGATGCCTCAAAGACAATTATTTTAAAGCATCAACACTCCAGTCTTCTAACCCTGATTCCTTTTTCATTGTTTGCTCTTTCAGAAAATTTAATAAACTATCCCACCAACATATGCATTACAAAAATAAACAATAGTTAATATCTTGTAAGGAGTTGATCAGTGGGCTTATAATTGGGTGAAGATTTAATACAGCATTTAAAAAAAATTTGACTTTTTTTAATTTAAGAATATTATGGGGGTACAAACACTTTGGTTACATATATTGCCTTTGTCTCGCCCAAGTCAGAGCTACAAACATGCCCATCCCCCATATCGTGCACTCCACACCCATTAGTTGTGCGTTTACCCATCCCCACCACCTCCCTCCCACCTGCCCTGCACCCCATGAATATTAGTTTCATGTAAGCACCTGAGTGTTGATCAATTAGTACCAATTTGATGGCAAGTACACATGATGCTTGTTTTTCCATTCTTGTGATACTTCACTTCGAAGGATGGGCTCTAGCTCCATCCAGGATACTATAGGAGGTGCTAGGTTCATCATTGTTTTTAAAAGTGGGCAAAGGACATGAACAGAAACTTTTCAAAAGAAGACAGAATAATGGCCAGCAAACACATAAAAAAGTGCTCAACATCTCTAATCATCAGGGAAATGCAAATCAAAACCACAATGAGATATCACGTAACTCCAGTGAGAATGGCCTTTATCAAAAAGTCCCAAAACAACAAATGCTAGCAAGGATGTGGAGAGATAGGAACACTTTTACACTGCTAGTGGGACTGCAAATTAGTATAACTTCTGTGGAAAGTAATTTGGAGATATTTCAAAGAACTAAAAATACAAATACAATTTGATCCAGCAACCCCACTACTAGGCATCTATCCAAATGAAAAAAAAGACATTTTATAATAAAGATATCTGCACTCAGATGTTTATGGCAGCATAATTCACAATTGCAAAGATGTGGAAACATCTAAAGTGCCCATCAATACATGAGTTGATTAGCAAATTTTTGAAACTATATGCTTTCACTTATTTTTCCTGACAATTTTAACTATTATTACGTGTAATTTCTTAACTTTTCTATTTGATTGATAGTTACATCTTCTTCCCACTCTGTCTCTGGCACCAAAACTATTCACTATTCCTCAATTTTCTTATAAGAAACAGTTATCAGCTACTAATACTTATTGGTTTGGTTAAAGTAACAAATATCCTCAAAACTCCTGCGACTATTAAGAAGAATTTGAGAAGGTTACTGAGAAAGCTAAAAGTAAATGTGATTCCAAAATGTTTCCCAAGGGACTTAAAGCAGAAACAGAAAAGCCACCAGGAGTCAAGACTCACATAATCTCTTAGTATTTCTCACTCTACATCGTATCTGCTCTTTGGGCACATGGTGAAAATTGGCTACTTGGCACTATAGCCTAAATTTAAGTTCATATGCCCAACAGAGGCTGAATGCAATCTCTTTGTGTAGTTTCTTCCTAGGAAAGAGACTCTCAATAGTCTGACCTGGGACATGTCAACACCTGTCTTCCTCTCAGCAATGGCCAAAAGGTGTATTAAGATCTTCCTTAGAAAAGCTTTTTAGAGTGGACTCTGAAAAGGATATAACTATGTTCTCTAAGAAGGAGGTATAGAAGTGGAAAGGAAATGATAAGTGATGAAAATGATTGCTATCTCTCATGGAACAGGTAAGGACATATTTTACGTACTATGATTTGGATTCCTTTTCATAACTAGAGGCACATCAGAAAAAAAGTCAGACACTATTCATCATTTTTAGGCAACATTGACATTATTTTAGTAAATTTCTGTGTAACCTATAATGGTTATTTCTATACAGAAATAAGGCCTACTATTATACAAATTAGAGTCTGAGTTTTAAAATATATTTTTTTCTTTTCAATCTATAGGAATTCCACTATTAATGAAACTTCATGAAGAGTGATTAGTAAACACAGTGAGTACCTGATGTAATCTACATGGTATCATACCTGAGAATGATTAAACTGTTCCATGTATTTCTATAACATTTAAATCCAAAACAAATACTCAGTAATTTAATTTTTGAATCTTTATTTATATTTTATATTAACTGATTTCAGAAGTCCGTATAAATATAGAAATTATGTGGAGGAAGAACTAAATTTTTTTCAAATTTAAAATAAGATAATTATATTTGAAATATGTAATGTTAATATAATTTTTTTTTTATTTCTAAAGAACAACTCTAGATTGAGTGGCCCACAATCAAAAAGTTTGGTAGTACCATTATCTGTATCTGGTCTTAATTTTCTTATGATCTTTCACTATGTCACTCTGGAAAAAAATCATTGCTTATGAAATACTTTATTTTTCCTCCAAATAGCACAGAGCACAAAATAAAATTTATTATAAAAATATCCATGAAAAATTATATGTGTCATTTTATTTGCATGAATTATATGTGTTCCTGTGTCAACATGTGTATGTGCATACATACACATGTGTGTTTGTTTTCATCTGGGAAAAAGAGTTAATGTCTGGAGAGTTAAATAACTGTGGTGCTTTTTACATATAAGTAATGCATCATTTACACATAAATGACCCAAATTATTCTCATTAATAATGCTCAAATTACTTACATTACAGGAAGATAAATTAGTTAGTATAACATATATTCAGTTGAATTTATTATAAATAATCAGTAGTTTATTCCTCTTAATTATATTAATTTTGTATCACTATTTCAGATGGTTTAAATGATTATAACATATGCATTTCAAAGACAAAACATCTTTATTTAAAGTGGACAATACTTGGGTATATGTTTCAGTTCCTCATGTGGAAAAGAAATCTGTGAAATGATCAGGTAGAATTTAGTGAGTATAAACAATATGTAGGAACTAAGGTGACAATTAACCATTTGAAATAAGAATTTCTTCTCACTTGGACAATAATTATAGTAAATAATAACTCTAATGAAAAAGATAATGACACCTAAGTTTATTGAACACTAATATGTGCCTTACATGTGTTAACTAATTTAATCTATGAAACTATCTTATTACCTTCATTTTATAGAAATAGTAACTGAGGAATGAAGATATTAAGTAATGTGTGAAATAAAGTAATTGGCAGAACTAAGATTCAATTTAAGGCAATTTGTCCCAACTTTTTTTTTTATTTCTTTCAGAATAATAGGAAAGGATCTTTAGCATATGTATGCTGGTGGATATTAGCACTTTATATGTCAATTCATCTCTAAGCACCACTGGGGATTCATTATCTTGCTCCCTTAGCCAAATCTATGAAATGACAAATGAATCAGAGAAATGTCAACGAGAATTTTCAGTGGTTCTGATGTCCCATTCCACACAAAATTCTGAATTTTTAAATCCCCATAACTTTCACCCCATCATTTTATAAGTATCCTTGAGATCCAGTCATTCTCCATGGGTACCATTTTTGCTCTCTTGCTGTTGCTTTACTCATCATCTGGGAATCCAAAGCCACTGCGGCTCCATTGCCTTTTCCTCATCCACACTGGTTCCCATAACTACTGCTGCCTTTTTAGTAGTTCTCAGAGTCCCTCTCACTCTTCTCACCTGCAGTTTCCCAGTTGCCACATCTGTGGTGGGAGAGGAGTCTCTATCCAGAAGTACCATCCTCAATCTGCTTATTTTCTCTCCAAACCAGCATCATTTCATTCATTTTCCTATCACTCTTTCTACCACAATCTTTTATGAAATTATAAAAATTCTTTTCATAGTAATTCCAGCAGCATTTGTTTGGCACCATGAGCATCATATAAAAAAGCACTTCTCCATGTTAAAATTCATCAACCGTCCAGCCTACTCAGTTTTCTGAATCTTCCATGGACAGCTCAGGATACTTTTTGCCCTGCCCCTTAAAGATCTGGTCTGGTTTATGTCCTTCTTTTTTTGTTTTGGAGTTTTAATTTTTGGATCTTCTCACTATCATAGACTTTCCCTATAATAGATTTTATTTCTTATTCCTCCTAAGAGACTAGAGTGTTGTTTTGTAAGTTAGGAGGAAGAAGAAGAGCTAATGCTGAAGTATTAAGTGTTAGTACTTGCCAAGCACTATGTGCTTATTATTAAGTGTCCACTGCTTGCCAGCTACTTTACATATATTTATGTCATCTTATTTTTACAATAATACTATGGGGAAAATGTTATCACATGAGTTTAAAGATGAAGCCTAGAAATTTAAATAACATATTCACTCTTAACTGCACCTAAATACAAACACAAACCATTTTTGCCTAACTCCAAAGACATCATGCATTCTCTTGTTTCCTACTTATTAGAAACATAAAGGGATTCACACACGTCTTGAAAATAAAATACTGGGTCACCTAATTAACTTCTGTAGCCCAACATCACTAAGGAGGCAGTAGCAAATATGACAGATTATTTCTTTACCCCTCTCTGATTCTGCAGTATTGCAGAATGTTAACTCTATGCAGAAAATCCCAATAGAAACCAAGATGGCAATATGCTCTGACACAGATGTTAGCATTATCCACACTTCAGTAGCAGGTGGGAACACATTTCTGAGGGCCGCCAAAAAGGATTTGAGTCAGCTTTCTTGATGTGTGCTAAAAGTGAGTTGCAAAACCAGTCCTTGTGCCTGCCATCCCTTGTACATCTCTTCTCTAGTCCCAATACCAAATTCCATATATTTCTAATTACACTCAGAATTTTCCACTTTCCGTGGCTTGGTGAGTGTACTGGAATTTCTGGGGAAAGCATGAGTAAAGTACATAGGGAAAATTTACAGGATATGGGCTAAAGTTTAAATGATGTGGAACACTAGGAGGAAATTATCAGAAGACACCAAAAAATTAAGATTTAGTTATTTTTCTTCCCTATTCACATCTCACACAAATTTGAGGGTTTTTTATTGTTTTACACATCAGGCTATAGAAATGATGACTATTTTAAAATATTTATAGGTATATGCATATTGTATAACAAGAAAAATAATTTATTACCTGCTAAGAATTAATTTCTGGTTGAGTCACATATTTATATTTCAAAACTTATACCTTCAAATGATTTCTAAAATCTCTACATAAGCAGTCATTAAAATATATATATATCTATATATACACACATATAGACAGATCCATATATATGTATAGCCATATCTCATTTTGACCAAATAGGATATTATCCAACTTCCATGCCCGCTTCATTTTTCCCTAAATTTTTAATCATTTTAAAATTAAAATCTAATGATGCCATAACTTTTCTTAAAATAATCTTATAAATTCTTATATCAAAACAAAGCCCAAATTTGTTAATATAATGGTAATACACAGGCTCCTCTGACTACATATGTATTCATACTCAGTCACGTGAGCTAGGCAAAGGCCCCTAAATGCACCTGGCCTTTAGTGAATCTCCGTGGGTTTGTCCATCTGATTTCTCACATTATTGAGGTCCCTGCTCAATATCACATCCTACAGAGAGGGTCCCTTGGTTTCCTATTGTTCTTCAATTAGTAGTAGCTTACAGTATTTAATTTCTAAATAATTAGAGTTCTTCAAACTCTAATTATTTATACTATCTCCAAAACATATAAAAATTTATTGAGTGTAAATGAATTACAACATTTAATGCAATTTATTATATTAAGTAAATGTTTTATATATAATTATACTGTTGAAATGAATTGAATTTGTGTCAAATAAAAACATTATTAAAGAAAAATTGTTGGTGAAACAGTCATAATATTTTAGTATATCAAGTGACATGATTATTTCCTGGCATAATCAGCATGGACACAATTCATAATATGAAACTAGTTATAATATGAAACTATTGAGGAAAAAAACACCAAGGAATGTCCTACTCCTTCCTATAAGCATTTTTTACTTTTAATAACTAAAATTAAATATTCTTCTGGAAACATACAATGTTCTTCTGGAAACATTTTCTTATGGAAAATAATTGTAAAACTTTTATTTTTAATTACTAGTTAACTTGCTCCTTAGAGAATTACTTTGAAAGACTTATATGTTAAATTTCAATCTGTAATATGAGTAAAAATTGATTAAGTGCAGACTTTGTATCCCTTAAACATTGTAGACATGAGGATTTTTAGAAGGCACACTTTCATTAAGGTATAAAGAATTATGCAGAAAATTATAGCTGCTGTTAAAATAGCTACTATGTAACATACAAACAGTTGACACTAACAAGATGGTAAACTTTTTTTGTTTGCTTTTATAAAAAACAAGATAGTAGAAATTTCTAATATAAACGTAAGTGTGAATATTTTAGGGCTGTGGTAATGCATTCCAAAGGGAATAATGTTATTGCAGCTCAATTAAATCTTAGTTGGACTGAAACAAATATATTTTTCTTGCCTGAGATACAAGCCAATGGGCCACTTTTTAAAATAATCAATGATTTAATATTATTTTCTTTGAATGAAATGATCTAAAATTGCTAGATCTAAATCTGAAAAAACAAATAGCATTTTATGGAGCCATTTTATGAAGGATGCTTTTTTACTTTTCTGTTTCAAAAGAAATTCTTTGAAAGAGTATCATGTAATTTGAAAATCTAACAGTTTTTATTCACATTTTATTTTCAGTGGAAAGTACCTTTTTTGAAATAAAAATTAGCTTTGTTTTCTGGAAAAAGACTTCAAAATAAAAATTATCTCATGGACTCTGAATTTAATAAATACATGCATGTAAGGCAATTGCACATATATATGCAGTTACATTTTTAATAATAATGTCCAAAGTTCCTAGGAAATAAATGTCATGTATACTTGGAAGAACCGCTTCAAAGCTCTTAGTTGGGAAACTTTAAATTAAAATAATATCTAAATATCTTAAATCAATGCAATGACAATTAGATTTCACAATGTTGGGACATAATTGTTATTTCCTCTATAAGAACAGAGAAATAATTATTGCTGGATTTTGTCTATCCTCCATAATAAAAGTAGTCATGTATAGTCACATGAATATTTCACATTTATGTATGAATTTCTTATTATTACCCTTGCTATTCCCACTTCATTTCAAATTCAAAATTTGTAATAGTATTGAAGAAAAGATAAATATACATTTTCAGTTAAGGAATAAAATGAGAAACCTTCATCTACAATAGTGGCTTTCACAGTTCAACAAAAGACAGCAGTACCTTTTTGTATGTAAATTAATTTATAGAATGCTAATTTTTTTTTTTTTTTAAAAAGCAGTAAAAATGAAGTTATGTCCTGCCTGGTTCTAATCCTGCCCATCCTAATCTTTAAGAAGCCTGCAGTTCTCCAAAACAATTTGAAAACCACTGTTCCATGAAAATATTTTCTCTTTGCTTGTCAGAGTCATAGCAAAGTTATTTTCTGCTTATTCTTTAAAACTAAAATAGTCTAGAAATCAGTGCCATGTTGTCATAATTAACAAGAGAGGTTTACCTCTGGTTTCCCTAAAATCATCATTGTGGAGTTTTCTAAAAAGTTTTCATCTTGCCCTCCCTTTAGGTTCCTTTCATATTTTATTTCTTTTATTTTCTTTACAATAAGATCATTTCTATGGTAATAAATTAAATATAAATACCTTTGTGACATGACATTAATCTGAATTCCAGTGATGTTTCAAGCTGGTTGGTTGTTTTCCTGAATCACGTTACTCTGAAAAAAACCCACAGGGATTTGAGAGATTCTAATAGGGGTTGCTCCAACCTCAGCCACCCCTATCTCACCTGATAGCAATTCCATCTTTCTGACTACTCAGGACAAAACCTTGGTGTAATTTGCAATCACTCTCCTTTTCTCACACCTCATATCTGTTGCATCATGATGTTCTTTTACCTGTAATATATGAAGACATCTATCTTTTGTCACAATCTCTGATTGTGCCACCTAGTTCAAGCTGATATCACCTCTAGAATAGATTGTCACATGGCTTCCCTATAACTGATTCTCCACAAAACAACTATAGTTAAAGATCTATGGCTGCTCAAAAATCTACAATGACTTCCTATTTTCCTAAGAATAAAAGTCAAAGTCCTTACAATGCCTTACCAGTTCTTTCATGGACTGGCCCCCATTACCTATGTGACTTCATCTTTTGCCACCACCTGCCCTCCCCACTCCAGCTGCACTGGTTAGCTTGCTCTAGTTTGAATACAGCCAACATGCTCTCACTTTAGGACTGTTGTATTGGCCATTTCCTTTTATGAGAACACTTCTATCGCACATATCTTCATTGCTAACTCCTTTGCTTATGTCAAGGGTGCTCAACAGACAAGTCTTTCTTTGCCAGGCTGTTTTGACCACGCTGCTTAAAAATTGCAAACTTCCCCTCCCCCTGGACCATTCACACGTACAATTTCCCTTTCCCTTTTCTACCTTTTGATTTCATATAGCATTTATTAAGAGCTAAAATATTATATTATTTTCTTATATTATTTATTTGATATCATTTTCACCAGAAAATAAAATTGAAGGAGAAGGACATTTGTCTAATGTTTGCTGATGTATTCTAAGTACCAAAAAGAGAGGAGACTGATACATTGTAAGTGTTTAGTGAATATTTTTTAATCAAAGAAGTGATGAATGAATTTATATATTGGTGAAAAAATTCATTCTCAATGTCCATTGAAACTCCTTTCATGTCTTTCTGCATTCTAGTCAACCAATCTCTCTTCAATCAGTTGATAGGACACCATTCACTTTCAGCATTATGGCAGACTAGGGACCTGCACCAGAGGACATTTGAATACTATAGGGCTTCTTTAGGACAACAGAATTTGTACATGATATACTAGTATTTGAACGACAAGACTGAGCAATGGGAATAATGAACTCTGAGTATAAGAGTGATGTTTTTTCCATTATATTATCACAAGCTGTTTTTAATAACCTTGGCTACAGATAGTAAGAAAAAATAAGTCACTAACACTAGGTATTTATTTTTTTATTAATCTTTAAAAGAAACATTGAACAGGTTTAATGTCTTAATATGTCACAAGTGAATTTAAAATTTGGATTGGTCTTAGTTGACCTCATCACAACCACCCACTCATATTATGACTGCTATTTTAATCACTTATTTTTATTGAATTCTATATAATTCAATATTTATTCTTCCTGTCATTCCTAAGTCAGTTGTTAGTAGTACTAAGCTAATTGCATAGTGATAAAATTATACAGGAAAGATTAAGTGACCTATTCAAGGACAAATGATGTGCTTCAAGGATAGAATAGAATAAAGGATTTTTTAAAATTTATATGTGTGAGACTGTAAGATTCCTCTTCATCTCAAAACTCTTAATATTGTGTGTAGAGTTTTTAAACAATTACAGGTAGTTATTCTACTATTCCCTTTTTAAAACTGCTTTAGCAATAAAAGGTAAAGTTCAAAGCAATGAAAAAAAAAAAAAAAAACAGTCCAGGATTTGAAAGATGAATAAGTTTTGTTATTTAAGTGTTTTGGCATTTTCTAGTTGGTAATATTACTGGCCAACTGTGAGGTTGTTTGTTATCAGGTTTGGAAAGGTTACCGCATGACCACTCAAAGGAAGTGTAAAACACTTAAACTTCTTCTTGCATTTAGAAACAGTAAGCTATTCATTATATTTCACATTCTCTCTCTCCACTTGTTTTCAAACACAATAATTTTGATGGATCCAACATCAATTGTATTCTATGAATATTCCTGAAAAGCAAGTACTGTAGTATCAGGTAGCTGCTGCTTAAGGGTGACTTCGGTTCATGTTTCTTCTTACTAACGTTTCTTGTTTGTCACATAGGTATAATTTTTATAGCAGTTCTTAATGTAAAATATGCTCCATGGGTACTGAAAGAAAAAAGCTCAATATAGCCATTTCATTGTGAGTTTTGCTGTGCAATACATGAGGCAACCTGAGAGTCAAAATTTCCTGTTGTTAGCGTACAGAAATCACTCAGTATGTGTACCCAGAAGACTCTGAAATTTGCCTATACACATGGTATGATTTCCATTGTTTCATTTGTCTTCAGATGTGATTGGCTGAACTATTCTTATTTACTCCCCCACACAGAGACTAACCCACTATTATTTTCAGTTGATTTAACTGTATCAATCTCTGACTTCAAATCACCCTAATCCTCTTTCAGTACCAGGGATAGTACTCTACAACTCAATTCATCCTTTTCTATTGATGTGGCCTTTGGCATGGTTTCTCTTTCTTGTTCCATAGTAATATTTATGATAGTTATCAAAAAGTGGGCAAAGGACATGAATAGAAATTTCTCAAAAGAAGATATAAGAATGGCTAACAAACATATGAAAAAATGTTCAACATCTCTAATCATCAGGGAAATGCAAATCAAAACCACAATGAGATATCACTTAACTCCAGTGAGAATGGCCTTTACCAAAAAGTCCCAAATCAATACATGTTGGCGTGGATGCGGAGAGACAGGAACTCTCTTACACTGCTGATGGGACTGTAAACTAGTACAGCCCCTATGGAAAGCAATATGGAGATTCCTTAAACAGATTCAAGTAGACCTTCCATTTGATCCAGCAATCCCATTATTGGGCATCTACCCAGAAGAACATAAGTCATTCTACAATAAAGACACCTGCACCCGAATGTTTATAGCAGCACAATTCACAATTGCTAAGATGTGGAAACAAC
>CM052436.1:38848146-38877100 GCA_028533085.1 Varecia variegata | reverse complement strand
TTGTGTATTTGACAGAGGCGGGGGGGTGGGAGGAGGGGGATGGGTGTATACCTATATGATGAGTGCAATGTGCACTGTCTGGGGAATGGGCACGCTTGAAGTTCTGACTTGGGGGGGATGGGGATGGGGGCGGGGATGGGTGTATACCTACAGGAGGAGTGCGATGTGCACTGTCTGGGGAATGGACACGCTTGAGACTCGGACTCGGGGGATTGGGAGGGACATGGGCAATATATCTATGCAGAACTTTTGTACCCCCATAATAAGCTGAAATAAAAAAAAAAAACCTTAAAAATAAAATAAGCTTTTTTAAAACACATACACACACACAAAAAGAATATATGTTATTAGAAATAATTTCTCAAATTTCAAATTATAAATAAGTGGATATTCTTTAAATGTTGGCCATCTTAATTATTTTCAAATAAACAAATTCCTTCTGAAAACATACAACCAAATTGTCAAAATTAATAAAAATTAATTTGTCAAAATGAATAACACAAAAGTTAATCTTAATTCAATAATTAAACTTAATCCTAGTATTACAATTATAGTAAAATATGAAAAAGGTCTTTATCTTCACTGTTAGAAAATTTATTCTTTTTTAAATCAAATGTTCAAAGATAATATGTACTCAAATTTCAATAATTCAATCCCTAAATTAATCAGAATATAGAATTCCAAAGTTGAAAGAGACATTCAGAAAAAGACTATAGAAATCATAATTCAAGGGGGAAAATTCTGAGGCTCAGGGAAGGAAAAATATTTTTCAAGGTTTTAAATCTAGTAAATGGCCAGAGTTGAAACACATAAATAGTTGCATCAAGTGTTTAATTTTGAATTTTAATGAGTCATCACCCACTCTCCTCTAAATAGTACAAAATAGCGAGTTTTGTTATAAATACCAACATCAGTGATTTCACTCAGGCAATAGATTCACATATTCTTTTTAAAGTTCTTATTACAGTATAAAAATATTCAGTAATGTGCATCATTACCAAATATACATTTGGATATACATGAATGAATATATGTTTTATACATATAATACATTTTCACAAACCAGATACCCAGATTAAAATAATAACAAAACCCTGGAATAGTACCTTTAAATTTCCTTCATGCTCTTTCCAATTGCATTCCTACCCATCCCTCTAGTGTAATTCCTATCCTTCTAACATTATAGAATAATTTTTCCATTTCCTGAACTTTATGTAAAAGAAATCATAGCAAATAATCCTTTATGTTTGCCTCTTCCTGTTCTTTTTGTGCAATTCACCCACACATTCTCATTGCTGTGTGGTAGTCCACAGTGTAAATATATCAAAATTGACTTACTCATTTTATTTGTTATGTTCATTTGGGTAGCTTACTGTTTGGACATATAAATAGTACTAAAATAAACATTGTTATGCAGGTTTTTTTATAAACATAAATAGGCATTTTTTTCCTGAGTATCATTAGGGCTAAACTGTATTTCACTCCCTCAAATTCATGTGTCAAAGTCCTAACCCCCTGCACCTCAGAATGTGATTGCCTTTAAATATAGGGTCTTTAAAGAGGTGATTCAATTAAAATGAGGTCATAAGAGTGAGCCCTAATCCAATATGAGTAGTGTCCTTAGAAGAAGAGGATATTTGAACACAGACACAGAGAGAGGGAAGACAATGTGAAGACACAGGGAGAAGATAGCCATCTACAAGCGAAATCGGGAGGCCTGAAACAGATTTTTCCTTATGGCCCTTGGAGGAAACTAACTTTCCTGTAATCTCGATCTCAGACTTTCAGCCTCTAGAATAGGGAGAAAATATATTTCTGTTGTTTAAGCTACCCAGTCTGTGGTACTTTTTAATGGCAGCCCTACTTAGCAAGTTAATACAAGTATATCCCTAGGAAAGATATGAATTACTGAGCAAGTGTGCACATGTTCAACTTCAATGACAAACTTTTCTAAAGTTACTGTACAAATTTATATTACTTCTAGCCATGTATGAGTATTCTGAGTATTCCAGAACTTTTCTATCTCTTTATGTTCTCTGTTTCATTAACCTTTTCTGCTGGACGTGAAGTGGTGTCTCATGGCTGCATTTTGCATTCCCATGATTACTAATGGTGAGTACATTGCCATATGCTTATCAGCCATTTCGATACCTTCTTTGATGTTAAGAAACTCTCCATTACTGTGTACTCATCTGCATGTCTTAAATTTAAGGAACATTGACTCAAGCATCTCTGCTTGGCTGAGCTATCATCTCTTTACATCCAGCCTTGCTGTCAGTTTGCGGCTTAGACTTTGCAAAGTTTCCCATGTGGAAAAAACAAGAAAGTCCCAGATATATCTCTTAGTTTATCACTTGTGGTTATGTTCAATCTGTGACATCATCCCTTCACTGTATTATATTTTCCCATTAAACCAGAGAGTTACTATTGATCTTTTTTGTTTTTTTCTAGTGAATTCTACCATTTTATATACTAGAACCCTGTGTTTCATTCACATTAAACTATTTTTTATTCCTTGAATAAAATGTGTTCCTCCCTCGTGTGCAGGCTGCTGAGTCATTATTTGAATGATGGTCATTGATTTATTTTGTTATAAAAGATTTACATGATTTCTTTTCTGTCCTGATGCATTTAAACTTTTAAAGAATCTAATGAGGTTATGCTTTGAACTAAGTCAACTAAATAGTTTCAAGATTGGAGATGGTTTTCTTAAAAAGGTTTTCTTGGAGATATTGGTTTAACTCTTTGAAAATAAGCAAATGATCTTGCAAGCTTTGGATGTGGATATGAGTTAAAAAATAAGGTACAAAAGTAAAGTTTCTCACTTGAAAGTTATTCATTAGTTTATAACTAATAGTATATATAATTTATTGAGACCATATGGTTTATTCCATGCCATGGTAAACATTTCAGTGCATCCATTCAAAATTAGACAACACAATCTATACACAACACACCCTGGGTAAAGAAGTAGAAGTCTAATTTCAAAGCAATAAATATATTTTTAAATTTATATTTATGCACCCATAACACATAATTTGTCATTATTTCCCTACTATTCAAACCCATATGTTATGTCAAAGCATTCCTTACCCTTAATTGAACTCTGAAATGCATCCTAGGAAATTATTTGAATACAGAGGTTTATGAAATTTTACTTCTTTTTTTCACTTAGTTGTTTCCTCTAAAAAGTGTTGTGATTAGTCTTCTGGTATAAACTTGTTGCCTTCTCTAAAATGCCTACACCTAATTTGTTCTGTGAAATATTATTCCAACAAGGAAAGATATTTAGAACGCCAAGAAATATGTGGTGTTCTCTTCACTGCACAGGTGCTGGTTCAAAAATAGAAATATAAATTTGTTTATGGGCATTTTTAAAGATGAACAGATAAACAGTATTCCACGTGCATGTATCTATAACTTTATTGCTGTCCCATCATGGCTTCTTCTAAATCGTTTAACTGTATTGGTTACCGTGTAAAAAAGGTGTGATGAGGAACAAATTTAATGGAAACAGCAAGTATGCAATGACCTTTGTAAATGACCTGTGAAATCTTTCTCTCAATATCCGGTGCTGTATTTAGGTGTATAGGGAAAGGAGCTTCTTATGAGACATCTTCACCCACCCTCTCCACCCACTAATTCCTAGTTCTTTGTCAAGAATGAGGAAAACTAAATTTATTGTCCAGATGCTGGGTAGAAATGCTAGACTTTAAGAAGTCAAAATAGTATATAGTGGTTTCTCTTATGCTTCTTCCTTATGCTTTGCTGAAACAACAGGTAACTTGGTGTATGGAGCTTTAGAAAGCCCCAACAAGAGAATCTCAGCAGAACACCTTAGGATATTGAAGTAAATTCATGTCTTCTTTTGTAATTCAATATTATTCCTTGAAAATAGCTCCTGTTTTGCTATTGGACGTTGGTAGAAACTGAATGTTAATCATAGAATATCAAGTAGCCATTGAAACTGATTTGTTCTTTATTAATTGGATCTTTTATAATCCACGAACTCATAAATTTTGAAAATAGCAATGACCAATCTTAAAGAGGAAGTGGTATATTTGATATTGGGCCTCAGAAGATTTGGAAGCTCAAGTAAATTGCATGAGCAAGTTTCTCATATTTTCACAGTGACTGTTTCTACCTCATTGTCACTCTCCTCTCAAATGATTCTTATATCGTCATGGGAAGTTTGCTATGACCAGTTGGCAGAGGGGGAAAAAAAGTAAGATGATATATTACTTTCTTGTTTCATAGTGGCCTAAAATAACACAAATTTATTATTTTACAGTTTTGGAGAACATCAAAATGATTCTCAGTGAACTAAAATCAAGGTGTCAGCAAGGTTGTGTTTCTGGAGGCTGTAGGTGAAAATGCATTTATTTCCTTCCAGGTGCTAGAGGACTCCTGCATTCTTTGGCTCATGGTTCCTGGCTTTAACTTCAAAGCCAGTGGAGCAGCATAGTATTTTCAATTCTCTGTCTAATTCTGGCCATCTTGCTTCATGATTTCTCTTATAAGGAGTATTGAGATTATATTAGGCTTACCTGGACAATGCAAGATACTTTTCGCATTTCAAGGTCAGCTGACTAACAAGCTTAATTACGTTTGTGATCTTAATTCTCCTTTGCCAGGTGTGATAGACTGAATGTCCGTGTCCCCCCACCCCGAAATTTATATGCTAAAATGTTAACTTCTAATGTGATAGGCCTTTGGGGAGGAAATTAGATAATGAAGGTAGAGCCCTCATGAATGAGATTAGTGCACTGAGAAAAAGGACACAGGAGAGTTATCTGGCCGTCTTTCTGCCCTATGAGGACACATTGAGAAGATAATATTCTGTGGACCAGAATGTGGGCCTTCACCAGGCATCAAGTCTGCTGGCTCCTTGATGTTGACCTCCCTAAGCTCCAGAAATGTGAGAAATAAGTATTTGTTCTTTACGTCACCCAGTCTATGGCACTTTGTTAGAGCAGCCTAAACCGACTAATACACCATGTTAACATAATATATTGACAGAATCTTGGAATTAGCATGTGGACATCTTTGGGGTCATTATTTTTCCTAATACAAATGGCTTTGCCCAATCATCTCATGCTAGTTAGAAGTAAACTGCCAAAATAATATCACTTTCAGATATAGTCCTTAGAAATAATGAAAGAGAATCCTCCCAGGAGGCAGAACTTCAAGCAGTATATTTTGTATGACTGATAAAGGATCAGATGTGTAGCTACGTATAGATTTGCAGACACGGACTAATAATTTTGCTGTGTGATCGTGGACTTTAAAATATCAGGATTGGAGAATTGGTAACAAGTTGTTAAAGGGAAGAGGCATATGGATAGATTGATCGAATTTTGTACAGAGTAAGAATGTTTGTGTCTAAGATAAATTATAAATTGTTGTATTCTATGCAGAAGATGACATCATTAATTATGCAAAAAATAAGCCTGTTTTTCCCTTAGAAATGTGAGTGCCTTCTTAGTGGACTCCTGTGCAAAGGGACCGTGATGGCAGAGATGCAGCTGACACAGGAGCTCAATGACACGGATTACCTCTCTCCAAGTCTGATTGGTTTAAGGCACTGCTAAGTGCCCATCCTATGAAGAGTGGAGGCTAACACTGAACTCTAAAGTAATTCTATTCTGCAATGGGATAACTAGTCTGGTAAATGAAATCAATTTGTTTATATTGAATTCATTAAAACATAGAGAAGCCAGGAGAATCTCAATCCCTGATCCAATATCTGCATTCTAACAAACTCCTCATGCTTTTTGTACCGTTAGTTGGAGGACAGTTTAGGGGATAGGTATATACTATGTGTAGCAAAATAAAATAATGTATGTTTATAATTACAATGACATTTTACCATATAAGTGATACACATTAATTATCTGCCCCTTGGAGCATACACACCAAATGATACAGTATATACAAAACAACAAATGAAATCAAACAAGCAGAAAACACTTTTAAAAGCATGCAGAAGTTCTATTGTACCAAATCGAGGGATGTTTATGATGATGTTCATGATAGTTAGGTCTTTTCAGAATTTAATGTAAATGCAAATCATCTGGGAAGTTTATTAGACTTCAGAAGGCTGGGGTAAGAACTAAGGTTAATAAGTTTTAAAAAACTTCCAAGTGACACTAATGTTGCTAGTCCAAAGACCATAGTGTGAATAGCAAGAATGATGACAATAAAATAAAGATGCTGCTATTGCTGCTGTTTGCAATGATTTTAGTCATGAAAATATGGAAATCTAACTTTTTACAATGGCTAAAAATTTTTATACTTTAATAATATATTTTCTTATGATTCCAAAACAATGAGTTATGATTCAAAAAGTAATAAGAAAATATTTTAAAGTCATTATCAATGATATTTAAAAACCATCTATGGAAATGTTAGTGATATCAACATATATTAAACTCATGTCAGAAAATCATCACTGTAACCAAGTTTATTCCATGGAAACAATGATGAGCTTATCCTCACATTAATTAAGCACAATAACCTGTATAATTTAATATTGACAAGATTTAACCATGCAAAAATAAGAAAAGGGCAAAGTTATAAATTTAATTTTCCAATCCAAGTCTTATCCTCATGTAAATGTTGTTACACAGATGAACATTTTTGGCCTTATATTTCATCCCAATAATGTGGGATTTTTATCCTAATTTACCCATTTTATTGAGTAAATATGTATTGCTTTTGGAACTAAGAAGCACAAAGTTATGATATTGTGTTGTTTGTATTACTGAGAATAACTACTTACATGGGCTGTCTTCTGTGAAATCAGTCCACTGACAAAAACCAGCATGTCAGGGGCTGTTTGGAAGATGACATCTCTGAGCAATGCCTGTTTACTTTTTAGAAGCCAAACTAGAGATACAGTAACCATGATTCTCTGGGATCTGAATAAGAGAAAAATTTCAGTGAAGCCATAAGTACACCATTTCAGTGGCTTTATTCTAAAATATAATAAATAGCTAATGGGTATTTGCTATATTACAGAGACAAATATCAGATATAGGCCTTTTTTAAATCAATGAGTCAATCAATTAAACAATTAAAATTAAACTCAATGAGATATCACTTAGCTCCAGTTTTATCAAAAAGTCCCAAAACAATAAATGTTGGTGTGGATGTGGAGAGATACGAATACTCATACATTGCTGGTTGGGACTGTAAACTAGTACAACCTCTGTGGAAAGCAATATGGAGATACCTCAAAGTGCTACAAGCAGAACTACCATTTGATCCAGCAATCCCATTACTGGGCATCTACTCAAAGGAAAAAAAGACATTCTATGAAAAAGACATCTACACTAGAATGTTTATAGCAGCACAATTCACAATTGCAAAGACGTGGAAACAACCCAGGTGCCCATCAATACATGAGTGGATTTTAATGGGTCTTTGACCTTCACAAGTATTTCTCAAGTGTTGTAGTTTTTCTCCTCTAACCCTACTCACCTCTTTGGCAGCAACATTTCCCAGTCTATTCTCTGGAAGTGCTGATTCCTGCTAGTTTTCCCTTATATGAGGCAGAAATGTAAGAGTGGGAGGGAGTGGTAAGAATTTTCTTCCCTCGGGATAAGACCTCTGGCAAAGTCTTTTCCCCAGAGGATAGGCCCTATATGGAGAATCTTCAGGACATATTCACAATGAATGCTCCTCCTTTCTCTTCCAAGAGCCAAGAGGAGATCTTTAGCAGATCTTCCTTGTGAGAATCTGATAGGATTCCTAAAAGTAAATCCCAGTGAAGAGTGGGGCTCTACCTCAGACTGCAGCTCCTAGAAATTTCTTACTCTAAGGCTGGTCCATACTCAGCCTCCAGCAACTTTTCAAAATTATTATTTAAGTGTTCCTACCAGCTTATATCTCCAGAAGTTTCTGTTCCAGGTAAGTATTACACCTATTGCCTGTCTTTCTGGATGTTTCTTTATCTTCAGATTTTCAGATGAGAGTTCTTCCTGTGACCTCAGTTCTCTGAAACATCCAAAAGTGATAACTTTCAAGCACTTTACAGGCCAAACCTAAAACCAGAAGTCCTTAATCATTAAATTTTGAGTAGAAAAAGTTCAGCAATAATAAAATATTTATTTTTATGTCTCCTATAATTTTTACTCAAAGAAAAATAATTGTAAGCATGTTCTAAAAAACACAGTAAGAATAAATAGTCATTATAAGCCTTCCAAATAACTCATTCAGTCAGCTGCATAGAACTACTCTAAAGAATGTTTCCTGAACCTTCTTGAAACTAATTAGCTCTACAAACCACATGATCTATCTCAACTTTACTTAAATATTATATAATACTATCTGCTTCATGTATGTGTTAGTTTATAAATTCCTTGTGGGTAAAGTCTGCCAATGCATTTTATATATCACTTAAAGCATTCAAAGTATTACTGAATATATCATATGCTCCATAAAATGTTGTCAAAATAGATTATAAGATAGTAAATCCATGAATGTTTGTGATGGATTTTGGAGAAGAGCAAATAGATTCTAAGAATATTGCCTTTGAAACTTTCTCTCAAACAGATGTTTGATTCTTACCCATGTTTTAGAATGCTATTCAGTGAAACATTACAGTTCTATATATAGCTAAGAAATCAGTAGATTCTATGTATATTTCAGTGATGTCTCTCTGTATACACATATTTCTTATACACTGACATTATCAATCATACTTGAAAGTTGACTTGTTATATGTATTCCATGTAGGATAGAGTGCTGGTCATTCGTTACTTTATTTGCTTGCATATATTTTTGAAGGTAAAAATTGTATATGTTGTGTTAGTGATCACAATCCATTTATAGTTATATATAATGCTAACTGGTTTGTACAACACAAGGCCATAGAACATAAACATGAAAGATATGCTCCCTTTTTAAGTATAATAAAGGAAGCAATAACATCCATTAATAGGTACTTGTGACATTCTTGGCTTTGATATTTTCTGTTCTTAAAAAAAGAGAAATTTCTTCTTTGAAAATATTTATTTACTATGGTTAGCAAAGCTAATTAATTAATTATATGTACTTGAAATGGTTCTTTGGGCTTGCAAAGTGAAATTACCAGTTACGTATTACAGCAAAGCTGGGAACTGGACATTTTCATAATATGAACTATAACAAAACAACATTTGATATGATTAATATGACTATTTTTAAAGAAATTAAAAGTTGAAAAAAGGTGTCATATGATGCTAAACAAATATTTATTGAGCATCATTATGTAGAAAATACTAGATTATGTGCTCTGGAAATTACAGTGATAATCCAGTAATAGACCATCGAGCAGTGAAAGAAGAGAGGAGGAACATATTAATATACTTGACTGTGTACCTAATAAATTAGATATTTTGCTAGATATTTTACATAAATATTTATGGTTTTATTTACATGAAAAAACATGTTTAGAGTAAATAAACACTCTCATGGTTGGTTACTTGATAAATACTTTAAGGAAGAAAGCATTTTGTCCAATACGGCAGGCAGAGTTCACTTCTATTTGCAGGAGAGAAAGTTTGCTTCCAGAAGAGGTGTGAATTCTGGGAACATTTAAAAAGTGAGTGGCCCATTAGATAAGCTTTAAGAGATACTTAGGACTTGCATATGTCACGATGGAGAGAAAGTCATTCTAGTAATGAATGGAAGACCGATTACTTTATAGTGATTAGTTTGATTTGAATAAAAGTAGGGTTCTTGGAAATATTGGGTAATACTGTTGAACAAGTAGGTTTGAGTCATGATATTAGAACTCTTGATTCAACCTAAGGATTTCTACTTTATTTGTTTTTTATTTAAATATTAAAGTGGTACAAAACATACTGTTATACGGATACATTCTATAATGCTGACGTCAGCACTTACAGTGTGCCCACCCCCAGGACAGTGTTCATTGTATCCCATGGGTAAGTTTTTATCTCTCACTCCCCTCCCACACTCCAGCTTTCTTAGTTTCCAATGTCCTTTACATCATTTTGTGCCCAAGGGTGCCCATTATTTAGCTCTCACTTATTAGTGAGAACATATGGTGCTTTTATTTTTTTTTTCACTCCTGGGATACTTCACTTGGGATAATGGTCTCCAGTTTCATCCAAGTGGCTGTGAATGACATTATTTCATTCCTTTTTATGGTTGAGTAGTACTCCATGGTGTGTGTGTGTTTATACACATATGTATGTATATACATATGTGTGTGTGTATATATACATACACAGATACATACATACACACACACCACATTTTCTTTATCCACTCATCAGTTGATAGGCAATTAGGGTGATTCCAAATCTTTACAATTGTGGATTGTGCTGCAATACATATTTGTGTACAGATGTCTTTTTGAAAAAATGTTTTGTTTTTTTGTTTGTTTGTTTGTTTTACTTGGGGTGGATACCCACTTGTGGGATTGCTGGATTGAATGGTAGATCAACTTTTACCTCTTTGAGGAATCACCATATAGCTTTCCATAGAGGTTGTATTAATTTGCAGTCCCACCAACAATAGTGTATAAATATACCTTTTCCGCTGCATCCACATCAGCATTTGTTGTTCTTAGACTTTTTAATAATGGCCATCCTGACAAGGGTAAGATGGTATCTCATTGTGGTTTTAAGTTGCAATTCCCTGATGAATAGTGATTGTTTCATATATCGTTGGCCATTTGTCTGTCTTCTTTTGAAAAAATTCTGTTCATATCTTTTGACTTCTTTTTGATGGGATTTTTTTTCCTGTTGTTTTGCTTGAGTTCTTTGTAGATTCTGGAAATAAGTTCTTCATCAGATGAATAGTTTGTGACTATTTTCTCCCATTCCATAGGATGCCTGTTTACTCTCTTAATTGTTTCTTTTACTGTGCAGAAGCATGCTAATTTAATTATCTCTCATTTATTTATTTTTGTATCATCTCTATTTGCCTGTGGAGTCTTAGTCATACATTCTTTGCCTAGGCCTATGTCTAGAAGAGTTTTCCCGATGTTTTCTTTTAGAAGTGCTATGATTTCATTCCTTACATTTAAGTCTTTAATCCATTTTGAGCTAATTTTTGTATATGGTGAGAGATATGGATCCTTATTCATTCTTCTGCAAGTGGCTACCCGATTTTCCTAGCACTGCTTAATGGATAAGGCATCCTTTCCCCAGTGCATGTTTTTTGTCTGCTTTGTCAAAGAACAGTTTGTTGTAACTATATGGTTTTATTTCTGGGTCCTTTATTCTGTTCCATTTGTCTATGTCTCTACTTTTATACCAGTGTCATGCTATTTTGGTTAGTATAGCCTTGCAGTATAATTGAAAGTCCAGTAATGTAATGCCTTCAGATTTGCTTTTTTTGCTTAAGATTGCTTTGGCTATTTAGGATCTTTTTTGGTTCCAAATGGAGCTTAGGATAATTTTTTCTAGATCTGTGAAGTAAGACATTGGTATGTTGATGGGAGTGTTATTGAATCTGTAAGTTGCTTTGGGCAGAATGGACATATTAATGATATTGATTCTACCAATACATGAGCATGGGATGTTTTTCCATTTGTTTGTGTCATATATAATTTCTTTCATCAATGTTTTGTAGTTCTTCTTGAAGAGATTTTTGACTTCTCTGGTTGAACATATTCCTAAGTATTTTATTTTCTTCATAGCTATTATAGATTATATTGAGTCTTTGATCTGACTCTCAGCTTGACTGTTATTCATATATAGATATGGTACTGATTTGTGAACATTGATTTTGAACCTGACACATTGCTGAATTTGTTTATTAATTCTAGGATTCTTCTGGTGGAGATTTTAGTGTTTTGAAGATATAGGATCATATCATGGGCAAACAGGGATAGTTTACTTCCTCTTTCCTGATTTGGATGTCCTTTATTTATTTCTCTTGCCTGATTGCTGTAGCTTTCAATATGTCCTTTCCTAACTTTGGTATCAAGGTGATACTGGCTTAGTAGAATGAGTTATAGAGGATTCCTTCCTTCTAAAGTTATGGAATAATTACTGTAAAATAGGTGTTATTCTATGTTGGTCTGGTAGAATTCTGGTCTGGGGCTTTTTGATGTTGGGAAAATTTTTTTATTACTGCCTCAATATTGCTTCTAGCTATTGGTCTGTACAGGATTTCTATTTCTTCCTGATTTGGGCTTGGGAGGTTGTGTATTTCTAGGAATTTATCCATTTCTCCTAGGTTTTCTAGTTTATGTGTGTAGATATTTTTGTAGTACTCTTGAATGATATGTTGTATTCTTGTGGTATCAGTTGTAATGCCTCCTTTTTTATTTCTGATTCAGGTTATTTGAATCCTTTATCTTCTATTTCTTGCAATATGGCTAGTGTTCTATCAATTTTATTAATTTTTCACAGAACAACTTTTTCTTTCATTGATCTTTTGTATTGGGTTTTTTGTTTGTTTCTATTTCATTTAGTTTTGCTCTGAGCTTTGTTATTTCCTTTCTTTTACTGACTTTGGGTTTGGTTTGTTCTTTTGTTTTTTTTCTAGTTCCTTGAGATGTGACATGATGTTGATAATTTGTTATCTTTCTGTCTTTTTGATGGTAAGCTTTTAAGGCTATGACTTTTTCCCTTAACACTGCCCTCCTGTATCCCATAGGTTTTGAAAGCTTGTGTTCCTTTTTTTGTTCACTTTGAAGTATCTTTTGATTTTCATCATAATTTCATTATTGACCCAAGGATTGTTCAGCAATAGGTTGTTTAATTTCTATGACTTTATGTGGAGTTGAGAGTTTATCTTGGAATTGATTTATAGTTTTATTCCACTGTGGTCTAAGAAAATACATGGTATCATTTCAATTTTTCTTAATTTGCTGAGATTTGTTTTGTGGCCTAGGATATAAACAATCTTGGAAAATTCCCCATGTGCTGATGAGAAGAATTTATATTCTGTAGTTTTTGGGTAGAGTGTTCTGTAAATGTTTGTTGGGTCCATTTTTTCTAGAGTTCCATTTAAGTCCAGTGATTTTTTGTTGATTTTATGCTTCAATTATCTGTCCAATTTTGTCAATGTGATGTTGAAGTTCTCAGTTATTAATATACTACTGTTTATTTCTTTGCTTAGCTCTGGTAAAAATTTGCTTTATGAATCTGGGAGTTCCTGTGTTAGGTGCATATATATTTAGAATTGTTATGTCTTCTTGCTGAATTGCCCTCTTTATAATTATATAATGACCATCTTTGTCTTTTTTTTACCATTCAAAGATAAAGTTAATTTTATCTGATATGACAATAGCTATACCAGCTTGCTTTTGGTTTCCATTTGCTTGGAATATATATTTTTTCTATTTACCTTGAGTTAGTGTGCACTGACGTGAGTAAGATGGGTTTCTTGGAGACAACACATACTTGTGCAATGATTTTTCATCCATCAGCCAGTCTTTTTTTTAATTGGAACATTAATACTGTTCTGTTCAGTGTTAGAATTGCATGTGGGGCATTGTTCTGTTCTTCATGTTGAATGATACTTCGTTGTTTTGTTTTCCCTCTTGTGTTATTGCTGTATAAGACCTGTTAGCTTTAATTTTAGAGTGTTTTATACTGGTGTGTATCTATTGTGCTGTTCCATGTATAGTGTACTATTGAGTATATGCTGTAGGGCAGTTCTAGTAGTGACAAATTTCCTCAGTATTTGTTTGGCTGGAAAAGTCCTTATTTCTCCAGCATTTGTGAAACTTAGTTTTGCAGGATACAAAGTTCTTCACTGGCAGTTCCTTTGTTTAGGGATATTAAAACGGGGCCCCAATCCCTTCTGGCTTGTAAGATCTCCACTGAGAAGTTTGCTATTAGCCTGATGGGCCTTCCTTTGTAAGTTAGTTGTTGCTTTCATCTTGCAATTTATAGAATTTTCTCCTTCATTTTGACTTTGGCTAGGTTGATGAATATGTGTTTTGGAGATGTACTATTTGCTATGAATCTTTCTGGTGTTCAATAATCATGTTTTGTCTGGATATCTGAATGTCTGGCAATACTAGGGAAGTTTTCCTCAATAATTCCCTTGAACAAGTTTTCCATGCTTTTTTCTTTTTCTTCTTCTCCCTCAGGGATCCCTATAATTCTTACATTGGTTTACTTTACATAGTCCCATATTTCTCTGAGTAATTGTTCATTCTTCTTTATAATTTTTTCTGCATCATTGACTAAATGAGTTGTTTGAAAACTGAGTCTTTGAGCTGTGGATGTCCTTCTTCTGCTTGGACTAGTCTGTTGTTATGGCTTTGTTCTGTAATTTGGAGTTCCCTATGTGATTCTTTCATTTCTTTAAGTTCTGCTGTATCCTTTCTCATGTTGTTTATCTCTAGCAAATTTTTCATTTTTTTTCATTCGTGTCCTGAAATATTTTTTTAGCTTCTTTGTGTTGGCTTTCAACTTTCTCTTCAATTCCATTCATCTTATTTGCCATCTGTATTCTGAATTCCATTTCTGACATTTCTACAATTTCCTTTGGCTGGGGTCCATTGCTGTAGGTCTATTGCAATCCATTGGGGGTGTCAAGCTTGTTTTCTCACATTGCCAGCGTTCTTTTATTGGTTTCTTCTCATCTGAAATCTCTTTTCTCAGTTTAGGGCAGATAGGTTTGCAGTGCTACTATCTCCTTTGCTGGGAACTCCCCTATTTAGTGAGAAGAAGGACAGGTCCCTTGGTGGTGATTTTGTGTCCTACTCTGGAAGATTGATCTGGTAGGAACGGGAGGATACACTGTGATCTTATAATGTAGCTGTTCTACATTATCATATTCCCCTATTTTCACAGTCCAAGCTGCTGCTGGGGGATCTTCCTGTGGAGTGGTTGGTCCCTACGCTGCTGTTGGAAGCTTGGACAGGGGATTGGGTGAGTCCCTCTCCATGGAGGTAGGTGTTATGGAAAATTGCTCTGTCTAGGTCTCCACACAGTGGTAGCAGTGGCTGCTTGGCAAGGCTATCTGGGTGGTGGCCACAGGTATCAGGGCTGTGGGTGTTTTCTCCACTCAGGTCTAGTTGTAATGATAGTACATGGTGGAGGCTGCAGGCGGGTGCGTGGGTGGCAGTTTGTAGCTAGTGGGTTCATGGTGGAGATGTGAACTGCAAGTGTGGCCCACCAGCTGGCGTATGGAGCCAGGGGACATGTCCTCTTTGGCCAAGTGGTCCCTGGAGGCATGGACCTCTACACTGTGCAAGGGTTCATGGGTACGGTGGTGTGGCCTCCCAGCCAGTGCACAAAACCAGGGCATGTGGCCTGCTGCATGGTATTGGGGTCTGCATAGTTGTGGCCCACCACTTAGCAACTAGGACTGGGGGGTCATGGCTTACTGACCAGCATGTGGGCCCCTGTGTGTGTGGCCCACTGGCCTGTGTACAAGTCCGTGGAGTGTGGGCCTTGGTGTTGTGTTGCATGGGGTAAGGAGGTTTGTTTTCCTTGTTGGCAGGCAGGGCAGCATGGGCTGGGCTGATGGATGGCTGCAGCTCTCTCCTCATACAGTTCCTACTGGGGCTGCTACTGTGGGACTTCTTGGGTGGTGTTGGTGCCTACTGCATCCAAATTTACTGGTGGGCATAGGGCTTGGCTCCCAGTCATAGGCATACAAGAATGTCTGCTCTCTCTGCTCCCTCCCTGACTCAGCAAAGGGTAATGTGGAGGCAGTTTCAGTGAAGCTGACCCCTTTGTAGACCAGGAGCTCCAGATCAATGAGCTCAGAATGGTGTTAGTTGTGGCAACTCAGGAACAGATGCCAACTGGTTCCTGCTGAGCCTGCTCTCAGATGCAATTTTACCATATAGTGTCCAAGCAGTTTACTGATCAGAACTGAGGCCCACAGTGGTGGTGGGAGCCCTCCCCCCACCCCAGCTCAAGCTACAGTGTCTGTGTGGAGAGCATGGGACTCCAGGGTGGTCTCTTTTATCCCTTCTCCACGTGTAAGCATCTCCTCCAATTGCCTTCTGATCTTGACAAGTGAATTTCGCCATCCCATCTCCTTCACTCTGAGTGTCTTCCATCACCTCTCTGATAATTTACAATGCTCTCTACAAGAGAGTCCATTCGTAGGTGGCCATCTACTTGCAACTTTTGATCCTCTCCTTGACAGAAGTGTGGGCCGGTTGCTTCTACTCCACCATCTTGTCCCTCTCCTCCGATTGCAACTTTAGACTGTTGGAAAGTGAAGCCGCTGGAGTTCCTGAGCTGAGATGACTCACGAACACAAATGTGGTTCAGGATATTGAGTCTAGCAGTAGTGTGTGAAACGAACTAAGACAGGAAGTGACTGGAGGTGAGGAGATAAGTTGAAAATTTAATAAAATATCTCAAGTAATAGGTAATAATAGCCTCAACTCTGATAGCAGCTCAGGAACAGAAAGGTGAGCCAAAGTAAAAAATTATCAGGTAACATGTCTCATACTCCAGTTCCATTTCTGTATATTCTGCTAAAATTCATGCCAGCTTGGTTCTTTTTCACACACTCTTGTATGAAAGCAAATTTGAGATTAATCTCAACTTTCCATCACTGTTTCTTCTTTCATTTAATTATTTGGAAATTATAGTATTTCTCCATTTTGTACAAGTTAGATGTTGTAAAACATAAATTAAATAACAGCATTTTACAACAACTGAATTATATGCTGCAAACCAAGCAGCATAGTTTGCAATGATAGTGATAAATTGTAGGCTTATTTTAAATCTCTTTATTGTGGGGATATGGGAACCTGAATTTATCCTCAAGTTTCATGTGAATGTCTGTTACTCCTTTATTCATTTTGCATTATATATTTAATCATATTTATCAGTATAGACAATTTGCTTTTCTTTTCTAATGCTCTTATTCAAAATGTCTGTGGTTAGCCTCTTAAAACTTCCATGAAAGATAATACTTGGACTCAAACATGCTAAGCGGTTATCATGAACATATAACTCAGACAAATAAAGCAAACGCCAAACTCAATTTAGCAAAGCAATAGAGTGCATTACTCAGACACAGGAAGAATATTATTAGATTGCACTACCCATTAAAAATTGTCATAAGAAGATGTGTTGCCTCTAACTTGATTAATGGTAAATGATATGTTTGTTCCATCACAGTTTCCTGAAAATTGTATTTCTAATAGAGTTCCTAAAAGTAATAAAGAAGGATAGGAACTTGAAACAGTGATATCCCCATGAGTATTTTTGAGGTGATTCTATAATGTTTAGAAATCTATTAAAGTGTGAATGCCAGGTCTCTTCAAGATGCTTTATCTCTCTTTATTCAGCTTTTTAATCCTATTCCCGAACTTCCGGTGATGGTTATAGAGGACAGGGTTTGGCGAGAAAGAGGAATAATTGGGTAGGTAGACATTATTTGCATCTTTTTTGCATTTTATGTTTCTAATTTTTTTCCATATTTCACAAAATTTATTTCAGAAATTCTCATCTCAAGAAAGTGATTAAGTTGGTTAAGTTTTATTCACAGTAAAATAATATTATTAAAAATTATATCAGTATCTCCTGAACTTTTGAACCACTCAAATAATACGTATCTTAGTTCATTCAGGCTGTTACAACAAAATACTTTAGACTAGGTAATTTATAAATAATATAAATTTTTTTCTTATAGTTTTGAGTCTGGGAAGTCCAAGATCAAGGCACCAGCAGATTTTGCGACTGGTGAGGGCCTGTTCCTCATAAATAGAACTTTCCAGCTATGTCCTCACATGACAAAAAGGGTCTTGAGCCTTTTTTCTAAGGGCACTAATTCCATTCACTAGGGCTCTATCCTCATGATTAGTCACTACCTAAAAGCCTTACCTCTTAATATCATCGCACTGGGGATTAGATTTCAATATACAGTTCTTTACAGGGACACATAATATTCAGATAATAGCAATAGTGTGTTGAATAATTGCATAAGAAAGAATTAGAAAGCTTCTGAGGCTTTTGCTTCTTTATTCAACAATTGTATTTTGTAAGTTGTCAATATTATTTACATAGTCAATGCATTGAATGGTATTTTCTCCATGTATGTATGCATTCAAACAAGAGAGTAACTACTGTCTGTATTGGAATGTTATTGAAGTAATCTCTGTTTCAACCTAAATTGCTTCCGAGCTTCTTAATAACTATGACTTAAGTATATAAATATATTGTGAAGTAAAGCATTATATGGAAAAATAAAAATGTTTTTCTGAATTATATTTTCCACAGATAAAAATCTGTGTGAAATTATGTTGTGTTAAAATAAATTTTAAAATATCATATGTAAGAAACATTAAATATTATTAATAAGTGAAATTATCTAATCAAAACAAGGTCAGACTTTTGGAATTCTTCTTTGGATATATGACTTAATTCTTCGGAAGTCTTATAATAACTATTTATACTTACTGTGTTTCCTAGAACGTATTTACCAAGTTCTTTTATTTGCACAAAAATATTTGCCTTATATCTACTCAAAGATAATTCAAGGAGATTTACCATTAGTTAATTATTTTTTATCACCAAACTTTTTCTACCCAATTAAATCTGACAATCAACTTTTGAACTCTTATTAGTCTTATTTATAGGTTGAAGTAATAATGTCATATGGCTGCAAGAGGTTGGCAATAAATAAGATGAAAACAAGATAGATTGTAGAGAAATTAGAACATAGACATATAAAATGGTAAGTACAAAACTGATGTCCAAATGATGTGGCCATGTTACAATTTAAGGCTAGTGCTACCAGATACACTGTTTAATTTTTTTCTTTTTCAAAAAAATACAGAAATACATATATTGAAAACTGAAATGTGAAATCTCAAGGTTTTTTATTTTTTTGTTGTTTAAATAAACCCTGCTATGTGTTACTGGTTAGTCTCCTCTTACGTAGACAGCCAGTTCCCCCAGAATATCCAGTGAGTTACTAAAATTGCTAAGTATAAAATTCTTAAGTAATTAAGTAACAAAGGTAAACATTGGATTTCTAAATTAGCAAATATTCCTACTAAAGTATAATATCTAAGGTCATTTAATTATTACTAGGAAGCCTCCATACTGGAAAAGCTAGCTCATTATCAGTGAGTATATTAAATTATTAAATTAAACCTTCTTAATTATCTTATCTCTAGCTATTAATGAAATTGGAATTTTTTGAAAATTTGTGGAGGAAGAAAATTGTGAGCACAGGGCAAAGCAATAATGATTCATTTTTGCCAAGTTGGCAGTATTGTGAGACATTAGGTAGTTGTGAAATAGGGCTGGGGGTAACACTGTCTGTCAGGAGGCTTGGGGAGAGAAGACTGTTGTGTTTCGCTTTTGCTTCACTCTTCCTGATTTTATTTTCGCAAGCATCCATCATCCAGGCATTATGTAGCAACCATGTGTCCAGCTTGCTGTTTAGGACTGATATATAGCTATGAACCAGTGAGGACATAGCTTAGTGTTTTTATAGAAGGTAGGCAATAAACAAGTAATTAAAATTTTGATAAGTATTGAGAAAAAAAGACCTATAATGTTCTAACACCCTCCTCACTATGCACTGGTCACTATATAGTGTATGGTTCAACATTAAGCTTGGAAATGTGGTGTTATTATTCTTGTGTGTACAAATTTATGTAGCTGAAATTAACTGAAATATAGGCCTTAACACAATACGATTCTGAACACAGTACTATTCAAAAATACCCAGAAACCAAATAAATTCATTTGTTATCCTCATAGCTAATGAACAATCTTCAAAAATTCTGGAAAACTGAATCTTGTTACTGGAATAATATTTGCATTATAAGATATTTTTCTTGGAAGATAGTGACACTTTTAAAAAATATTTGAGGGGATTAAGATAATTCACAGCATGTTATTGTTGTGACTGTAGTCCTCAGCCTTTGAAACATGTTATCAGATTGTCTCTGCTTTCGATTTAAGATGCCTGAACAAAGTAGTCTTCCACCAAGGTCGGTGGGGATTATTTAATTCGCTTGATATAAGTCTATGCCCTTAAGAAAAAGCTTAGATAGGGAAGAGGTGGGATGGGAAATCAGTTCTATTTAGTTTTCTTCTCTAGTACCTTACAAACCTCACCATGGTATAAAAGGAACACCTGCTTTTGAGAACAGTTTTTTTTTTTTTTTTATTTGATGTTTAAAACTGCTTACTCCCAAGACGAACTAGAAGGAGGCTTAAGAATTGCTCCACACTATATTTCCTTTTCTTAGCCAGTAAAAAATGTCCACAGGCCCCGGTTTACTGTTGAGTTGGAGGTGCCATCAGCAGCTTTCTGCTGTCCTTAAAACATGTGAGCAGTTCAGTAAGTCTTTCCAAAACACTCTATGCTGGTGGTCACCTCTTTAATGTGTGCATTGCTGGTGACTTTGTAACACAGTACAAAGGGCTTTAAATGGAGTCATTCTTAAGAATTCCCAAGAAGAAGAAATCCAACTTGCACATCCTTAGGTCTCTCATTTTGGGGGTATACATTGTGCTTTACCTAGGGGGCTCCTTTGCCAATAAATAACCAAACAAACACTAAAGACATTCCCTAGGTGAACCAGGGTGTGCAGTTATAGGCCACTAGATTATCTTGGTTAAATTATCTCAGATAATTTTTTTTCTTTTCTGTACAATGAATACAATAAAAATATGTTGGGTTGTTAAAGTTGGTGCTAGTTTAAAATGTGCATGAAAATATCTTTATGAAAATACTGAATAATTTGCAGGTAATATTGAAATAATTCTATGGAGGATTTTTATTACCTTTTTGGCAATGAGGGCTTGTGTGTTAGGCAACAGAGGGTCAAGGTGAATATATATGCCAATAAAAGAGGTATGAGGGATTCCAAATGCAGTCACAGAGATACTGGAATAAATGATTCCCTTCCCATCTCACAGATTCAGTCCTAGCTTTAAGGGATCTTCTAACATAAGGTACTTTGGTGTGAATATTTCTGTGGCTTTTCCTCTTGACTTTGACTCACAGAATGTTGAGACGTATAATTTCAACGGCATTTAGAAGAAGCCCTGTAGATGTTGAGTATCATTTAGGATGATAGCAGCTCTTCTGTCTGTATTTTAAAATGTCAGCCCGCATATTCTTCATCGGTATATATTCAGGACCACTTGCTGCCCTTTAAAAAAAAATAGACTAGGGCTAGAAATATTGGCAGGTTTTAGTATCATATCCAACAGCAGAATGTCTCTTAGATAATATACTTTCACTTGATTGGCTCTTGCTCTCCCATGACATTGTGCAGACCTTCAGACTCTCAGATCTCCACTGCAGAAAGGCAGACAGGCCCCAACCAACACTAAGAAATCTTCACTCTTTCACTTTTCCTTGCTTCTACTTCAATGCAACTGAAGGAGTATGCACTAGGAATTTTTGTTACAATTTCAAAGCACATGATTCCATTTTTCCATAGTGCTAGCCAATTCTTAATTAATTATTGATATTTAGTCTGAGAGAGATTTTTCTTCAGTGATTTATATGTAGACCACACAAGTGAGAAAGTTAGAAGTATTTTGTTTCATACTGTAGTATTATGTCCAGTTCAACCCTCAGAAAGGAGTAAACCTTCAATTTTTGCAGTAAAAATAGAAACTAAGAGAAAAGAGAGTCACTATAAGATCTGAGAATCATTTGACTATTGTTATTGTTGTTGTTTTGTCTTTTTATGCAGTATTCTTTCAATATTTAATCTGTGTTCAGTCCAGGACTCAATGCTATGATAGATCAAGGAAAAAGAGAAAGAGAAGATGGGAGAGAGAGAGAGAGGGAGGGAGAGAGAGAGGGAAACAAGGAGGGAGAGAGAGAGGGAGGGAGGGAGAGAGAGATTGGGCTAGGAGGCAAAGGACAGATTGGCCTAGAGAAAGTTTACTCGTTTAGTGAAAGAACTCACCTCATAAACAAAACAATTCAAGAAATACCTAGTGTTAATGGATTCTGATTTTTATCTGATGTTTGTTTAATTTTCCTTTAGGTCACTAAAAAATGGGCTTTTTGAATTTGCATCTATGGGAAGTATGGTAAAAATAAAACCTAACAAAAAATGACTTCTTGGGAATAATACTAGCAGCAGCAGAAGCAGTCTAAGAAACTGTGGAGGCAAATGCCTCTGTTATAAAGTTAACCTTTTATTAATGTACTTGTCAAAGACTGGGATACTGTTATTCTGCACCTTGTTTATAGTAGCACATTATTTGTGTGTGTGTGGGTATGTGTGTGTGTATGTGGGTATGCATGTGTCCATACATTAACCTTTGAAAATAAGAAATACCATGGCAGTAAGTAATACCGTTTTAATAACTGGAGATGTTTGTTTGTTTGTTTTGTTTTTGTCATCAACTTGTCTTGGTTGTATCCAGCAGCTCAGAATTAATCCAAATTTTCAGGTGCTTAAATGCCCCAGATATTGCTTCTTCAGAAAAGAAGATTGAAATGTAGCACATGCTCACTGCCTTCCAAATTTTAGTGGTCTGAACCACCTACTTCCTCTTTCATCTTGGCTAAAAAACTTTATTATTGAAGAAAAAAGAAGCAATTAAGTAAATATACAGATAGTCATCCAAATGCTGTGGGAAAATATATATCATGATCTTGTCAGGCACATAAAAGAGTAATTGTGTGGACAAGTGCAGCACTGAGTTGGGGAGGTTTTATGGAATCGAATCCCAATAACCAGGGCCGTCAATCAAATGGGACCCAGCATAAATCCAAGTCTACTTTGTAAATATTTCCAGCTAGGTGGTTCTTGATGAGTATCCTGATCTCATCTTCAGTGGCCCTGGGCAACTTCCTGTCATGCAAATGGTTGAATGAATCTTAAATAACCAGTTAAATAAGGATTTTTAATAGCTTAAAAGCTTACAGAAATAAACTAGTCCATTTCCAGAGTGATTCCTAAACTAGAATTTTTCCTTTCCTGTTGTTGCTATCTTTTGATTTTAGAAATTATCCTTTGTTTTTTACAGCTTTTCCTATGAGTCAGGTAGATACTATCAAGTAGTATGTGAATGCTTGAGTTCTTACTTCATCATGATTGATTCACCACTTGAGTGGGAAAATGGATTTGGAGCACGGATAGCTTGGGGCTACAGAAAGGGCCAATCAAGGTCATTATGAAAGGAGATGGAAAAATCTCCGTTGGGTAGTAGCAAAAGGAGTGTAGGCTGGTAAGAATACCTGAATGAGATAATATTGTATAGTGGCTCAGACTAGAAGAAAAGGAATATGTCTGAAAGACAGAAACTTTGAGTTCTAGTGCTGCATATTTTTTGCTTAGAAACTAAGTTAGCCTAGGCAAAAACATTTGACCTCTTGGACTTGATTTCTCTTGGATACTAATGGGTGCATAATCAGACTTATGACAGTCAAATGAGATAATGTGTGCTGTACAGCAATATCTTCTCTGCCTATGCTTGTTCCTATTACAGATAAGACTAGAATTGCATAGAGCAGCAGGTAAGAAAATGGATTTTGGAGAGACACATCTGACCTTTTTTTTTTTTTCTAAGTAATATAATTTCCTTTGCATGAATGATGTGGGTTAAAAAAGCTTTTGCTCTTTTAAATCTAAGAAAAGTACCTTGGTCATTTCTGTTCTAGTTTCTATTTTTTTATGGCTTCAGCCTAAGTTATTACTAAAGAAGGAAAATTCCATAAGATATTAAAATGTAAATGAGAAGAGAAAACATGGATACAAACACTGTATGTTTGTGAAATTTTGTTTTTTTCTTAAAATTTAATTTGAAAATTCTCATGGACTTTTTTTTGTCTCTCTTCTTAAAATACCCATATTTAACATAGAATATCCGTATTTAACATTGTTCATGTGATCAAGTCAACTTTGCACTCTCTATATAGGCCCCATTTGAAAATAGCCTCACAGCTTCCAGAGGCAGCTCTAGGCAAAATTTAGACATCCACACACTCTTTACATCACCCCATTCCCTCCGGGCACCTACACCCTGTGTCACTCCCATAGGACCATATTCTCAGCTTGTTATCCTCCCTGTGTTTTCAGATATTATCCTAAGATTCTGCATAGTTTAATGAGTAATTTTTGGAGATCAATGATATATTGAGATCCCGATGAATTCCCAAAGGTGAAATTTGAAGCTCAGTTACAATAGTTCAAAAAACATTTTGGGAGCAGGATATTTTCTCTCATATGGAACTTCCAAATTCTATCACTTATGCAACCTGAGCTTTCCATTTGCTAGTTCATCCTGACAGCTAACTTGTCATTTCTTATAAATACCAAGATTTTCTATCAAGGAAATGAATATTCTTGTGATGGTTTCTTCATATGGTGCTAGAGATTTATTGCTAAGATTTATATAAGCAATAAAGGAATCTTAGTGTTTAAGAAATATTATCAATATTTATTATTTAATGAAAATTGAATTTAATGTCAGATTAATATCATGTATTAATAATAAACTTCGATTGGGATTTAATCTTATTATTTATACCACCTAGCATTTGTTCTTGCCTAGTTGTTTATTTTTATAATTTTTTTTCTACCTTAAGCGAATGTGCAGCTTATGTACAGAAATTAAATATTTTGATTGTATTCATGTAATGATTTTTGTCCAACAAACTCTTGAGGGCTTTCTGCATATTAAAGATGCCCTATCAATGTGAGCCACTCTCAGTAGAAAGTCAGCTTGCTGCTCCCCTTCAAACTGGGGTAGCATTCTACCCGTGATCTTGAATTCTCAATTGAGAGTATAATTATTTCTATTTAATTGTCTCATTTTCTTTTTATTCTTTTATGGTAATTGGATATATGAGGTGGTAGAGAATGCTTTATTTACTTGACAAAGGCTATTCCTCTTTCCTGACTTAAATATGTATTTAGGATGTTACATTAAATAACCTTTCTTTGGGCTATGATACACAATGTAATATATTTTTTAAAAGCGTATTTAAAAATCATGTCATGGTTTCTAATTTATCACATGCTTCTGGCTAAAGAAAATCTTTGGGTGCTCAGTACTTTTGAACATGGACACAGTTTCTCTCATAAACTCTGACTTGATTCATGAACTATCCAGAATTTTCATGATACTTTCAGGGGTGGAAATTTGGTAGGAAGCAAGGGAGTAGGGGTTTTACCTTGAAACTATATTTACACAGGAAAGCATATTATTTTTATTTAGAAAATATATGTGTATATAGATAGTTTTATCTTGAAACTGTGTTTACCTGGGAAAGCACATTAATTTTATATACAACATATATGTATATACAGATAAATTAAAATAGCAATGTTTTCTAAAGATGTTATTACTTTATGAAAGACTAAGAAACCTTACTATTCATAATATACATCATGTTATTTAAGGTAGCTTTGGCAAAACTGAACAAGATTGATGGTGAGTTCTCTCTCACTCACCTATCCTAACTAACTACTACTCGATATGATTTCACTGAAACCCACATTTTACATATTTAACTGATTAACACTGATTGTAGTTCAGGTGATTTTGTACTTCCCCACCCTGCCCTAGCAATTCGGAGATTTGAATCACAAGGTATTAATATATTGAGAAAGGCCTTTTTTGAGAGAAAAGAAGGTGATATCTTAAACAAACATTTGCACTGTGTGAGTACTAAGTTCTTGGTTTTTATTTTATAGCCCATTCTAGGGAACATGTGAACATGACGCAACCATTCTTTTAGCCACGTGGAATATTAATAGTTTTTAATTATTTAAATAGACTGGGGGAGATAGTTTGCATAATCTACATATTTAAAATGGACACTTAAAAGGAAAGTCAATTAAGACAATTTTGGGTTACTTTAAATATTAATAATATATGTGATTTAATTTAAATGATATTTTAATTTGAAATTAGTATTGATTTTAGAATGATACTAAAGGTGGCACTAGACTTTTGAATAAATTTTACAAACTTCTTTTCTTTACTATTGAATACTTGTTTCCTATTAATCTAACCAAAAAGAACAAAGTTGATCCTCCTAATTGGTGGATTTTACATTTTCTAATTCATCAGCTTGGTAAAATTTATTTTTAACCCCATAATCAATAATGGCAGTGTTTTCAAAGTCATTCAAGGACAGGCACTTATGCAGAGTGGCAAAAAATGTGAGTTGCCTAGGATAGTCTGAGGTCAAACAAGGCAAAGCTTCGCTTTCTTGTTTCAGCTCTCATACCACAAACTATGTCCTTTTACAGCCTTTTTAGTGCCATGTTTTCTGTATTTCTGTGCATTTTGTTGGTGATTTCACTGTTTTAAATGTCCTCCAAGTGTAGTACTGAAGTGCTGTCTAGTTTTCCTAAGCTCAAGAAATTTATTTTATGAAGAAATTTTATGTGAGAGAGAAGCTTCCTTTAGGCATGAGCTCTGGTGCTGTTGGCTGAGTTCAATGTTAATGGATTAAAAATATATATTAAATAAGTTGTCTTTAGACAGAAACATACCTAAAATAATGTATCAATCAGTTGGTGAAAATGTAATTAAAGGATCTCAGGTCGTTAACCCTCTGTCTTCTCTAGGGGGTGACAATTCAATATTCACTAATTCAGTGTTTAGGGCAACTTTATAGACTATGAGAATAATGAGTATCTCCTGTATGTGGCTTAAGCATCTAAGCCCCAGTGACTTATGTTGGTATTAATTTGCTTTATGCTGTTCGCTGTACAAAGCCTTTTGTGGGACCATATTTGGTTTAATACATCAGATATGACTGAAGCAAGTAGCTTTTCCATATTTAAAGAGAGGATAAATAAAAGGTTTTGGTTTGTTTTCCATATTTCTCACCTCTCTGCATTGATCGCCTCTGGACATTAAATGTTTCATCACAGACAAGAATACAGATATGAAATGGGAGAAAGGACTCAGTTTTATAAAAATTACCTGTAGTTTTACTTGCTAGAATAGGTTTTATACATTAGGGAATAAATTAATCACAACCTGGGGTGAGAAGAGTGTTTGCTTCTGTTCCAGGTCATGATATACTTTGAACAGTTATATGTGCATGGGGGTTTTCTGCTTTATTTGAAGAATTTTTTATGGGATCATAGTTGCTATAAAACTAAAGAAGTTGCCACTGCAGTCAACACTAAGATTATGTTTACTGATTCTTTTCTTTCCTTACATGTATTACCTATAGCAAAAGCATCCCTTATGGCTACCTCTTACCCATGAAAAAGGAAAGAAAGATATCATCAAAAATCATACTTCTCATATAAGATTCAGCAATGAAGAGCTTATGAAATACAAGCCTTAGAAATTCTTCATTAGCTTTGTTTTGGTGACTGAATACATCCAACCATCAAAGAGAAATCTTCTGCTGTTGCTACAAACAATTCATAACTTTAGATCTGAAGGCAGATTTGTATTTGTGGAGCTGCATATGCAGTCAGATTTTATGCTTCCTTTATTGGTACCCAAAGATTGGTTTGTAATTTACTGCTACCTTTGCTCTCTTGCATTAGATGTCTGGAGAGAGGAAATAAAGAGCTGGAGTCATGATTTCTTCTCTAAGATTTTGGAAGCTGTTTACTTACAGAGAATATCCTTTTGTTTGACTATAGCACCGTATAATTCTAAAAAAAAGGTTTATAGAAAAAATGCTGATATGCTCTCAACCTAATCAGCGTGAACAGTGGCATTATAATAACTTCTGTGTAACTAAGTAACTAGTAAACCACTCTTATTGTAATCACAGGAAATATTCTGATGAAACAGAAAGTTGATAAGGTCTTTGAACTGGCTAAGTTGTCTTTGACAATAAATACTATTTTCTTAGTTGTTTCTAGTTAAAAAATTCAATGCATTAAAATTATTTAGAATTTGAAGTTCAATAGTACATTGAGCTTTATTATGCAGTTTTAAAGATTGTCTCTAGTGATTAGAGGTTAGAATTCTATATTTTAAGATTTTGATTTTTCATTAGAAAAACACTACCAGCGTAGCTTAGGAATGAGGTGAGGGTCTAATAACATATTTCTTTTTATGATTTCTTCCCCAGAATGCCAATACATACAATAGAAATGCTGATGGTCTTCAAAATTTTTATTGTAACTCTATAACCATTTAAAAAGTAAATATTCTGCTTTCTAGTTGTCTTTGGCATTCACAGATCACATTGAAATGGAGCCTCTTGTTGTCTGCTTCCAGGAGCAGATATACACAGTTATCACTTTTCATAATTATGTCCAAAATCTTACCAATGTGTTCAGGTGATTAGAGCAAGAGTTATTTGTAAAAATAAGAGACTGGAGAGACTCCATAAGTATAAAAAGCCATGAATGTTTTAGTAGAGTGCTATTATTTGCATTTCTGTGGGGCAGCAATGTACAAATTTAACATGTCTGCTTTTCTGTCTTTCAAACACATGCCCAGAGGGTTATGATGAGCCTGAATAGGTGCCTTTGCTGAAGCTCTCAGCCAATAAGACTGCACGTTCCCTGACAATGAGACTTGATTACAAAATCACAGGGGAACCTAGCATATTAACTCCAAGCTGCAGGGTCTGTAAGAGAAGATTTTTAACCTTCAACTCATGACTTCAGCCTTTCACACCAGCAAGTATTTATAAGTTCCGCCTTTTCATAGCAGAGGACTTTTTGTTCCCTTCTCAAGACTTTGGTTTGATATCTGAATAAAATTCAGATTCAAGTAGACCTTCCATTGGATCCAGCAATCCCATTACGGGGCATCTACCCAGAAGAACAAAAGGCATTCTATAATAAAGATACTTGCACTCGAATGTTTATAGCAGCACAATTCACAATCGCTAAGAGGTGGAAACAACCCAGATGTCCATCAATTCATGAATAGATTAGTAAAATGTGGTATCTGTATACCATGGAGTATTACTCAGCTATAAGAAATAACAATGATACGACATCTCTTTGGTTCTCCTGGGGAGAGTTGGAACCCATTCTATTAAGTGAAGTATCCCAAGAATGGAAAAATAAGCACCACATGTACTCACCAGAAAATTGGTTTCCCTGATCAACACCTGGGTGCACATT
>CM052436.1:38818191-38847646 GCA_028533085.1 Varecia variegata | reverse complement strand
TGGGTAATTGGATTCATACCTTACAAGGGAATTTGATGTGAATCTGCTAGATTGCACACTTTGATAAATTAGGGAGATTCTGCAAGTTGACTTAATAGTGGTAAGATGAGGCAAGAGAGAATTAGCTCATGATCTATAAGTGATTCCACCTTCCACCAAAGTCCAAGAATTCTCTCTTTTAAAAAGTCATTATTACAGCAGAAAAATAGATACTTCTAAACAGCTTAACATATACTTTTAAAAAAATAACTTTTTAACATGAAAACATCAGATGTAGTTTTAGTGAGGAAATGTTCTGGCAAAAAGTGTATAAATTTAACAACATTTTAAATTTTGTTTTGATTGTCTTCATTAGAGGAACATCCACATACATTTTCAAATGGTGCAGCATATTTGGGAAATATTTAATTTATTCAGAGAAAATGCTTGGGGCACATATATGTTCACTAGAGATTGAAAGGTAGTTCACATATGTCCCTTCCTCAACTTGCCACCTTAATTCAAGGTCATATGGAAATTTCAATTAATTAGACCACAGCAAGTTTACCTAGATATGTTTATTCCAATCAATATGCCTGAGAAAAGAGAAAAGTCGCACTCCATAACAGATGGCATCCGGGTGGCAGGCAACTGCAGTCGTTTAGAAAGTGTTTTATTTAACATTCAGTGTACCTGCTCCTACAAAATTCATGCAATTTTTTTTGTTTGTTTTAATTTTGCTTCACAGTTGAGTATCATTGTATTATTCTTTAAGGGTTCAGTTTGTTCTCACTGCTCATCTGTATCATGCTCAACTATTTTCTGTAACTAGAGAAATCTCAAAACAGGTGTTTAAAGATGCTGCTCTTTTCCATTTGGCTCACAAAGAGAGAACAATACAAACAGCCATTTCTCTCAGCTTTGGCTCTGCACCAGTGAGAAAGCGCCATAACAGAAGCAATCGCTCAGAAAGAAAGTAACAGGTATTTGCTCTTCTGGGAAACCTGTAGGGCACTTGAAAGATGACTGGTTTGTGGGTCTGGCCTTGTGAAAAGGGAATGAGCAGAGAATCCAGCTGTGATGAGGACAGAGAATAAAGAACAGGTGGATATACATATATGAATGTATGTGTAGAATTAAAACATATATGTTTAGATGACTCCATTTTCAGGGGGTCATTCTGTCTTTTGTCTTTTTTATATCAGTCAACAAAAAAGGGCCCAGACCTCTGTGTCATCCTTTATCTTCTGTACCCAATCTCTGTATGATCTTCAAAGACCCTGTTCTGTCTTTTTATCTCATCCTTTCCCAGCACCTGTAACTCTTTCCCTGTGCCTTCTAATAGTCATGTTCTTTTATACTCAAACTGTTTTCAGGTCATCCTCATAACTTTCTCACTGTAACAGAACCTTTGTCTCTCTTGAAGGCACTTGTGTTCCCTGCAGCTTTCTCAAATCCTGTCAGATTTTCTTTTTGTTTTTTTCTCCCATTAACTCTCACAAAACTGAGTCTAGAGGTAAGGTAGATGATCTCCTTGCCCTCCTTTTTGATGTTTAGTCCTCACCAATTAGCTACCGTAATTCTTGTGAAGTACATCTATGTCTCTCTGTTTTCAAAATCGAATTATTATTCTTCACCTTTATGAGGAGTTTTCATCTTTACTGACCTTTAGGTGGCATTTGACCTACTTGAGGATTCTCTCCCTCTGATGCACTTTCTTCACATTGCATCCAGAATACCACTGTCTTAGCTTTCTTACTCCACCACTGGTTAATATTTACTAGTTTCTTCTGAAGATCTCTTCTCTTTACGGCATCTGCTTGCATTCCCTGGGACCTTAGAGTAATCCTTAGAATCATGCTTGCTTGCTTTCTTAAATTTGACATTTAGTTCATCAGAAAACCCTGTTGGCCTTCTAACATCTCCTGAATATGGCCTTCATTGCCACTTCCCTATTTTCAACTTTTCCCATCTGAATTAGTGCAATAGGCATAGAACAGGACATTTTGTGTCCACTTTTATGCCTTGAATTGGAGATTGAAGAGAGAAACAAGGCATTATATGTTTACAAAACCCTTGAAGGGAAAGAGTCTATGTGATGACCTTACTTTTTAATTTTTCTGTCACAAAAAGGCAGAACTGCTGCTGCCCAGGGTAAGAAGACAGGAGAAGACAAAAGATAACTTAAAAACTTCTCTGCAACCCTAAAATTGGTGAAATTGAAGGGAATCTTAGAATGTGAAATTTTGCTTCTGAGAAAGCCATGTACCTGTTTACAATTGTCAACAACAGAAGAAGAAGGAAAAAGTCTACTTCTCTTTCACTTTTTGACCGTAAATTTTAAGGTCACTTTACTTATAAAGTAAATTGTTAGCTATTATACCTAATTTACTCTATTGACTTTTATTCTACAGTTCTGGTATCTCATAGGAGAGATTATTACTTTCAAAATATTGTAAGTTGCTGTTCGTACAATGTACAGAATATCTGGTATTTGAAAAAAGTTAATCATAAAACTTGACCTCAACTGAAGTATAATTTCACTGGAATAGTGCACTCAGAAAGGAAGTTACCTTTAAGCTCATAATCTAACCAGTAATGACAGATATTTATTGATTTGATACCATAAGATAACATGGTTTGCTAGAGAGTCACTTAAAGTTGGAGCAGGCAAATTTAATATTTTTATAATTAAGCAGTGTGCTTTTTGTACTGCAACTACAAATATTTGACTTGTCTGAAATATATTTTCCTCCTCTATTTTATTGGATTTTATAAAACAACAACAAAAATGTTAATTGTAACAAACTCAACCATGAAATTTATAAACAAGAAGTTGGTAATATGTCTTTATCTTTATTCATTTATGACTCTTTAAAATTAAAACTACTCATATTTTGGTGTGTTTTCAACTATACAATTGTCTATACTTAAAAATACTGAAATACGTAAACATATATACACAATGCTTTCTTGAACAATAAAAACGGAATCATATTAACACCCTATTAAAAAAATTGCTTTTTAAAAATTTCAGAACAAATCACAGATATATCTCTGATAAATCCATAAAGATCTAACCTACTTTTTAAAATATTCTATACTGTTTTCTGATATGGATGCATCATATTTATTTAATTATCCCTCCATTATAGAACATTATATTTTTCCAGATTTTTGTACCTCTGAAAAATGCCTTTATAAACATATAGAAATTGATATATAGAGTGATAGAGTAGATATATAGAAGATGAGACAAATAGATATTGATATAGATTTTTCTTAGCTCCTTATCTATAGCATCTTCTATTTGTTTGACCTCATGAAATATTTCATAGATGTTAAAGTTCCTGTTTCTATTGCATGCATTTGAGTATAATTAACAATTTTAACTTTCTGTCACAATATAATTGACTTGTTTAATGTGAGACTATCAACCACATTTTTATACAAACTTTATTTCTAATAAATGGAAGATATTAATAAAATTTTCTTCATATGAAAAAATTACATAAAGAAAGTTAACTTATCATCTTCCTCCCCTGAAAATATTGGACTTTTTAATGAAGTGAAATGCCTAGTTTTTATTATGGACATCAGTACATGTAACCTAAATATAAGTGGATACTCAGCCTGTCCTTTCTCCAAATAATATAGTTTCAAAAAAGAAACACAAATCACCAAAATTTAATCCTCATTTTAATTGTTAAGGCACTCCTTGAAGATGTGAAAATTAGGATGAAAACAACTTAATGCATGAAATTTTCTCAGAATCTCATCCACTCTCAATTTTCTTTACACAGTGATATTTTCTCTCAGATTTTAACAGTCATATAAAACTCTTATCCAGTTAATTTGGCTTTTCTCTTTCCCTCCAATTTCCCTAGGGCCCTCCTAGGTAATTTTGACCCGATTCTGAAACAAATTCCTTTCTTTGCTTCTTCTTCTTATTCTCTTTATTCAGTTTCGTGAGGTGCCTAAGAATATTTTGGGGAGGAAGACAGATGTTAGGAATACTGACAGGTTAATAACTGAGAACCAATATTCTCTAGCATGTATGTTAAAATAATTGCATAATATGATAAAACCAAATTTTATTCATTTATTTCTAAGGAATTCATTGGTAAATTAATTATTCAATTAATTAATATTGATTCTGGATCTTATTTGATAAATGAAAAATCCTACAAAAGTATGGATACTGGATAAAGCAACAGATCGTTCAGTAAGTTGGGATGGATGATGGTGATGCTTTCTTAGAAACAGAATGGCTTTTTGCTCTTAGATAATTCACTTTATTCTAAATGGAATTCTATTTTTTATGAGTAAATTGTTAAAGGTGAATACAGTCAAAAACCAAAGGCTTAGAAACTATAATTCTATAAACACTTGCTGAACATGTGTCTTTAAAGCTCTCTGCTAGGCACACCACACTCTTTTGACAAAGTACTTGGTAAGGAAATTCTAAACTGATAAACTTTTTAAATTGTCACTATGAAGTCCAGAAAACCCTTACAGTATTTTATGTACACCACACACAGGCATACACAGGCACATACAGGCATACACAAACATTTGTATAGAAATGACAGAGATAAAGCCTGTAGATACGTAGGACAATGTTTGTGTGTTTGGTTTGTATTTTATTAATTTCCCTTGTTTTGGTTTTCCTTGAGCATGCTTATGATTCTCCCAGTGTAACCTAATTTATCCTGAAACAGGTTGCTTTCCACAAGAGATTCTACCATAAGCCATTCGTTCCATAATATCATTTAGTAAAGCATTGGAGGTGATGTGTGGTAGCTGTGGCCATCGTGGTTAAGTGGTCTTAAGAAGTAGCGTGAATAAAATGTAACCACCAAACCCTCCTTGTGAAGTATGGGAAGATAGCTCATCTTTGGATGAGCTTATGCCACCTGTCAGCACTGATTTTATTCATTGTAGCTTGTGCTATCCATTAAAGCATCATTAAAATAAATTCTGTGAAAAAGCACACTCATCTTTGGTTCTGATTACAAAGCCTAAAGACTGTATATCAAGGCAGATTTTAAATATTCGTATCTAATTGGACACAAGCTGCTCTGAACATCTGCTTGTTATCAAGAATAAGAATGACTATCTCTTGCTCTAGATTTGTTTAATGGACAAATTTGGAAATTATGTCCACAGTATACTGAGACTTTGAGCCAGATCCTTCGTTTTTTACATGAATGAGTTGCAGGAACTTGATATGTGAGAAAAAAATGGTACCTTCAGCATATATAGACAGTTTCGTTCTACAAAGGTATTGTTTATGAGGAACATTTGATTTTAAATGTGATAGTGTAACATATTGTGTATGTAGTCATTAAGACGGTGTTGACATCAATATCTAGGTGCGTAACCACTCCCTATTCTTATCTTCACAATCTATTAAAGTTGCCATTAGTAATAACATCTTCCTGTTTATTTTTAATCAATTTTTACAATGCTTCATGTGTGTGTTTTTCATTACTTTAACAATTTATCACTTGTTACTTAAGATGCTTACTAACCAAAATATTTATTTAAAACTCTTAACTCTATATTAACAGCAGATTTACCCTCATTACCTAGTGCTGTTTGGGAATTTGTTATGCATAGTCTTTTAAAGTAAAAATTTATTTATTCATTTATTCCACAAGTAATTGCTTAATATTTCTGTATGTGTGTGACAGAGTGCTGAGCAAAGAGAGATGACTCTGATTCTAGAAGATAAAGAGAAAAATTAATCAAGTAATCACTAAGTGATATATGAACACAAACTGTTATACTAATTATGAAGAAAAGGGCCTCATTCCTATGAGAAAAGATAACAAAGATTATTGACTTACACCTGGAAGTCAAGGAAGTCATACGTACATGCTTAAAACTTAAGCTGAGATGTGAAGGATATTGGTTAAAAGGATGCGAAAGGGGAAAAGGTAATGTAAGAGTTTTCAGCGTAGGACAGCATGTGCAATGGTCCTGTGGCAGCATGGAGCTCCACACATTATAGGAATAAAAAACAGGCCCAGTGTGGCTGGACTTTATGGAGCTAAAAACGATACGGTATGAGATGAGGGTGGGTAACTAAAAAATAGCTAAAATGACAGGTATGATAAAGATTTATCCTCAGAGCAATGGGAATTTAGGGATTGTCAATAGAGGCATGACTATATCATATTGAAACCTTAAAAATATTATCTGGGTGTGGTACAGGAAATAATGCTTGGAGGATAAATGGAGTAAATTGCTGAATAGCAGTTAGTCTAAATACTTCCTGTGTGCCATAAAATTTGATAGCAGCTGAGAAAAATGAAGCCCCATATTTAACTTTAAAAATAGTTACTGGCCCCTTTTCTACCAATGCTATTGCCTCGTCTTCCCACTCACTAATCACATGAGATCTTCAGCTTGCAGAATCGATACATACTGAGGAGAGGAAAGCAAGTGAAAATGTGGAGGCAAATAGCCTTAGGTCTGCTTTTTAGAGACAATAGATGCCCTCCCTAGCCCACTGTTGCTTCACACTGTTTCCTTTCCATGCAAATGACTTATTACATTAGTCTGGCACTATCATGGTTTTGTCTTTGGAACACTTTAAATAGATTAAAAAATTCCTATAATCCTTATTGTATTGACTTGTGTTTTTCGGAAACACACCCATCATGGATGATTAAATGTATGTGGTATGATAACTAATAATCTTTACCAAAGAGTTAAAATGTTCCTTAAAATTTGACCTCTAAGATTTTCAATATACTTTTATTAATATATTTTTTCTATAATGATATCTTGCAATTAATTTGGACTCTAAAACATTTACAAAATATATATATACTGTAGAGTTTGAGTAGAACTTTGAGTTTCTAGTCAGAAACCATTTGGTAAATTGTATAGATAAAATAAAATTTTAAAGAGGCAAAAGTTGGACCAGGCGTGGTGGCTCACACCTGTAATCCTAGCACTCTGGGAGGCCGAGGCAGGTGGATTGTTTGAGCTCAGGAGTTCAAGACCAGCCTGAGCAAGAGCAAGACCCTGTCTCTACTAAAAAAATAGAAAGAAATTATGTGGACAACTAAAAATATATATACATAAAAAAAAATTAGCCGGGCACAGTGACGCATGCCTGTAGTCCCAGCTACTCTGGAGACTGAGGCAGTAGGATCACTCGAGCCCAGGAGTTTGAGGTTGCTGTGAGCTAGGCTGATGCCAGGGCACTCTAGCCTGGGCAACAGAGTGAGACTGTCTCAAAAAATAATAATAATAATAATAATTAAGAGGCAAAAGCCTCAAGGGAAATAAATATGATCAGAGTTGATAGATCCTGTACCTGGCTATATATGTAAGAGAGGGGGACAAAGAAATGCCAAAGGCTTCTATTGAATAATCATGAATAAAGAAAAAAAAAGAAAAGAAATGAAGATTAAAACAAACTTACCTTTTGCTGATAATCTCTTATATTTTTATACCAAATGCGAGGTTGATTTGACCAATTGCTAACTTTTCCTATCTCTGCTGTAAAGAACAGTCACAGAATCAAAAAGCTGAAGCCCTGTGCAAGTCTAGACTGTATGGAGTAAATGTCTCTCCATCAACCAATCAATAAATTATAAGCCATATCTAACATTTATCATTCTTTTTCAAGGTGATGGCTGTTGTGAGCTTATACCTATAGAGCCTCTAGGTTTGGTACAAATGAACACCTGTTTTTGAGTCAGATGCTTAGCATATCAAAGACCTTATGGTATATGAAATTCTATCCATAAACATAAAACTATGCTCAAGTAAATGGATTTGGTTTTGTGTTTGCTGAGATGAGCCAATCTACATGATAGACCATTTAGGCATCCCATTGTGCTCTATAGAGACAGGGCTGAATGTGGGGTACTATGTCTGGCAAGCTCTGAAATCTTAGATTGCTTAGTCTGACCAGAATCCAGTAACAATATGGGAAATTGTCATACTTAGAGAAAATAGTATTTATTCATACGGCTTCCTCACTTTGCTGAGAAAATCTATTGGGAAAAAACACAAGGAAATATTTCCTGGGTGTCTCCTATGTCTATCTGTGATTACTCACTTTATAAATGATAGCATTACAACTCTTGTTTGGCTTATATGCCTTTCCAGAAAAAGACTCCTATATCACCTGTATTAGTCTGCTAAGTCTGCCATAACAGAATACCACAGTCTGGGTTACTTAAACAACATATATTTATTTTCTCACAGACCTGGAGCATGGAGGTTCGAGATCATAGTACCAATATGAACGGCTCCTGGTGAGGCCTCTCTCCTTGCCTTGCAGATGACCATTTTCACTGTGTGCTCCCATGGCCTCTTCTCTATGCAAGCACATTCCTGGTATCTCTTCCTCTTTTTGTAAGGACAATAGTCCTATTGGATCAGGGCCCCCACTGTTATAAACCTCATTAACTCTTAATTGCCTTTTTAAAAGTTTCATCTCCAAATACAGTCACACTAGGGAATACAGTATACAAATTTGGGGAGGACATAATTAAGTTCATAACATCCCACAATCCTATACCCACTTTTAGATCCAAGTACTAGTCATTCTTGAACATACTCCATAGTAGTAGCCTCAGGAGCAATGTTTTCCCAGTGTTTGAGAATGATGTCTACATATTGAATTCATGCCATGAGTTTCTCTGTATCCTTCTTCTTGCACTCTTTCAAACACTTCAAATATCAATGAAATATCTGTGCTTTATAAGAATGTATTTGTAAGCAAATACATTCAACAAAGTGATAAAAACCAAGTAATGTAATTTCAACACTATGAATCTACATTTAAGACCCCTAATTTTTCCATGGGTTTGTCCAGATTAAAAATTGAAGGTTTTTTGTTGTTGCTTATTTGTTTTTGTCTTTGAGAGCAACACAAAGGTTAAGCTGAGGTCCACTCCAACCATTGCCACAGGATTAAGATGTGCTATTTCTCCCCACTGAGAACTCAACCATAACCATGTGACTTTTTGATATAAGTAATAGATCACCATACTCAGTCAATACTCAGCAGAAAACCAATGTATAAAAAGAGTTTCAATACAATAAACAAAAATTAATTTATATTTCATAGCCCATATGTCACAAATAAATTATTTGAATTGTTAACAATACCCAAGTCCATTCTTCACAAGAAATAGTTGTCATTATCTGGTGGATTTTTTTATGGTCCCTTGCTGGTAATTTCTCTCTCTCTCTCTCTCAGACACACACACACACACACACACAACTTTACAGTACTATCTATGGACAATTTTAATTTTTTTATAATAGCAATAATTATCTTGACTGTACCCAAGATCTGAGTTAAGGAAACTTGTTAAATTCTGGTTGAAGAAGGAATAGAGAAAGAAGCACTGATTGTATTGTTCACCCAAATATCAATATCTTGCTTACCTTAAAAACTTTAAAAGAAGAGGTTGGCCATCTCTTCTATTAAAAAATAAGTTATTTTTGAATAGGGTCCAAACAAACCTCAGTTGTCACAGAGTAAATTCTCTTTGTATACTTCAGGCATAATTTAGTCACATGGCTCTATCGGTGTCAAGGGCAAGCACATTACTTTGATGAAGCTGTGCCTTCAGAATCTGTGACATCTACTGGGCTTGGTTGTGGACTCCCTTGAGTTCTACTAAGGAAAGAGAGAGATCAAAGATTGTAATCCTTCTCCAGGTGAGCAGTGCTGTATAGACTTTACTCTAGGCCCCAATTTTTCTTGCTTTCCTTTGAAGATAAATGATCCAAGTACTATTATTTTTCATTGTCACACACTTAAATATACCTTGACAAATAATGTTACAATTATAGTAATTTTTTCCCTCTATTAACAAGTGATTTTTCAATAATGATCAGTGTAGATTTCAAGAAAAGCTCAAATACCAGATTTTTCCATACTTATTTTAATTATGGCTAGTCACATTTTTGGGGTATCTAGCAAAATATTAATAATTTTAAGCAATCAACATTGAAATCATATCATCAGAGCTTCAAGATTTAACTAAATTAACTAGATTTTTCTTAAAAAGCCATGAAAAGAATTATCTGTATTTATACAAAAAAGTATTTTAAAACCCAAATGGGACCTTAGTGACCATAATCAGACATTTCTCACTTACAGTTGAAGAAACTTATGCCAGAGGATAACAGAAAGAGCCTGATTTCAAACAACTAGTTGATGTGAAATCACATGTATAGCCTAGTTCACCAAATTACAAGTTCAAGGGTATTTTCAAGGTTTAAGGGCATCTTTTTTGAAGGGAACATAAAATGGAATTTGGTTTTAAAACAGAAAATGCTCTAATTTATATTTTTTTCTAGTAAATTATTTTTTCTTTACAAGTTGTGAGGATTAAGAAAGACCAGTAGAGAACTAAAGTTTTGCTTACAAATATTTACAGAAAACTTTCAGGAAAACATCTATTTTATATTAAAAGCAGAGGGATCAAAATGAAAGGACAAATCTTTTGTCTGGAAATATCATTCTTTAGGAAATACAGAGAATGAGATAGAAGGAAAAGGCCACTGAATGCAGGCATGGCAGTTAAGACACCATTTATGAAAGAACTGTTGTTTGTTTGTTTTTATAAAAAATATATTTAACATTTACTGAGTACTTTTTTTTTTTTTTTACTAGCATGATTCTAAGTGCTTTGCCTGCATTATGCCATTTCATGACACATAATACTCTAAGGTATTTTACAACATTGTCTAATTTATAGATAAATAAACTAAATCTTAGAGAGTAGAGAGGCTAGTGAATTTGTTCAAAATTACAAAACAGTCAGCTGTGGTTTTAGCATTTGAACCCAGGACTTCAGAGTTTCAAATTCGTTGTTTTATTTTGGTTTCTGTGTCTACTGTAAATGAGAAAGGTTTCCTGATCTCTGTCCTTAAGAAAGGTTTCCTGATCTCTTTACAAGGGCAGTAGAAGGAAGACAGTATCTAATATACTCACATAATACTGTAATACCTTTATTTAAAATTCATCAACATTCCCAAAGTATACATTATTTAAATATGATAAAGAGTGTAGGATGGTCATGTGAGTATATTAACTGGATATTTTTGCTGCCTATAAGTTACAAAGAAACTATTTTTAGGTACAATTAGGCACATGCCAAGCTAATGTTTAAAAAATTATATCAGAGAGGTTCTTGTCATATATTATATTAGTCATTTCTTAATAACACTGCTTTTTATTGGGAAAGATAAAAGAACAACAATGAGAAACCAAAAGCAAAAACATAAAACAAAAAAACACTTGTAGTACTGAAGAACCCTGACGTACAACTACCAAATATTAAAATATATTATATGGGTCTGTTCTAGTTAGGATATGAATGGACATGAAAGCCTTCATCATCACCAGATAAATTTTTAAAAATCACACTTTTCTTTAAAACCACAAGAAAGCTATGAAAATGACCAAATCTGCATGCACTGAATTCCATAGGGATGAGCCAATGCTAGATGATCAAGGAATAAAAGAGGTTTTTGTACCTGAAACCAGATGATAATGTTGGGTTCTAGGCAGACAGAGAAGCAAACCTACCATAAAAGGATACTTTTCACTTAGATTAGGAAATACCAGTCAATCTTCTAACAAATCAGTTGGTATGTTGGATTTGAATCTATAGTAACACCTAAAGTGAAGACAACACACTCTGCCAAGTAATTCTCCTACATGTGGGCTTTGCTAAGAAAGCAGACTAGAGACAGTGGAAACAAACCATGTGGTCTAGCAGTGTCCCAGCCTCCTGGCATCAGCCTCTCACAGTCTTGCATTATCAACACCTAGCAACCTCTAAATCTCATGCAGTATTGTAATCTCGTGGTGCAGCTATTCTCCTTTAATGTTCATTCTCACAACCTCACAGGCTAGGGGTCATAAAGTTCCTGATTTTCTAAGTCTCAAAATCTCATGTTCTCATAGTCTTGAGGTCTAGCATATTCTAACTCTGGCATCTTTGTGTTCTTACAATTTTGAAATCCATCTTATTTGTATTCTGACTATTTTGAGATCAGTTTCACAATATTTAGTTAAACTACTCTCCTGAAGGAAAAGGCCTGAACTGACCTTTGAAGTTCCGGATAAATGGGGTAATATGTCTAACCAAAGAGGCATTGGAAAAAAAATCCAATTCAACACTTAACATGATCAAAGATATTAAGGCAGTGGAGACACAAGAAATTGCGTACTGGGCTAAAATTCAAGGAGAGAATCTCCTAGTTTCCTGGTTCTTGCATTCTCAAGTTCTGCTTAAAGTGATTAAACTGTAACCCTGCCTCAGACATTCTCAGCTCTTAATTTAGTCACCCGGATCAGTACCTCATTCTAGCTGCTTGGAGGAAAAACATTGATTCTTATAAGAAATACAAAAAAAGAGAGAGAAAGAGAAAAGGGGGAGGGAAGAAAGAAGAAAAGAATGGTGGGGAAGAGGAAAGGAAGGAAGGAAAGATGGAGAGAGAGAGAGAAAAGGGTATATTTTAGCATCTACAGCTCATTAAGGCACAATGATGTCTGATGTATGATCAACAATTATGAGACATGTAAAGAATCAGGAGAATGTGACCCATAGTCTCATTGGTATTAGCTCAGAACCAGTATCCAGTTGCCTATTCTTTCCTCAGTACACATTTGTATTTGTATATGGATCATTTTAGGAAGTGCTGGGTGGAAAATTTAGACAATATACTTAAGACAGTTTAAGAAAGTCCTTTCCCAAGATATTCAGCTTCCCTTCCAACTCAGGAAGTCAAGTGAAACGATTCTGGTTCAAGAATTAGATCAAGGTCTATGACTTTCCATAACAGTGACTCAATCTGGTACTCTGTTAGGAGGTTTTAGAATTTTGATTTTTTTAGTTTTACAATCAAGTATGCCACTAGTAAGCTTTTCATGTATTCAAGTCCTACTGAAAATATGATTAGCTCATAGCAAAGATGACTGCATGTAGAAGTATTGAGTTCACTGCTATCTCCAAGCTACCCATTATGATAATCAGACTCACCTAGTACCTGGTGGTTAAGTACTAACACTTTTCCTCTGCTATTCTGGGGTTGCATAACCCCCATTATAATCAAAGATCCCATTTCAATAGTAAAAGTCATACCTTTGTTTTCATTTTGCAGAGGATAATCACAGCAACAAGGCCTTGCTGAATGTAGAATCTTCTGAATCTTCTTGAAGATTTGCTTATCAAATAGGTGAGTACATGACAAATCTCTTCAACAATTCTCTCAGCTTGCCTGTGCACGCTTCCCTTTTCATTATACCAATGAATTTCTGGAATCTCCACTTCGTTTAGTGTAGTACACTACTGGGTCCAAGTTTCTTGCCAACCATCTGAGCAATCTGTTAGAACCTCTCCCAGAAACTGTGGCAAGTGTACCCATAGTAATACACTTGGCTTAATTTAAAATTGTATTTTTGCTGCTTATTCTAGCACCATTAAAATATATTCTTATATGTAGTGATCACATTCCTCCCTATATAAACTAGCAAAATTTTGCAATTAATTTTCTATGTAAACTTTTACTTCCTGGGTAAGATTTTCTACCTGTGTCCTTAGAGCACATTTGAATCTGAGCCTAGTTATTTGTCTGAAGAGGATGATAAGTGGTGGAGATTAGCCATCAGGAAATTTGGTATCAACTTGATAAAACAAAACAAAGCAAAAACAATTTAAAAACACTGCAATAAATAAAACAATAAAACGCTGCATCAGAGGATGTCTCAAAACAGGACTGAAATAAATGTATCACACAGAGAATTAGGAACTTTGGCTAGTAATTAATATTTAGTATGTTTTGAGGTGGTCCAAATATTCAGAATAATATAATATTGATACTACCCAAATTTCTTCATTTCAACTGATTCATTATTTCTAAATCAATACTTTTAACTTTTACAGAAGCAATCTGAAAAGGGTGAGAATTCAATTTATAATTAAGCAACTTACTTGATTAGTCTTTATTTCTGGTGTTTTTTGTTTTCTTGACCTTGTTCCTGTAAGAACTATGAGTGTGTGTGTGTGTGTGTGTGTGTGTGTGTGTGTAGGCATAGAAACTCTCTGATATTCCTACCATATCTTGGTCTGAGAATTTAGAACCTTAATTCTTTTTTCTTTCTAAAAATGTTCAGTGCTGTCAGACTTTTAGGCTTTCCTTTCATTCATGTCTTCATTATTCCTACCATAACAGTCTTTTAGCCATCCATCAGTTCTACTAAAGACTTGCCTTCAATAGACTCTTCTTAAATTTTTATTTTTAATTTTTATGAATACATAATACTTGTACATATTTATGAGGTACATGTGATATTTTGATACATTCAATGTGTACTGATAAAATCAGAATAATTGAGACATCCATCACCTTAAACATTTACCATTTCTTTGTGTTCAGGACATTCCAAGTCCACTCCCCTAATTATTTTGAAATATACAATAAACTACTGTTAACTATGGTTGCTGTATTGTGCTACCAAACACTGTATCTTACTCCTTCTATCCAGCTATATTTTTGTATCCATTAACTATTTATTTCTTCCTCCTCACTACCCTTCACAGCCTCTGATAGCTATCATTCTCTCTACCTCCATGAGAACAATAGGTTCTTTATTCCAGATAACTCTAGGAGATACTTTAAGTAACTATGTTGTTACCCCTATATGCCATATATTAATACCATTCCATTTTCATAAATAAGGGACTATTCCCTGCTGTCCTATCAACCAAACCAGATCTCATTCCTTCAAGGGCAGTACTCACCAAACGTTATTATCAGTCAAAATATAGTATATTAAATAGGATCCAAATTAGGAATTTTTTTTATATTGTATGGTAGTATTTTATTTTAGTCTCATGTTATACATAATAAAGTGACCTATGATTTTCAAGATGAATCAGAATTTAGTGCTAGACTCCAGGAATCTTAACACTGGACCCTAGGGATCATGAGAAACTGGAAAGATAGAGATTTTATTGGAAAAATGAGAAGAAAAGATATGCACAGAAGAAAAAGGCACTATCTGATTTTGATAGAGATGAAATAGAGGGAATGAGATATTTATAAAATTATTGGAAAGGCTAGAAAACAAATGGGCATTAATCTCAAATTCAAGAATATCTATCACAACTGACCTCCCTCCATCCCAGGAATCTACTTTGACCATTATATTTAAATTTCAGCATAAACTTCATGCCCTTAACTGCAATCTAGAATTTAGAAATCAAAAAGCATTGCACTACTGTAACTATTTTTGGTACCCAGAAAGCTGAAGAATAGACACTGTAATGTGATTATAGAGATTCTTCATGTTAATAAAGTTTTTCTTGCAAGCAGGAAAAAAGAGGCCAGAAATAGTAAATAGATAGATTCTTCTTTTTGTTTGCCTCCACTTTCAAATTCTATGCAAACACTTTTAAAAATGGAGCTTAATTTACTGTTTGAAAAAGAATTAAATGGTGGCTGGTTTAGCCAGTTCATGGTGTCCAGCACACTATATAAGTAAAATCAAAACACTCAATCAGAATGTTTTCCTCTGTTATAGAATGATAATTGGAAAACACACATATGTGTATATATACTTATATACATTGGTTTTTACAATTTACAACCATGACATACAGTGTTAAATGATGTTTCATAAAGTTATTTTGGATAGATAGAAATAATTTAGGCATAAATGTGAGGATATTATCATAACATTTCTTTGAATTATGTCAATAATTTCATTCCTATGTCATTAATGAGAAGAGAGATGGGTGGGTGAGTAGTGTGACTTCACTTGCCAGCATGGTGTGTAACTTGTAATTAAGCCTTAATATTGTTTTTAGAAGGTACGCATCTTTCACCTTATTATAGGAAGGACAATATGAAGTACTATTTTTAAACTTAAATAATTGCAGAGCTAGGCACACATAAGCCATAACGCATAAATATTTATGATACCTAATATGCTCCTATGTTTATTAGCTAAAATTTTTATATATTTACTTATCTAGGCTTAATATAGGATTTGTGACTTCTCCATTTTAATGAGGAAAGAGCTGACCTTTATACTTAGTAATGTAAATTATTTCCTATATAGTGGAATTTGAGTGGCTATAGTTGATCACTAGATAAAACATTTTCTCTAGCTATTATCATATAATTCCTAAAGTTCTGGTCATCAGCACTACTTCCTAATACTCTTATTAGCTAGATTGATGCCACTGAGGGGATTAGCTTACCTAATTATTTTTCCTGCAGAAACTGCTGTTTAAGAGATTTCAATATCTCATAGAACTGTGATTAATTATGAGTAAAATTTAGGACAATGAAAGGGGTCAAGACTCTTTTTTGTCTTGCATCTGGTGTGAGAAGGGTGCTCTAGTAGTGATTCTTTCCCATCAAGCATCAAGAGCAGGTTGTTATGGGTTGAATTGTGCCCTCTACTCGTACCTCAGAATGTGACTGTATTTGAAGATAGCATCTTTAAAGAGGTAATTAAGTTTAAATAAGTTCATTATGGTGGGTCCTAACTCAATATGACCACTGTACTTACAAGAAGACATAGACGTGCAGAGGGAAGACCATATGAAGATGTAGGGAGAGGATGGTCATCTACAAGTAAAGGAGTGAGGTTTCAGAAGAAACCACCCCTGCCAACACCATGCTCTGGGACTTCTAGCCTCTGGAACTGTGAGACAATTAATTTCTGTTGCTTAAGCCACCCAGTCTGTAATATTTTGTTATGGAAGCCCCAGCAAACTAATTCACAGGGCTTTGAGAAATCTGTGAGGGTATGTCAAGTGCCTTGGTTGAGGATAGGGATGGCTAGAATGTTGAGCAGATTTTTTCTTAAATTATTTGCTTAATTAGGCTGAAAGGATTAATGATTTCTCTTTAAGAAAAATAAAAGTCACATGAACTTACTTTAAAACTATTTGCTCATATGCTATATTTAATGGGTAACAATATAGCTTATACTTCCTAAGAGTTCATTCAACATACTATATTACATCTGAGAATTTCAACACTATCATGTTTATTCCTTCTAAGGTGGCTTGGATTTAGCAAATCTTTCTCTCTGTCTCTCTCTCGTTCTCTCTCATACACACACACAAACACACATACAGGATCATACATATAGAGGTGGATTTACCTGGAAGCTAAAAGTAATTAAGCTTCAGGGCTCTCATGTGCTCTTGCTCTTTCCAAGTCTCTGTACCTATTAATAATTTTGCATTTATAATTTTACATTATTTTTCTTGTATTAGAACTAGCCCGCGACACCAAAGTAGTATAATCCCCTCTGTGTGTGTGTGTGTGTGTGTGTGTGTGTAAATCTGTCTTATCTCAATTTAAACTAAAAAGATGACTGATATTTACCTGTCTTCTTCCCTAGACTCGGCAGTAGTTGACTTCTTGAGAACAAGGATTATATCTTAGTCATCTCCATTTTCTCAGAGCCTATAAGAGTACCTGACATGTAGCAACAACTCTAAAAATATTTGTTAGTGAAAGGGAAAGAGGAAAAGAAGCAAAATCAAAAGATAAACAAATAATTTATCAGAAATGAGGGTACTATAATTTCTTGAATCAAAAAAAAAGAAAAAAAAACACTTTTAAGAATGCCATAGTACAAAACAAATGTGTAAATGTACTATTTAAACAAGATAATGTCATTATTAATGGTGATTATGTACTCTTATCTATGACACTGAAGTTTTACATTTACTCATAATATAAATAAGTAGAAGAAACAATATACTGAATCTGTTTTATTCAATTACTAGTATTTCATATTTCTATATTAGGCAGATTTCATTGATGTGCCCATTAAAAATCAATTTTATGTGTCTTTTTCATATGATAGAATATCCTTTCAGGCAAGAGTTAAAGATATCTTCACTGGTGCCTGCTTCTGCTTCTGTGGGTGCTCTATTTGATTTTGGTATCATTTGGAAAAGCATCAAAGGAACATAGATCTAAATTCAGGAGATCATTAATGGAAACCCAAACATAGCTTACCATGTTACAGTCATAAAACTTGTGTGCAAATTACAGCTACATCCCTTTTGATTCAGCTAAGAAGTTAGATGAAGAGACAACCATATAGTTCAGCCTTGATAGAGTTCATATTTCCTGAAACATAATAAAGAACAGACACGGAAATAGCTTATCAACTGCCAAGAGTGACTGAAAAAAAATTGGCCGACTGTCTGAAATTGGCTGACTAGAAGGCATATAAAAGCTTTATATCGTAAGAGTAGCTACTTCCATTGCCTAGTCTTTATTTTATTTTATTTTATTTTGAGACAGAGGCTCGCTCTGTTGCCCGGGCTAGAGTGCCGTGGTGTCAGCCTAGCTCACAACAACCTCAAACTCCTGGGCTCAAGCAATTCTGCTGCCTCAGCCTTTGGAGTAGCTGGGACTACAGGCATGCACCACCATGCCCGGCTAATTTTTTTTCTCTCTATATATTTTTTTAGTTGTCCAGCTAATTTCTTTCTATTTTTTTAGTAGAGATGGGGTCTCGCTCTTGCTCAGGCTGGTCTTAGTCTCTATTAATAAGAAAAAAAAAAAGGCTTGATTTCTGGAATCCTATAAAGTATAACATAGTTGCAGATTTTAAAAACATAAAACCTTAATTTATGTGCATGTGAAAGCAAGGATGGAAATAGAGAGTGTTAATTTATCTACAGTGCTATTAGATTATGTTGATTTTTTTTTCCTTCTTACTGCTCCTGATATAGAGGACAATAATAAGAGAGATTGTCATTAGTTCATTCACTATTTTACTCATATTTTACTCATTATTTCTCTGATCTAGAAGTTATGGTATAACATGTTGGGGTCATATATGTCATTTCATCTCCTAGGCTATACTTTACCTTCAAAAGAGGTCGAATTCAATGATCTCTAATAAATTATATTAATTATATTTATTTTTCAGCCTTGACTTTCTCACCAAAAGGAAACATCATAGAAAGATTGGGAGGTAGCAGACAATGTGGTTATCTAATCATTTCCTTTTTCTTTGGTCATAGGGTTGGATTTGGCATTAGCACACGTAGAAAGGAATTACACACTCACACATTAACACACAAACATTCCTATTGTCTTTTATTCTATTTAATTAGCCTTTTCACAATTAGATTAATTTTTCTATGATATATAATTGCAAACATTTTCCTTGAGGCCTCAAAAATTGAGAGATTTAGCAGTAGAATGATGGACATGAGCTTTCAGGGAGACGGAAAGTAGCATCTGTCTGCATATTGCACTGAGACACACTGAGGATCAGGCTGACTATCACAGAAGCAGGGAACAGTGGTTACCAAAAATTCAGAACACGAAGCATATCCAGTGTGTTGGGCAAAACTAAAGCAAAAAGATATAAGAGGGCACGGGGGGAAGACACTTGAAGATGTTAGTCTACATGAACTTGCATACCTTGAGAGACTAGGCAGGAAACCATAGGAGAAAAAAATGTCAAAATATAAAAGTAGGACTAGGAGTCAATTAATAAACAGATAATGATTTCTAGAAATGAACTTTACATTGTATTTAAGTCATATCACCAGCAAAATAATATTCTTTCAAAATATCAACTTGTAGATTTCAAATGCAAATGTCCACTTCTTGTTATTAAACTTGATTTACCTTCATTAGCAGGTATAAAGCATTCTGGACTGAATTAAACAGTTCCAAGTAAGCTACCATAGTACACAGAACAACTTAAGATTTTTCCAAATCACTGCTGTTAGAGAATTCCTCAGGAAATCTATTCTAAAGATAAACATGTCTTTGACAGAGTACAGCACATTTTGAAGAACACATTTCAAAATATATTGTTTTCATCATACAAGTAATATAACATTACAGAATAGTTGGAATTTAATGAAAATTTAAATAAAAATGTTGAAAGAGTTAAACCATAGCTTTTTTTATTTGGGAAGAATTAATCCAGACAATTTGAATAAAATTAATGCCTATGGATATTAAATCTATTAATAGTACCTTACAGAATTTAAGAGTTAACAATAATCTTCTATAGTGCATATTTTATATGAAATTTGTCACCTCATATAATTTACTTGTCCAGCCCATTATTTGAATGTTATTCACAGAATATTATGTTTCCTCCTTATCATTTGCTTATCAAGTTAGAGGGACCTTCAAAAACTAAGTGAATATATAATAATTCTACTCTATATTCTTGTATGCTATTTTAGTAAACTTTTACTCTTCATGATTATCTCACATCTATAATTCCATTTCACCTAATTAATAAAATCTCATCTTTATTTTCATTCTATTCTCATAACATTCCTGTAATAGACATAGAGTAAGTAACAGCCATCTCATCTTGTAGATCGGACTGACATAACCGATTTTTAATAAGTGTATAGCTTTTATATGTATCACCTCCCTAACATTAAAAAATGCTTAAAACATTTTAGAAAAGCATAGTAGGTTGAATAGTGCCCCGTTCACAAAATGACGTGTCTACTTTCTAATCCCTGAAACTTGTGAATATGACCTTATTGGAAAGGGGTCTTTGTGGATGTAATTAAGTGCCGAATCTTGAGATGAGATCATCCTGGATTTAGGGTAGGTCCTAAATCTGATAACAGGTGCCCTTATAAGACTTTATAAGAGAAAGGCAGAGGGAGATTTGAGAGACACAGAGAAGCAAAACATGTGAAGATGGAGGCAGAGGTTGGAGTCATGCAGCCCCAAGCCAATGAACACTTGGAGCCACCAGAAGCTGGAAGAGACAAGGAAAGATTCTCTCCTAAAGCTTTTGTAGGGGGAGTGTGAGTCTGCTGATACTTTGATTTCAGACTTCTGCTCTCCAAAACTGTCAGAAAATAAGTTTCCATTGTTGTTAAGATGCTGCAATTTTTTATAGCAGCCCTAGGAAAACAATACAAAAAATATTACTTGAAATGTGTAAGAAAGCCAGCATATATCATCTTTTTTCCTAAAGATATTGCATATTTGTACAAATAACGTATTTTACTTGTCTAAGCCAAACTGCAGAATTCAAAATTTTAGATAGAAAATTTTACCATATTATAGAAATATGTAGTTATTTTTCTATTATAAATAAATGTATCTATCATGTTTTTCCTTATATTCTAACACACTACATTTTAAAAATTGAACAAATGCTCATAGGGCATGTATGATCATATTTTACATGCAAAAATGGATGTTTTAAGCCCAACTGCAAAAGAACATTAGACAATTTCAACCCATGGGTGTAATTACATGCATTTGTGGTTCTGAGAAAGTGACTTAGATTTAGAGTATGTCAACTTTAAGCCATTCACCCCATAAAATTTTTGATCTAGTTGGAATAGATAGAGTTTTCTGAATAAAATTTGTCACACTATACAAGCAATAGAGCATCTCTCATCAATTGTCTTCAAGTGGTCATATTTGATAAAGGCAATTACAACAGCATGAGCAATGATAATCATTTCGTATCTAATAAAGCAGAGTAAGTGAACATTGCAACTCAACAATTTTTAGCACTGGGCATAATGTGTGAGGTCATATACAGCAGACATTTCTAACTCAGGATGACAGAGTATTAAGCTTAAGCCAAGGAATATATAGAGTCAAATTCAGGCAACAACTTGAATGTTCTGAAAATGAAATCTTCCTTACATCATGTGTAGTGTTTCATGGTTTCACAGTACTGTACTGGGCAGTACTTCAGTAACAAATACATACTATATTATACTGTAGTTGATATAGGTTAGGGTACCTTGTTCATGATTTAAAAAGTGATTGTTCTAAGCTTAATAGATTCTTCCATCGACTGCACTACAGATTAGAGCTTTATGGTGTCCACTGAATCGATTTTGTCACCTGCAAATTGGTATGAATTGTCTCCTAGGGGCATAGAGTTGTGCACATCACATTGTTTCTATTTTACAGAAATAATGTGGATCTGTGTGTGCTATACCATTATACGGTTGAAATATGATGAGGTCAGTTTACTCCTATTGACTACTCATGTACTGAATGCTTATAGAGAAGTTCCAAGCTTTTGAAAGCTAATTTTATTTATATACATACATATATATATATATATATATATATATATACACACACACACACTTTTGGTTTTTCTTTGCCTAGCTATCTGTGCTTGGCAGTATTCTATTTTTTTGAGGCTCTGTCTTTCTTTTGAGTGGACTTCTGCATTCTAGAATGTTTATGGTGCTTATATATTATCTCTTTTGATACCTATAACCACTTTGGGAAGGAATATTTTAAAGCAATTATTATAATTCACAGTTTTCAAATCTGTCAGTTAAGACTTTGAGAAGTTTATGAATTGCCCAAAGTTATATGATGAAACCAAAATGAAATCCTCCTTTTCTCATTAGAACATTCTGAGGGATTATAAAGTCTTCCCTGGAACGTAAGCTAGAAACTGATAAAATGTCTGGGGTTACCTGGAGCAGTTTTTGTGGGTTGCCTGCACCTGAAATAACCTAACACAAATTTTTATATATTTTAGATTTCAGGATTTAGATATTAGGATGTGACTTAGGATATATGAGCATTCCCAGCAAATCAGAATATAGGATCATAGAAATAAAAAAGAAACCAAACTTTAAACACACACTGTATTAATCAGTATAGATTAGATTTTGTTGTGGCAAAAAATAAAATAAAATAATCCCCAAACATAGTGGCTTAAAACAGCAAAGTTTCCTTCTCACACACACACACACACACAAAGTCCAATGCAAGTGGATTGTGTGGAAGGGTGCAGGAAGAGGGCTCAGTTGGCATGATTTATTGTGATCTCTTAGGGGTCCAGGTTGATGGAGGCTCCATCTCCACCCATGCTTTCATGCTTACTGTGGAATAGAAAGGGCATAGTTGCAGGATCTCTCTTCTGCACTGGAATACTTTACCATGAAAGTGATTCGCATCATTTCCACCCATAAGTCATTCACCAGAACTAGTCATACTTAACTTCAAAATGGTGGGGAGAGTACCATATCTATTGTGTCTGGAAGGAAGGAAGGAAGCCAGATATCAGTGAGCAGTTGAAATGTATGCCACAGACATGAGATAGGCTATTTTTTTTTTAAGTTCATTCTCATCTTTTGGAATATAATGAAGATAACTCAAAGGCAGATAATACATGCAGAATATGAAAAGTGAAAGAGATCGTGGCACTTGGACTAATCTCTAACCAATGCAGAAATTTCTTCTTAAATATTCTCCATGAATTCTCCTTGAATATTTCCAGTGATAAGGTGTTGACTATTTGATCTGGTAGCTGTTATTCCAATGGATGATTCTATTACTAAAGCGTATTTATGATGGACAAAGCCTAAATCTTTAAAACTGAAGCCCTCACTTATCACCTCCTGAGAACCATATAACAATACAAATGGATTTCACAAAAATTCGGGACACTAGTAGAAGTAGCATTTAAGAAGCTGCAGAATATAAAGCCAGCACTTGATCACCAGATTAAGCACCTCCTGCAGAATTGTAACTGGCTGTTAGGACACACTACCTTGTTTCTGGATCTCATCAGGTGGCATGCACCTCTTGCCTTGTGAGTTTCTCAGAGGAACTATTAGGTTGGAGATCCAATTTGTCATCTTATATATTTTTACTCTTAAAAAAATCCAAGCCTGAAGCCACAATGAGATACCACTTTACAACCAGTAAGATGGCTATTATCAAAAAAGCAGAAAAGAACAAGTGTTGGTGAGGATGCAGAGAAATTGAAACCCTGTGCATTGCTGTGGGAATGTAAAATGGTTCAGTCTCTGTAAAAATCGGTATGGAAGCTCCACAAAAAATTAAACATGGAATTACCATATGATCTAGCAATTCCACTTCTGGCTCTATTTCTAAATGAACTGAAAGCAGGAACTTGAACAGATATTTGTACACTCATATTCATAGAAACATTATTGACAATAATCAAAAGGTGATAACAACTCAAATGTTTATTGACAAATGAATAAACAAAATGTAGTATATACATACAGTGGAATATTATTCAGCCTTAAAAAGAATGGAATTCTGACACATGCTACAACATGAATCTTGAAGACTTTAACTAAGTGAAATAAACGAGACACAAAAGGACAATAATTTAAGTTGTAGGATATACCTAGTGTACCTCAAATTCAGAGACAGAAAGAATGGTGGGTGCCAGGGGGTTGAACTTACATCATTCGAGTGATCTTTGAAACTTAGTTTATTTTCCTATAAAATGGAAATATCATAGTCATGTAGGGTTGTTGACAAGGCTAAGTAACGAATCAACTGGAACATAATAGGCATTCTGCAAAATATTCAAGGAATGTGATATTAATAAGAACCCATTACTATGTTAGGCATTATGGGAAATACAAACTAAATATTGTAGACAATATAAACTAATTTCAAATATGAATTCATTATTTTTTCCATGCTTGTGTCCTCAACAATAGCTCCTTATAAGATATATAGAAATAAGACAGGAGTGCATATAATTAAAAATTAGAATTAAATTATATATTTTACCAAATATCCTTCCTTTTTTTCATGACAGGGTCCTGGAAAGTGTGTTACAGAAGAGATTATCACAAAGTAAATCATATGCCAACAGAGAAGCAATTGTGAGTGTTTAATCAGTGCCAAAGACAGAGAATAAAGTAAGACATAAATGGAATCAGCACATTTGTTTCTTAAAATATAGCCTAAGACATGTAAAGGAATAAAATAAGCTCTGAAAATCAAATCCTTCCTAAGCATCAGAAATCTAATCCACACTCCCAGCCTCACTGGTGAGAAAGCAAATCTAGAGAGTTTGAAAAATTTATAAACTTTTCAACTATGTATCATCGTATCATCTACCTTTTAGAGTAAGAGTAAAATTCTAAAAAAAAAAAAAAAAAAGAAACAAACAAACAAAAAAAGATTTTCCGAAGCAAAATATAGGCATAGGAGTAATTAAGGTATTTGCCCCACAGGTTGGTGAGGAAATTTTCTCTTCCAAGTTCTGGAGAGGATTTCGAAGCCAATTATTACTTCAGTGATCTCCAAACCATCTTTCCTAAATCTACCCATCTATATTGGTATTGGTATGAGAATAGTTTAAAGAGACTTCAAAGTAGAATATTTCAATAGATTTTAAACCCTTTAATTATTCCCCATAGCCTATGAAATGAAATCAATTTTTTTTTTGGTATTTTACCCAAGTGTGCTGTGAACTAGTCTGGATTCATCTTATTACACCGCCTTTCCTTACTACTACCCCTAGAACAACCTGGTTATGTGAATGCATGCAGTTGTCCAAATTTTCTTTTGCTTTTCATGTCACCCAGCCATTGATAATACATATATCTTAGCATTTGGTTGCACTCTATGCTTCAGCTGCTGCAATAGAACACTTCTAGCAAAAAGTCTACTGGCATCAGAGTTAGAGTGCAGTTGGTTGGTTTAAGCAAGGCCATTTTCAATAAATGGCAGGAACCTAGTGGTCAGGTTCTACAGACAGTTGAATCTAAGACTTAGAGTTGCATGTGGGAGGTTATTGGGAGTACTTTCAGGAATAATACCTGTGAAAAATGGGAAAGCAGAATTGAGCAGAAAGATAAAATGAACTGTGATGAGACTGCATTGGAGACAAATTTTTATAAAAAATTAATTAAAATTTTAATAAAATGGTCACTTTTAATAAAATATATTCATACCTGAGTAAGAGGTCAGTTTCTTATTAACTTTGGCATGTAATAATCTAACAGTCAATCATATTTTTCTAATCTGGTTAAAAATTCACTTCTATCATTGAGGCACTCTATATAAGGTAAAATGAATATTGGGCTTGGTGACAGGGGATGTATGTCTAGTCTGGGGCTGCCATTGACTCAAGTAGGTGATTAGGAGCAATATATTTACTCTCTTTGAACTTCAGTTTTCTCACTTGTTAAGTGGTAAGAGAATTGCCATATTAACTCCTAGGCCTTTAGATTTTTCCATACTATTCTGTATCTCGATATTCTTCTCCATTTATTAATTCTTAAAGTGTTTGCAACCTATCTTAGCTTAACATGTCACTTCTTTTATACTTACAGAGGTTAGTAGGTGTTGGATGTGAGAATACAGCTGAGGCATTCTGAGACTGCTCCTTCTGCCCTGCCCATTGAGTAAGATGAGAAAATCAAGGATATTTTACGAGGGTGAAGAGGATGCAGGGAGCATTTTGAGTGCGATGTGCACTGTCTGGGGAATGGACACGCTTGAAGCTCAGACTCGGGGGTATGGGAGGGGCATGGGCAATATATTTAACCAGAACTTTTGTACCCCCATAATAAGCTGAAATAAAAAAAAATAAAAAAAATAAATGATTGAGTGCCTCAGCTAATCAATAATATAATAAGCAACTAGAGGTCAGGAACCCTGGCTTTTATTCCTTTTATTCTCCATAGTGATGAGCACACTAATGGAAGTAATCAAATCTTTGTAGAGTGTGCAGCTATTTCATAACATTAAGTACTACTAAAGATCAGTCTAATAAAGGAGCAGAGGTTGAACCCTTAATGAAATAAAATTGATTTTTTTTAACAAACACCTATTGCCTATCTGTACTGTGTCAGAAGACTGTCACTACGATATCCTTTGTCTTCACTCAAGAGTTAGAAATATTCTTACCAAAGCTTTTAGGACATTTCAAAATCTAGTTTTAAAGACTGGACCTAAGTAAGCAAATCAAAATCATATCTTGTACCAGTTATTATTATTTTGTTTGTGGGAACTTGCTTGGTAGGGTTATCTGAAACAGATGCAATCTTAACTTCGAAATCTTTTCAATCTCTTATAAGCAAAAATATATTTATTCATTCAGCTCAACAAGATGTTTTTACTGTTATCTGTTATCAGCTTGTATTTTTCTGATCATGATGTCTAGAGAGGAAAATTCTATCGTGTGTTTACCTTTGAAGTGCAAGAAGCTGAGTGTCTGTCGTGGAAGCTGCACTCAGAGACTAGGGCAGTAATTCAATTCAGTTACAGGAAAAACTCAAAATAAGACTGTGTGTCCTTGTCTTCTTCCCACGCTTGTTTCATACTCATTATAAGATGCAGAACTAAAACAATGCTTATGTCAACAAAATTTTGGGATGTAAGTTCAATTTCAATTTCTGGTACAATATAGGTCAATTTGGAGATTAACAAAGAAATTCAATGTATACTGAAAAAAGCATTGTGCAGCCTGTCGAATGCAGATTCCTTTAAATTCCAAGTGACCTCTTTGATCCTGAACGTGCCAATCCATATGAATCCAAAATTAAATATTATAGAGTTCAATTTAATACTACATTAATGCAGCATTAATGTTGACATTTTTAATCATTAATAGTTCTAAGCAGAATAACTCAGTTACCTTTCACAGCCACTGTGTCACCAACGCAAATTTATACCTCACTTACTTTGCTACTAAATCCAACACAAAAATTGAACATGTACATGCAAATCAAAACAACTTTTCTCTTCAAGCAGCATATAATTACCAAGACTTCTAAAATATAGTACAAAGCAAAAGGACAATTTCATATTTATCAGACTTATTTGATGAACATAGGTAAATCTAGAAAGCAGATTTTCAGGACTTGATTTCACTTCTTAAATTTACCAAATAATTAGTAACATTTTCTTTATTTTACTATGCCAGATTTACTTAGCTGTGCGGACAGAGATTAAGTAGCCCATGTTTTAGTTAATTTACATTTGGCCGGGCAGGGTTGTAAAATCCTGGTTTTTACATGAAAATAGAGATACGTATTGTATGTGTTTATCATCTATTTATGAAAGTATAGCTACAGAATATTAAGGCTACAGGGTGGTTGATATTTTGGTTCTTTCCAATTTATCATTAATTAGTTTTCAAGTTATTTGAAATGACCCATTTTTAGTCTCTATACTGTTATTTATTATCTATCCATGATCCATTTTCCCCATAGTCCCTCCTAAATAGCCTCTGATTTTTGTGAGTGTCTACCTGTCTCCCATAAAGTCTATAGGCTTTATATTAATACCTGTACCATGCAATATAGTAGCCACTAGCCACACCTGGATATTTAAATTTAAATTGATTAAAATTAAATAATAATAAAAGATATTAGGTACATTACAAGTGCTTGGTGGCCACATGTGACTAGTGGCTAGTGTACTGAACAGTACATATAGACAATGTTTCCATCATTGCTTCAGTAAAGAAAGTTTTACTTCTCAGAAATACAACTTAAAATTTACATTTTGAGTTCTTCAAAGCTTACCGAATAATCTTACCTATTATATTCTTTATATTTTCAGGTTTAACACAGCTTAATTCATGTGATTCCTATGGTGGCCAGACTCTAAATCAGCCCCAAAGATCCCAGCCTCTAATGCTGCTTGCTTAGCAAATTGCTTCTAATTAATATATTATAGCAAAGGTGATGGGATGTTACTTCTGTGATTAGGCTACAAGAGATTGTGACTTCTGTCTTGCTAACAGACTCTCCCCCTCGCTGGCTTTGTTGAAGCAAGCAGCCATATGGACAGGCCCATCTGGCAAGAAACTGAGGACAGCCTCCAGTCAACAAGTGGCGAGGAACTGAGGCCCCCTGTCCAGCAACTCGAGGTGACGAGCTGAATACTATCAACAACCACATAAGCTTGAAAGCAGATCATTTCCCACTTGAATCTTCATATGAGATCCCAGCCCTAAGCGATGCCTTGATTACAGCCTTGTGGACAACCCTGAAGCAGAAGATTCAGCTTAGAGATGCCTGGATTCCTGACCCACAGAAACTGTAAGATAATAAATGTGTGTTGTTTTAAGCCACTAAGTTTGTGGCAATTTGTTATGTAACAATAGATCACCAATGTAATTACCATATTTGATTAGGAAAACCTGAAAGGGAGTTAAAAAAAATATTTGCACTTCTATTTTACAGAGGAGAAAACCAAGTTTCAGAAAAGTTATTTAAATTATCCAAGATGGAAAAATGGGGCTATGATTGAATCCAGGGTCATTTTTAATATTATTTCCTACTCCTGCCAATTAGGCAGTGCCTTGCACTGGGCTTGAATATTTAGAAAAATGGAACTGTATGTTTTACCTTGCTTATGGTAGAAAGCATCTTTTATTTGCTTTATCTAAAAAAATAAATGTAAATTGTTTGATTTGAGTATCCAGTCTTGACTCTAAATCAATTCATCACAGACACTTATTTCAATGTCCAATCTCAGTGATAAAACATTCATAAAAACACAGTTGCAAAATTTGAAATGTATTTTACTGATAGTCCTGAATTGTCACAGTACATTCTTCCACCTCAATACCTGTAGCAGATATCTTCATTACAGTGGATTTAGCATCATTATAAATAAATCCAGATTATGCATTAACAAAAAAGTGGGTATATATGAGTGCACA
>CM052436.1:38782258-38817691 GCA_028533085.1 Varecia variegata | reverse complement strand
TAAGATTGACCATATCCTAGGTCATAAAGCATGCCTTAAAAAATTTAAAAAAATAGAAATTATACCATGCATCTTCTCAGACCAAACCAAATATTTAAAATGACTCTTTTCACAATTTTATATTGAAGATTTAGCCTATTTTGATTCTATTCTTATCTTTATTGTTATCAATTACTACTACATTCCCTAAACTGATTTATGGAGGGTCCTCAAAACAGAGCTGGTACTTTTTTAAAGGTACACTTTTGATTACCATTCCATCAACCGGAATGACATTTCCTGTCCTCTTCTCTTAGAATCACTATATCTATTGTTCAAAACTGGTAATCCATTGCTGATTCTTTAAAAGCTTCCCACGGACAACCCAGCCTGAGCTGATTACTTAGACTTCTAAGATTTTATATCAAGGCAAGTTTCAGTCATTGGCAATAAACTGTTTACTGTCAAGTAATATTTCTGCAATTGCTTTTCAGAACTTCTATACAGGTCATTTTTTTGCACTATCCAAGTTTGCAAGTATTTATGTCATATCTCTATGTCAGATTTTGTGGGAAAGAAACACACTTTATGTATCATTATTTTCCTCAAGAACACAAAACAGTGTGCTTAAGATAGCGGCTTTTTCTTCTTTTTTAAAAACTCTATGAAACTTACTTTGTAGTAATATTTCCATCTATGAAGAAATAAAAAGCTGTGATTCCCTTCATTTACTTATTCACATATTCTGTCAATATTTACTGACTACTACTAGTAGACACAAAACACAGGGGATACAAACACTAAAATAACATGATTTCTACCCTCAATGTATCGGGACAATAGGCAGCTGTTGCTTTTACCTGCTACACAGAGATCAAACTCACAAGGACTATATCCTTAGCTGTACCCACTTTTCTACAAGATTAGAGGTTGAAACTAAAGTGAATTGAGCATAGGTTAATTTCCATATTCAGGCTACTAAAAAAGATGTTTGATTTCTAGAGAAGTTGGATTTTCCTTTTAATATGTTGATATTTCTATATATAATTATCTAAGTTTCTCCTTGACATCTGTTGGGAAAACTAAATAAAAATAGATACAAATACTGTTAAATAAAATTAACAAAAGGTCATAATGTAAAAATGTTTGGTAGTATTTTGAGATAAACAATATTTTTATTGATTTCTGATAGTAGCTAAAAATACAGAGTTGAATCAAACACAAATGCACTTTGGGACAGATGATTTCATCACACTAGGTTGTTTTATGTAATTGAAAAAAACTAATTCTAAGTGAAGCTAAATTACAAAGTTTAAATACAATTATCAAAAAAACTGCAAAAGCATTATAAAATTCAAATTGTCATTTTTTGTTGCTGGTTTAAGTGTTATTAATAATATAAGCATACACATGCACACATACATTATACTACTATGTCTCATTTTTTTCTAACTCTTACTATTTTGAAATTTCCATTTCTGAAGATAACTCTCCTTTATACAGTAGATTTCTTTTATGTTTGAATTGATGTAGAAAGTGCAAACTGTGAAATCAGATATTACTGAATTTTAATTCAAGCTGTCCACCTGTATAGCTAGATAACTGGGGTAAATTCACTAAAATTTTTTAAGCTTCAGTTTTGTCATCATTAAAATTATTATAAAAAATTTAATTGTAAAGATAGAATAGATTGATATGTATATTATCTAGCAAAAAGTCTGGCACTTTTCACTATTGTGCACTCAAAAATTATGTTTTTTTATTATGAGTTTTACAGATTAAATTAATAACATACAAGTACTGAATAAAGGATTATTAATATAAAGTGTTTCTTTCTTGATCTGTTTTATGAGTATGGCTTTGACTTTTTTTTCTTATTAAGTGGGATGAATTTCTATTGTGATATCTGCCTTAATCAAATTATTTGAATTTTTTTTATATTAAAAAATTTTTACAGGGAAAATTAAACATATGCTTTTGAGGATATTGAAGTTATTTTAAAAGTATGTTATAAATTGATATAAAGTTTAAGAGGCTGGAGTATGAGAGGTTTAGGAAGAATAGTTCAATCTATTTTATCCTATGGTCCTAAGTTATTCTCCCAGAATTTTACAATTTAAATACTTTCGATTTATCTATTACTTTTGTTTTCTGTTATGAATACTACTTTTCACATTGTTTTTTTCTTGTACATTGCATTGTACATTGCATTTACACTAGGTCTCTGAATGCTAAAAAGAAGAATGAATAAACATTGCATGGAAGAACTGGGATATACATAATTGTGCTTGCTGGGTACAGATAGACTTAGAAAAAGACAAGAGTGGTTATGAAGAAAAATAAAATTATAATGTTTAGGCTAGGTCATACTGTGATTGTAAACGTGAAGCCATCACTAGATTCAGAATGAAAACACATTCTTGAAGCTAGATATGTGCATTGATTACTGAAAACACAGTTTGGATAAGACTATGCTTCTAAAGGTTGTTGCCAGCTCTGTGAATTCAATTCCTAGTTTTAGACCAGTAATGTGTGATTATTTCCATTGGTCGATGAAGCAACTGAAGCCCAGAAAGCTGAGGTAGCTTGGCAAGTACACTAACCTGCCTTTTTGACCACAGGAATAGCAGTCCCAAGGGAAAGAAAAAAGTGCACAAAACTTAAATTTGTGACTTTTCTTAAAACAATACCAGACTTGATTAAGCTTCTTTGCTACCCAACTAGCAAATATGAGTTGCTTTTTAAAAAATAAAGATTAACTCCTACAGCATATCATCATCACTATTTTTATTAATTTCAATTGATAAAGCACCCCACCAGTCCTATAGATTTACACTGGAAAAAAGAAAATCTTCACATAAATCCTGAACCTGCAATAGACAATGTGTGCTGTTTAGCAGACCTAAATAACAACCTCCTAACATAGGTGTTTTACAGAGCCTCATAAAACATTCCTTTCTTTCATATTAAGCTTTCTTAGGTTTTTACATGCACAGAATCATAGTGCAATCTTATATGAATGGTGACAGTGCAAAGGAAAATAATCCTTACTAATCCCTTCTAATCTTTTTTTCAAGATTTGAGATTTTGAAACATTTTAGTTATTAAAATTTGTCACTCAAACTTTATCTATCTCTAACTTAAAGGTTGAATCATCTTCTGAGATATTTAGACAGTTTCATTTGAAAAATAAAACAGTGCTTTAGGGATTTCTTCAAGTGAAAGGTGAAACAAGGTTAACCAATGTTCAATTCCTGTTCTACAAAGTAAGTTACCTTTATTCAAATAATAAAAAAGAATTCTGAAGCCTAAGAAATAGTGCTAAGCAGGAGTCAGTCTGAATAGGAAGAGACCCATTAACATCAAAATACGTTGCAAAAAATTCTGATATGCTCTGTGGTTTAGAGAAGAAAAGAAGGAAGAGTTTTTGTGATTTTTTTTTTTTAATTTAGGGGGTACAAGTGTTATTTCTTAGATGGATGAATTGTATCATGCTGAAGTCAGGGCTTTCAGTGTACCCATCACCAGAATAGTGTACACTGTACCCAATATGTAGAGTTTTATCCCTCACTCCCCTTCTAACCTCCCCCTTCTTAGTTTCCAGTGTCCATTACACCTCTTCATGACCGTATATACCCCTTATTTAGCCCAACTTTTAAGTGAGAAAACGTAGTATTTGTTTTTCCATTCCTGAGGTACTTTACTTAGGATACTGGTCTCCAGTTCCATACAAATTGCTGCAAAAGATAATATTTCATTCCTTTTTATGGCTGAGTCATACTCCATGGTATATATAGACCACATTTTCTTTATCCACTCATCAGTTGATGGGCACTTAAGTTGGATCCATGTCTTTGAAATTGTGAATTGTGCAGTGATAAACATTCAGGAGCAGGTGTCTTTTTGATATAATGACTTATTTTCCTTTGACTAGGTATCCAGTAGTCAGATTGCTGGATTGAATGGTAGGTCTGCATTTAGTTCTTTGAGGAATGTCCATACTGCTTTCCATAACAGTTATACTAGTTTAAATTCCTACCAACAGTGTATAGGAATTACATTTTCACCACAACCACATCATCTTTTGTTTTTTGACTTTTTAATAATGGCAATTCTGACAGGGGTAAAGTGGTATCTCATTGTGATTTTTTTTTTATTTCAGCATGATTTTAATTTGCATTCCCTGATAATTAGTGATGTAGAACATTTTTTTTCGTATGTTTTTTGGCTTGTGTCCCTTTGTCATTCAGTTTGAGGAATCTTTTGATTTCCATCTTAATTTCATTATTGACCCAAGAATCATTTAGCAGCAGGTTGTTTAATTTCCATTTCTACTTTGCGTAGACTTGAGTATTTCTCTTGGGTGCTTTTATATTCGTGGGTATTGATTGTTCTTTTCCATGTGTAGAGCCCTATTAAGCATTTCTAGTAGGGCAGGTCTAGTTGTGAAAAATTCCCTTAGTGTTTGTTTATCTGGGAAAGACTTTATTTCTCCTTCGTTTATGAAACTTAGGTTTTCAGGATACATAATTCTGTCCTGTCACTGTGTTTAAGAAGACTAAAAGTGAGACCCCAATACCTTCTGGCTTATAAATTCTCTGCTGAGCAGTCTCCTGTTAGTCTGATGAGTTTTCTTTTTTAAATAATTAGTTGATTATGTTTCACAGGTTATAGGATTTTCTCCTTCTGTTTCACTTTGGCCAGGCTGAAGAATATTAGTCTTGGTGATGTTCTATTTGCTGTGAATCTTCTAGGTATTCAATGACCAACTTGTACATGAATATCTAAATCTCTAGTGATACCTAGGAACTTTTTCTCAATTATTCCCTCAAATAGGTTTTCCATACTTTTTGCTTTTTCTTCTTCTCCCTTGGGGATAACTGTGATTCTTATATTAGCTCACCTTTCATAATTCCATATTTCTCACAGTGATTGTTCATTCTTCTTTGTTCTTTTTTTCCATTTTTTACTTACTGGGTCAATTCAAAAGCTTTGTCTTCAAGCTCTGAAATTCTTTTTTTCTTTTTTTTTTTTTTTGAGACAGAGTCTCACTCTGTTGCCCGGGCTAGAGTGCTGTGGCGTCAGCCTAGCTCACAGCAACCTCAAACTCTTGGGCTCAAGTGATCCTACTGCCTCAGCCTCCTGAGTAGCTGGGACTACAGGCATGTGCCACCATGCCCGGCTAATTTTTCTATCTATCTATCTATCTATCTATCTATCTATCTAAATATATTTTTTAGCTGTCCATATAATTTCTTTCTATTTTTAGTAGAGATGGGGTCTCGCTCTTGCTCAGGCTGGTCTCAAACTCCTGAGCTCAAACGATCCACCCGCCTAGGCCTCCCAGAGTGGTAGGATTACAGGAGTGAGCCACTGCGCCCAGCCAAGCTCTGAAATTCTTTATTCTGCTTGATCTATACTGTTTCTGAAGCTTTCTGCTATATTTTGATATTCTCTAAATGACTTTCATTTTTTTAAGTTCTGTTACCTCTTATCTATCTCTTTAGTGAATTTTTCATTCATATTCTGAGTTATTTTTTTATTTTTTTATTTTTTTGTTTTTATTTCAGCTTATTATGGGGGTACAAAAGTTCTGGTTAGATATATTGCCCATGTCCCTCCCATTCCCCCGAGTCTGAGCTTCAAGCGTGTCCATTCCCCTGAGTTATTTTTTGTTTGATGGTTTTCTACCATCTCATCAGTCCCATTCATCTTACTTGCCATCCATAATCTGAATTCCATATCTATAATTTCAACAACTTCGTTTTGGTTGGAGTTCATTACTCAAGAACTATTGTGATCCTTTGGAGGTGTCAAGACAGCCTGTTTTTTCATGTTGCCAGAGTTTTTATGCTGGTTACTTCTTATCTGGGGCCTCTTCTCTCAGCTCAATATGGATAGCAGATATGGTACACCTGTTATCCTGCGTTGAGACCTGTTACTAGGTGAAGATAGGAATGTGTCCCTGGATGGCATGCTTGAGTACTACTCTGGAAGCTTGGCCAGACAAGAGAGGGGAAGATGTACTATGAGTCTTTAATACTGCTGCTCTGCTGTGTCTCGCCTATTCCCCTGTGGTTGTCACAGGGACACTGTGGCAGGGAACATGTGCAAGGAACATGTGCAAAGTGCAGCTGGCCCACAGAACAGAGCTCATATGCAGGCCTGCTGAGCATGGTGTGCATGTGCATGAGCCTAGTTGGCTGCAGTGCCAGGCTTGCAGATGGGGCAGGACACAAGTGGGATTCAGCACACAAGCAGGACAGTGTAGATCTATAGCAGGCAGTCTACCCACATTCAATGGTAGCAGGTGCATAGTCTTTTGCCCTTCTTGGGACCTTCCAGACAGTGGCAGTGGTGGTCCTGCTACTTGGACAGTGGCCAGTGAGTGCTGACAGGTGCATGCCCCATCTGGGTCTTGTGGTAGATGTGGTTGAGTGGGATCACCCAGACCACAGCAGCAAATATTGGGTCCGTGGTTTCATGCTCTGCTCAGGTCCCCTGGCAGCAGTGGTGTGGGTACACATCACTTGCCGATGAGGCGTTGGCAAGTGCTCGGACTCCTTACTCCCTCCCCCTTTGCAGAGGAAAGGAAGAAGTAGCAGTTACAGTTTTGACCCCTGGGGTAGTAGTGCTCTGGGGCTGGAATGTCACAATGTTGCCACCCACAGCACCCAGGGCTCACAAGTCAGGTGTACCTTTTCTCTGGAGTGATGCAGCTATATAGCCTCCAGTCAGGTCTCTGTGTCAGTCCAGAGGCCTACCACAGTGGGGGCGGGGGGGGGGGGCTCTTGCCTCTCCAGTTGCAGTATCCTCAGGGGAAGCATGGAGCTTGAGGTTCTCTCTTCTGTACCTTCCCCACGTGTGGGCACCTTCCCCACCTACGTCTGGTCCTGCTGAGCAGGTTGTCCTACTTCTCTCTTCTTCACTTCACTGTCACCTCTACTCTGTTGATTCCCAGTGCTTTCCCTTAGACGATTGACCCAAAGGTGAATATCTATTCTCTTTTGATCCTCTCCACGAGAGTGGTGTTGTGCATGCTGCTCCCAGTCTGCCATCTCAGCCCTGGCCTTCATCTTTTGTGATTGTGTGACCATGCTCCATTCCCCCTCCTGGTGTCCCACTGCCATCCTGAGTGCCCTACTCATGGAGAAAACCCGTCCCTAAAGCAGATTTCATCTGCTGTTTTATGACAACCACATGTAAAAGCTGACTCATAATTGTTTTCATATTTTTAAGTGACTTTTTGCTGGCATTTGTTCCCCTGGCTTTCATGAAATCTGGGCACAGAATCCTATAATAAAAATGAGCTTTAATATTAATTTTTTAATGTTCTTTGATAATGTCAGGGATAAAATAAAATTGTGCCCTTTAAGTAAAAATATTAACTATCACAGCTTGAGGCAGCATGATTGTGGGCTTTTATCTTTCTTGAAAAAAATTTTTTTTTAATTTTATTTTAATAGATTTAGGTAGCATAAATGGTTTTCTGTTACATGGATAAATTGTATAGTGCTGAAGTCTGACTGTTTAGTGTACCCCTCACCAGAACAGTGTACATTGTACCCAATAGATAATTTTTCATCCTTCACCACAGTCCCAACCTCCTCTGGGTCTCCAATATCCATTATACCACACTCCATATGACCATGCATACCCATCACTTAGCTCCCACTTATAAGTGAAAACATGTAGTATTTGGGTTTTTGTTCCTGAGGTACTAGGATAAAGGGCTCCAGTTTCATCCAAGTTGCTGTAAAAGATATTATTTCATTGTTTTATATGGCTTGGTAGTATTTCATTTTATTTACCTATTCATCAGTTGATGGGCCCTTAGGTTCATTCCATATCTTTGCTATTGAGAATTGTTCTGCAATAAATATATTACTGCAGGTGTCTTTTTGATATAATGAATTATTTTTCTTTGGGTAGTTATACAGTACTGGGATTACTGGATCAAATGGTAGGTCTACTTTTAGTTCTTTGAGGCATCACCATACAGAGGTTGTACTAATTTATATTCTTTCATTCATTTTTTTCTCTACTTAATTGTAACAGCTTAAGAAATACCTGGTTCTATGAAATTGCACAACAGGAAGTAACCAACAGGAAGTAACCTAAGCTGTTGCCTAGGACTGGAAAGATGTCCTAAATTTTATAGTGGAAACAAGCTGGCTCTGAGACACAACCAGTAGTAAGGATTATGGTAAAATGGACAGCACATGTTTCTCCTAAAGGAGTCAGCTGTATATCTGCTGTGAATTGTTGTTTATCATGGGGAAAGATGGACTGTGTGTCATCTAAGAATAGCTGGGAATCCAGACATTTTGCATGTGTTTGTGTGAAACTAGATTAGAATTAATACAGGTTGAATGCACATATACCCTTCTCCCCATAAACACATACTCTGGGCCCAATGCAACCTTTTGCAATGAAATAAACTGAGTATCTATTAAGTGATTAGTTCTCAATATGTTTGGGAATGATTAACCATATTAAAATAATGATTCATAAGGTTAATTTAGATTTAATTGACTTCCACTGAAGGCCTACTGTGTATAATGTACTCTTCTAGGGGTTATGTGACCATAAACATGAATGGAACATGGTATTTTCATCATATGTTCATTTACACTGCTGGGATGTTGGTAAGTAACACTGAAGAAGGAAATCCATAAATGGAAGACATCATTGCAGGAAAAACCTAAATTAGAATCATAAAAAAATTTGGCTTGACTTAACCTCTACTACCACTTACTAACTATATGACTTTGGAAAATTTATTTAAATTCTCTGATTTTCACTTTTCTTAACTGCAAAGTACTGCTATGCCTGTAACTTGATATCAATAAGACCTGTAAAGCTCTTAAATATCCCATAAATACTAGAAAAACCCCAAACACACAAACAAAAAGCCAGCACCCTTGGTAGAGTTGTATTAACAGAAATAACATACATAAAGTGACAGATCAGTACATGGATTGTTAAGAGCTCAATAAATCACAATTTGGGGGATTATGATGCTATCTAAATGTTTATAGGTTTGGTAACATATGAATGAAACATTTTGATTAAGATGGATTCTTTTCATGTCATGACACAAAATTTAGTCTATTTGTCAATTTTCTTAATATCTTTAAATACCATAGATATGAATTTTCTGAAGGAAAATGTTCAGTGTAATACCATCAGGCAATTATATATTCCCCAACTAGGTACGGCTATTGTAAGTAAGTGCCTGCATTATTGCAAGATACTTGAAAGGCTGAATAAGACAAATTTTGTGATAAAGATATTTTATTTCTGTAAAAGTTCTTTACAAAGAAACATAACATTTTAGAACCTAATCCATGTAGAGAAGACTTTTATGAAATTCAAAATGAAATAAACAAAAATTCATAAAACTACTTATCATGTTTTTATATTATAATGATGAAATAAACTCACCTTGAGATCAGATTTTCCAAAATATTTAAGTAAATTGATTTTGTAAAACTCTCAATAAATACATATTTTTGGCTTCTTGTCCAGGAAAAGAAAAGGAAAATTTGAGGCTTATAAGATTCTTTTTCCCAGAAAATTTTTCCTGGTAATTAGAGACTGATACATGAAGTAGAACTATATATCATGCATTCTGACCATCAGTAAATTAAGAATGTTTCAGCCTGGGATGGAAAGGAAATATCAAAGCCAAGGACCCTTTCTGGAAAATGCTTTCCATGATTTGAGTCTTAAATCTTGGAACCATTAGCAAGAGTGCTGTGGATGATCATAACTGTTCATAGGTTGCAAGGTTTATTTATTGTACCATTTTCTACATTGAATCAATTCTCAGGAGCATTTTTTCACATATTCTGATTTTCAGACACTCAAGAAAAAGTAAAATATAACATCAAAATAAGATTAGTCTGTACATGGATGAATCAGCCATGCTTCATAGAATGCCTAATGCAGCCTTTGTTTTACCAAGTCCCAAGTACCATTTCACAACTACAGACGGTGCCCCTGAGACTGGGAACTAGTTTGTAAATTGCTGATGTTAAGGCAATGTGCATTTGTGTGTGTGTGTGTGTGTGTTTATTAGTGTGTGTGTGTGTGTGTGTGTGCATATGTGTGTACATTAGCATCACATTTAGTAAGCATCACTAAAGCTTACTATAATTAGTCAGAGGCAATCATAGTGAGACCATGTCCACATGTGACATCATCATTTGAAAATGATGCATAAATTTTACTCCAAAATAGTAAGTTGGCATTATCTTGGCACCAGTCACAAAGGTACCTAAGGAAACAGTTTTCTCTGGGGGTTGTGCCATCTGGACATGCATTCCAACCTTAATCTCTGAGAATTCAATATATATATTCTGCTCTATACTTTAAATTCAAAAACAGATAATCAGATTCATAGGCGGTAAAATTTATTATTTCTAAAATCAAATGATCCAGAACTGTTGAGCCCTTCAAATTATTTTGTTTTTATTTAATCTGATAACTATATAGTTTAATAAGAATGTATCTTTTAAAATATAAAAGTGGTGCTTATACACTGTGGAAATTAGAAGTTTAAAAAATATTCCAAAGTTAACCACTGCTTTCTTCTAGATTTTTAAAATCTATATTTTATTTATAAACTTGGAATCCTATTAAATATACCACTTGCATACCATTTCTTATACTATAAAAGAGGGTAATTTATTCCCATGATATTAAATGGTTTACTAAAACTAGCTTTTAATGGATACATAGAAATTTCAAAATATTATAATGTGGCTATATTATATATTAGTTTACCAAATTTCTATGTTAACTAGCTTTCTGTTATCTTCAGCAAAACAAACTATAAGAAATGAGGCTTCCTTATTTTAAAGAAAAGTATTTGTACCAAATAAAGCTGTGTTCTCAATAGATTATTCTTGATAGAGAGGAGCTGGGACCTAGAGAAATAATGTCAACTACCAAAAAGAACCAATAACAAATATTATGCTACTAATATAACTAATAAAATAAATTGAGACCAGATATTCCTGTACTTCAAAATATACACAGACACAGTATTATCAGAAGCTGAATCATTAAGAAAAAGTGACAAAATGATTCAATGTTTAATATGCTGCCAATAATATGGTAGCATATTTAGGTATGGCTAGGAGTAGCTTGAAAAAACAAATCAAATGAACATAGACTTTTAATGGGGATAAAGTTGGCAAAATATGCAGTTACCACTCACCATTCACCATATCCTTTCTCTCTCTCTCTCTCTGTGATTGGAGTTTTGAAAAATGAAACCACTGAGGAACAGCTGGTTCTTCTATAACATGAGTTAAAAAAAGAGTAATATACATATATATCCTTAATAAAATATGATTATTTCATGGGGATTATAGGTGAATATTTTCTCTACCAACACTTGAAAAAGAAACAGAAATAAGTAAACAAATAAACTATTATGAGCAATAAAAGATCATTTTTATATTCATAATAATCATGAGGCCTTGCTATGCTTTAAAAACAGAACTACAATGTGGTAACATGACTTCCACAAGTAAAACAATTTAAGGATAAAGTGGTGCAGAATGAAACATGATACCAAAATATGAATTACTGCATTACCATGTCAATCAGTACAACAAGTCCAAAATAGAATTATAAGTACTGGCTCTAGTTAATGAAGAAGGTATAAGGAAGTAGGTGGGGCTTGCACTGGGTCTTGCAGAACTGATGGATTTAGAAAACATCAAGACAAGAGTGTTTAATTTTCAGAGATGACTTATGTGAGTAGGAAAGAATTCTCCAGCATAGACTACATAATAACATCATTTTGTTCACCTGTATGAGACTCCCTATGTATGTTTTCTTTCTAAATGATGAATTTTCTGCTTTCTTTAATAAGTATATTGTAGATGAGGATCTGGATTCTAAAGCTACTGTATTGAAATCCCTTGGCAGAGCTAGAAAGAAAGTAAATTTGACTTTTCATCTTTAATAATATTTGTATTGTATTAAGTTCTGCTAAACTATATAAAAATATCCATTCTAGGGCAAATTGCTCTCAATACTGAAATCCTTTGGCAAAATAGTAGTTTCAAAGCTTTTTAAAACTTGGTAAGCTGTGCTAAAAAAATATGTGGAATTCTAAGCTTAGAGACTTATAAAACATTGATTTAGAATGACCAATATTTCAAATTTCTTTCATTTTCTTTCTTAATTTCATATTATTTCCTACAAATATTTTAATTTTAAGCTAATTGTAATTTACAATATACCCATATGATGACATTTTAAAATATTTGTGATCCATTAAAAACATGTTTAATGTTTAATGTCATGGAAAATGTCTACTTTTGAATTTAGAATTTAAGAGGAATGGTGCAAAAGGTATATAAACTAGGATCTCTATTTTGCCTTTTTCTGTTCTTCTTTTATTTTTTAACTATTATACCCCTTCTCTGATACTGTAACAAAGAAACAAAACCAAACAAGTGCAGATCAGATATTGTAAACTAAATGTCTAGATAATGAGATAAAAATAGCATAGGAGATAGCATAGGGGTCATTAAGCCTCTGATAAGAAGTCTTTGCTTCCCCACCACTCTCCTAAGTCCCCGGTTATCAATGGTACCAAAGTCTAAATCCACAGTAGTAATTTCTCAGACCTTATCTTATTTGATCTCTCTCCATCTTGACCATTCCTGTCTCCTTGAACACTTTCTGAACTTGGCTCCTGTACATCACACTATCCTTATTTTCCTTGACCTCGCCTGTCTGCTCCTTCTCAGTGTCCAGTGCTATATTTTTTCATTTTTCAGTCCTCCAAATGAGGATACATGCAGGTTCCTCCTCAGCTTTCTTCTCTCTTATTTATATTACCTCCTATCTTGTGCAGTCTTATAAACTTTAAGTGCATTCTACCTGGTTTAACTTAGATTTGTCTTCTTACAAACAAAAATTTCCCACATAAAAGCAGTTTAAAGCAAGAGAAAGATTACTCTTTAGAGGAATTCCTTTAAAGATTTCTCATTAAAAAATGTTCTGAAGTAGCCAGGTTAGAGCAGACATGGAAGTTTCACACATATCTGTGACTCAGGCTCTAATAACAGTTTGGCCACAAGCTCTTTTCATGCTCAGGTGGAGAGAAGATAGGTAGGAGAGAAAAAAAAAAAAAAAACATAATTAAGCTTCCTGGCCAAATTAAGTCCATTAAAGTGTCTTCCTTGAAACCTTGCCCCAAAACTGGTGGGTACATCTCACTGTCCACCCCAGTTGGTAGAAGAGGTTAGGAAATGCATTCCATTTAATATGAATATATTATTATTGCCAATAATAAGAGGATTCCATTAGTAAGGTAGAATTAGAGAGTGGACATCCAATAGGCAACGAGCAGTTTTATTATGACATCTTATATGCTGAGGACTCCAAAATTTAATTCAGCTCAGATCACCCAACTACCCACTGAATACCTGCACTTAGATGTTCAATGGGTGTTTTACTCAAATTTCACCAAAATTAGAGTCCTAAGTTTCACTTATAGACCTGCTTTTACCATGGTTTCCCCACATCATTTTCCCAATTTCTTGGCCCTAAATCTCAGATTCCCTTTTGATCTTTCTCTTTCTGTCCACTCTACATATAATCCAATGGCAAATCTGTTCTTTAAAATAACACCTGACTGTAACTACTTCTAACACCACCACCACTATTTTATCTCTCATCTAGACTTCCATGCTTGTCTGCCATAGCCTATTATACTAAAATTTTCAAGGTTGCTCCATCAAAGATAGAATAAAAGTAAATCTTTGCCATAGTCTGCTTTTATAATGTATCCCCAAGTACTTTTCTGACATAATTTTTTTTCCTCCAACCCCTTATCCCCAAACTGTATCCATTCAAGCCACACTGTTCTCTTTGCTATTCTTTGAACAGGCAACTCATGACCCTACCTCAGGGCCTTGTACTTTATTTTCCTCTGCTAGAAATTCTCTTTCCCCAAATATCCACAGATATCTTGAGGACTCCTTCCCTTACTTTATTCATGTTCACTTAAAAGGCATCTCTTCTGAAAATCTTTCCCTGATCACACTTTCTAAAAGAGTATCCACCTAACACATATATACACACACAGAGACACACATACACACACATACATACACATACACACAAACACACACACAGAGACATACACAAGCACACACATACACAGACATCCTCACACATACAGACACACATAGAGACACAAACAAACACACAGAAAAAAAACACATTCACACTGCATGCCTTTCCCCTCTGGTCCCCAATCCCCGGTCCACACCGCCAAGTTTCCCTACTGCCCATCACTGGCATCAGTGCTTGAGCTCCGCCTCCCCACCCCGTCCATGGAAAAATTGTCTTCCATGAAACCAGTCCCTGGTGCCAAAAAGGTTGGGGACCACTGCTCTTCCCCATTGCCCAATTTTAATTTTTTCTTAATTCAGGATATTATGGGGGTACAAACATTTTGGTTACATGAAATGCGTTTGCCTCGCCCACCCCAGGGCTACAAGCGTGTCCTTCCCCCATACAGTGTGCCCCGTTTCCATTAGCTATGGGTATACCCGCTCACCTTATCGCACTAATCAAAACTTCTTATAGATTACTTAGTTATATATTTTAATGTATTTATTTTTATCACACCTTTTTGTATAACCAAGCTGAGGTTAAGGACTTTATTTCTTTGACTAAATGCTGGATGCAGAGTACCTACTTAAAAGAGTTCATAGTACATACTAAGAATTTAACTTTCTCTCCGTAAGCCGTGTTTTCCTCATTTACATATTAGAGTCCAATCTTTAAGCTACCTTCAGGATTTCAAATTCTGATATCCCCATGAGTAGCCAAGAAAGGCTTCTAAACAAGAATGCTTTGTTTGAGGAAACAGTTTTGGAAAGATTAATCTGATGGTTATTTTTAAGGAAGAAAATGGGCATGTCAGTTGACTGTCTCTAAAGAAATAAATTAGAAAACTTTCACAAGAGTTATATGTAAGAGGTCATTCAAACTCAAGATAGGATGGCGGTAGTGTGTGAAACTGTGAAAGCAGTTGCAGGAGAGTTAGGAGACAAATTAGATATGAGATTTAAGGAAGTAGAGCCAAACATAATTCCAAGATTTTAAGCTAAGTTATTAGGTACTATTTATTGGTACTGTGTATAGTCTGAAATGTGTTATAAAAAATACATTTTCCCAGGGATAAAATTCAGAGATGTAATTAACAGGTGTATTAGTCTGTTATCTTTGAAATGGAATGAATAATTTACTTACCTGGAAATTCCAATTATGGATGAACAGTGTTTGGATAGCAGGAGGCCTCATATTTTAATTTAATCTCTGTCTAGACACTAAACATCCAATATGTAATCAATGCTTTAATCCAAACTAACTTATTTAATTCTTGCTCAAAAAAAAAAAAAAAAAGATCTTCCACTAAATCAAAAAGCTTAACTGAATAAAATCATAGTAAATATTTTACTGTTTATTAAAACTGACAGACAATATCATCCTTTTGCTTTTTCTATCATACTTACAAACACACACACACCCTACTTCTGTAACTATTAAGAAGATTACTCTGTATTTATTACCCAAGCACCTAGTCTTTGCTATAATATCCTGCTTCCCTACTGTAAGATTGCACTAGGAAGGGCTCTTTCTTGCATACTATTGTATTTCAGTTCCTAGCTGACACAGAATAATAGTAAATTTTTTCAGGTACCTCAAATGTAAACTAGTTTACTGACATTACATACACATGCACACACACACACCTGCACACAACGCTCTTCAGTTGCCTGTTATTCGTAACAATATCTCCTACTCTCCCTCCAATTCTCCTCTTATTCTCCACTTTATGAAGAAAATATAAGCTCTATGCAGCAGTATTTATACTTACATCAGAAGCAATGGACAGATTCCCTTTATCCACTTCGTCCCCTGCATCATTCCTTTTGCTTCTCCACCAGTCAGTATCCACTTCACCTCGAACTTCAAGGCTTGTTCTACACTCTTGTCAAGCATCCCTCACTACTGAATCTTTCCCCTCAGATTTTAAACAAGCTCAAATCTCTCCCATTTTAAAAATGCAAAACAAACAAATAAAAAACTTCCCTTTTCCTCACACTGGCCTTTAACTACCACCCTTTCTCACAACCTTTGAATGAAGAGTCTACTTAATTCTGACATTCTTACATACCATCATTATTCACTTTCTCACACTCTTGCTAATAATACACCGTAAGCAAAAACTCAACCAAGACCACATCAATTTATCATCCAAGTCTTTACTGTTAATGTGAATACTTTTCATTTAACGTGATCTAATGCAGTCCATTGTTGACTCTCATCCACTTTAAAGCTCTCTTGTCATTCCTCCATGGAAACCATGTCTGCTTGACTTCTGCCCTCCTCTCTGCCTATTCTCTTAGTCTCCTTCACGTAGTTCCATTTCTCTCATGGTAACAGGACCACTACCAATGATATAGGTATAACCCTGAGATTTTTTTTTTTTTACTTTCTCCTCTTACTATGCATACTCTTTCATGTTAATCACATTTACCCCTTTGGCTTTAAACATTATTATGCTGATGGATCAAAAAAAATCTATATTTATATCTATTCTTATTTCTGTAACTTGGCATATACTTGATCAGTATCTTGTTTCTGCTTCTGAGTGCTATATATTACCTTTTTCTGAGTTCCAGATCCATATATTCAAGAGTTTAACACAGTACATAAAATGTAAAATATAATTATCAGTGGAGAAATAAAATGCAATGATATTCTATTTTAAAAATAACATTAAAAATAGTTATTTAAACTATATATTTCACTGGATTCTCCATTTACATGTAACTAAAACTATGGATGTTCATTTTATTATACGTTTTGGTGCATCCCTTAGCCTTAGTGAGTACTTAGGAAATGCTAACTCGCAGTAAATGCAGAGATAAACTGCACATTTCTGCTCTAATCTATTTTCTAAATGATATGCAAAATCATTGCTACTAAATATTGCTTAAATTGATGATGCAGTCTCAGTATTGAATTTTGTACGATTTCTACTTATCATAGAAAATTCAAATTTTAATCTTTGGTTTAGAAAAACTCCTTAAAAGCCTATAGTTCATCAACATCCTTTTGGCTAAATATTTGACAAGTCTTAATCATCTGATTTTTCCCATTAGAAGATATATACAACTGATTTTGGAAGTAGAATCAAAATCTAACCAAGCAAATTGGGTATACAGCACACAGAAGTACTCCAGCATTTAGTTTATTTGATTTGGTTTGGGTAAAAACATATTCCCATGGGTAGCTATTACTCTATTGCTATGACTATCTGAAGAAAAGGAGGCTTGTGCATTCTGGAAAATAAATAATTCACACACCAAATTAAAAAGTTGAGACAGCTAAAGTCAACCACTGAAACCAAAATGAGAGGCTTTAGCTTAGACCTTAAAAGGGGGTTATGAGTGGTATTCAACCTTTTGAATATTAAAAAGGCAAAGTTAAGTTGTGAAATCTTAAGAATTCTGTAAGAAAATGTTGGGAAGACTCTTTTAGACATCAATCTAGGCAAAGAATTTATGAAAAAGACCCCCAAAGCAGTCACAGCAGCAACAACAACAACAACAAAAAAAAAAAACCACAAATGGGACCCGATCAAATTAAAAAGCTTCAGCACAGCCAAGGAAACTATCATTAGAGCGAACAGACAACCTATAGAATGGAAGAAAATATTTGCTTTCCACACAACTGATAAAGGGCTAATAACAAGAATATATATAGAACTTAAGAAAATCAACAAGAAAAAAATCAAACAACCCCATCAATAAATGGGCAAAGGACATGAACAGAAACTTTTCAAAAGAAGACAGAATAATGGCCAGCAAACATATAAAAAAGTGCTCAACATCTCTAATCATTGGGGAAATGCAAATCAAAACTACAATGAGATATCACCTAACTCCAGTGAGAATGGCCTTTAACAAAAAGTACCAAAACAATAAATGCTGGTGTGGATGTGGAAAGATCGGAACACTCTTACATGGTTGGTGGAACTGCAAATTAGTGCAACCCCTGTGGAAAGTAATTTGGAGATACTTCAAAGAGCTAAAAATAGAAATACCATTTGATCCAGCAATCCCATTACTAGGCATCTATCCAAAGGAAAAAAAGACATTCTATAATAAAGACATTTGCACTTGAATGTTTATAGCAGCACAATTCACAATTGCAAAGATGTGGAAACAACCCAATTTCCCATCAATACATAAGTGGATTAATAAAATGTAGTATATGTATACCATGGAATACTACTCAACTACAAAAAACGGTGGTGAACTAGCACCTCTTGCACCTCTTATATTATCCTGGATAGAGATTGAGACCATCCTTCGAAGTGAGCTATCACAAGGATGGAAAAACATGCACCACATGTACTCGTCATCACATTGGTACTAACTGGTCAATACTAAGGTGTTCACATGGTAGCAATACTCACTGGGTGCCGGTCAGGTCGGGGGGGGGGTGGGGGGGGGATAAACCTACCACTAATGGAAGCAGAGAGCACTGTATGGAGGAAGCATATGCTTGTAGCCCTGCCTTGGGCGAGGCAAATGCTTTATATGTAACCAAAATGTTTGTACCCCAATTATATCCTCAATTAATAAATAAATGATAAAAAGAAAATGTTAAGAATTAATTTAAATAATAGTGCCTTTTTCCAAGAAATAAATATTGCCTGAAAATTTAAAATACCTTTTAAACTCAAGACTCAGTATCATAATTAAGTTCATCATGAGTAATTCTATCAAATCATTATATATATTCTTGAGGAACCTGATGGGAAAGCAGATTTTATACAAAAGATGTACCTCTGTCCATTCAAGCTACTATAGGAAAATATCATAAACTGGATAACTTACAAAGACACTGATTCAGTGTCTGGTGAGGACTCACTTTCTCATGGATGGCACCTTCTTACTGTGTCCTCGCATGGTGAACAAGGCAAGGTGATGCTTGGGGGCCTTTTTCATAAGGGGCTAATCCCATTCATGAGGGCTTCAATCTTATGACCTAATTACTTCCCAAAAGGCCCCACTTCCTAATATAACACCTTAGAGGTTAGGATTTCAATATGTGAATGGGAGGGCATAAATATTCAGAGCACAGTAAGATGCTTCTATGATTTTTTATTTTTATTTTTCAGGGAAATAAAAGTATTTGTTGAGCATTCCACAGATTGGATAGTTTAAAAGGCAACACTTACTTTGTAATCAGAATTTTACTTGTTATAAAAATTGATTGACTTTGGAGGGTATTTGTAGCATTTCTTTTGGAATGAACTTTTTTCCAGTCCTACCCCCATGATTCATGTATTTGTACCAAATAATTTGTATTAAAGTTTATGACCACAGAATATTAAAAATATTCAATCTACAAGGTAAAATTGTAATTCTTTTCATAGTCACTTTATACTTGTATATAATTAATAAGTATGGTTTACAAAGATAATATTGATTCCACAACATGAATAAGCTCAAAACACACACACACACACACACACACAGTGAGCTCAATTATTGCCTAATCAAGAAGAAATGCTAAAGAATGACAGCCAAAAATGTGTAAATGTTATCAATGCTACAATAAAATTAATTTTTAAAGTTCAAATATTTTATACAAATACTATTAACATATTTTCATTTTAAAAGCACTATTTTTATACTATTAATATTTTATTATAAGAAAAAAATGATGAACCCAGTTTTGTGCCATAAAAATCTCAGAGCAAGAAATAAAAGCAGTGAGATTGATAACAAAGCTTTGCCCACACCTAAGTAGTTGATAGAAAACATTAGCTAATAATAGCACATTTTATATGTGAAAGTTGCTAAGAGAACACATCTTAAGTGTTCTTAGCACAAGAAGAAAAAAGGTAACCATGGAAGATTATAGATATTTTATTAGTTTGATTATAGTAATCATTTCACAATGCATATGCACATCAAAACACCATGTTGTACACCTTAAATATATGCAATTTTTATTAGTCAATTATACATCAAGAAAGATGCAAAAAACAAAGAAACACTGGGTCATACCATTAAAAGGATGCTTTAGGCTATAAATTTGCCCTAAGATGCTACGAAATTACTACCTATTTTGCCAATTATTTAGTATTTTTTTCCTAGGAAATATTAGTTTTGGTTAATGGAGTTGTGGTACATAGTTAGTGCCCCAAACTCCTACAATACCAGTTCAAACTTTTTTGTATAATGGGATATCTGTGCTACTTCTATCTTAAGGCCTAATCTACTTCTCCATCTTCTTAATTTTGAACTAGCTTTCAGACATCCTATTTAAGGTTATAGACCCGGGCATAAGTAATATGGTACAATTTTCAGACTATTGGCATCAAGAGGCTTCACCACTTTTGCCTTCTTTACCTTGGATTGCTTCTGTAAGAGGGTCATATAAGGAAAACAGTCCTTGTTACTGGAAGATCGGAAGCCATGTGATGAACTAAGTCATTCCAGGTGACAGCCTGCACCAGTGACCAAGTATGTGTGGCAATATGACAGATTTTCCAGCTCAGCTGAATGTTCACCTAAACGTAGCTTCCCAGATGAGAATGGAATCAGCCAAGGTGAAAACAATGAGGAACCACTCAGATAACTCAAAGACTACTGAGCAATAGTATGTCATCGTATTAAAACTAGGTTTTGGAGTGGTTTGTCAGGGATGATTGATACTCAAACTGACATCTAAAATTGAAATACAGGCAGAACAGACTAAAAAAAAAAAAACAAACAAAACCCTAAAACTTAAAACTAGTAAGAAATAGAAAAGGAAAAAGAAAAAGAAAGCTGAGGGATGGATAGTCAGGAAGATCAGTGAAGAAACTTCAATTGGAGGTTGGAGGAAAAAAAAAAACCTATGTTGTGTAGCTGTGGAAAAAATTTTAAACACTTGCATGTGGTAAATTGGAAAGAAAATATACCTTGTGGCTCAGGCTAAGAAAGATTTTCAGGCAGAATATTGAAAAAATCCTGTGCCTTTTATTTATTTATGTTTTGTGTAATAACTATAGAAAAGCAGAAATAAAGAAGGAACTGTGCAGTTTGAAAGCAGAATTTTGTAGAAATATAAGATTTCAGAAAGATTTTCAAGGTAAGAATTGAATTTAGGGAAAGAACGTTCAACAAAGAACTCAAATATCTAAAGGAATGCTCTTTTTGAGTTCACAGATTTTAGACAAAGAAAAACACACACAAGGAACCTCATCCCTATCTGGCAGTGACAGAGATCATGAATACTAAGCCCGAAGCTATAATTAGGATGATAAGAAGGAGTGTTCTTGGGAAAACTTGGAAAATTTTGGCTTAACAAATTTTGCCCATGAGAGAAATGTGAATAATTTGTGGCCAAAGTGTAGAATGTGATTGATATGGTTTGAATGTGTCTTCCAAAATTCCTGTGTTGGGAACTTAATCCCCAAGGCAACAGTGCTGAGATTTGGGACCTTTAAGAGGTAACTAGGTCATGAGGGACCTTCAGGAATAGATTAATGTCATTAACAAGGGAGTGGGTTAGTTATTGTGGGAGGGGGATCCCGATAAAAGAATGAGTTTGGCCCCTTTCTCTCTCTCTACTACGTGTTCTCTTACCCTTCTGCCTTCCACAGTGGGATGATGCAGCAAGAAGGCCCTCATCATATGTGGTCTCTTGATCTTGGACTTTCCAGTCTCTACAACCATGATCCAAATAAATTTCTATTCTTTATAAAATACCTAGTCACAGATAATCTGTGATAAAAGCACAGAACAGACTAAGAAAGTAGTAGATTGTTTAAAGGCAAAAAATCCTTCCTATTCCAGTATACACATTCTTGCAGCACTCCTTACAACCAGAATTTTGAGATCTATTTTTCTAGACTCTTGGTGTCTTAGCTGATCTTGCGAATAGTTTTGTTACATAGAATGTGGCACAAGTGGCCTTTCAACATATATCAGATTAACTCAGGGATGGGTAAAGGTTTATCATGAAGAGAAAAGTAAAGGTGCTCCAGGGAGAGTAAATAACTGTACTAAGGGTCTATAGAATTAAACAGTGTGTGATATATTCAAGAATAGGTAAGTAGTTTACTGATTGAATAGTTTGATGGAAGAAGAAGCAAGATTGAAACTAAAGAGATAGATAGAGATAAAGTACAAAGTCTGATAACTTTGGACTTTACCTAATATATATTTAGGGACCTGCTAAAGAATTTTAATTAAACAACTGAATTGCCAGGATATTCAGTTTGGAAAAATAAATTGAGATCAGTATGTATGTTGGACTTCTGAAAGAAGTACTTAGGGAAGCCATATGCAAGACATTGCAAATATCCAAGGAAAAGATAATAAACATCTCAGGGCTATGCAGAAAGAAAAGCATACAGTTTCTAAATACACAGGATGTATACATTACAGGACCTCATAATTTATTGGATATCCATTAGATAAGTAGTTTCTAAATTTAATTTACTCAGATTATTTGATTCCTCTGACTTTCTAGATTTCAATGTGGAAGAGTCAGAAGAGTCTTCCAAAGTATCAGGCCAAGGAAATTGGAAACTGCTTAAGAGCCTGGAAAACAATTTTGCCAGATTGATTTGAAAGTATTTTCTCTCTTGCCACTGGTATAATTCTCAGGACAATATTTTTTTATCTTGTCTATTGATGTTTGGCTCCTATGGCTTTATTAATGATATAAAAATCCATACAGAGCTAGATATTATCCAATCTTGAGGGAAAATTGTGTTATGTACTCTACTGTAGACAAAATAATTAGATGTTCCCAAGCTGATGTAGTTTCAAGATAATTTAAAATTATAAAATTGAAAAATATATTGACTTACTCTGAGGACAAGAAATGCATCTGGGGTCCAACACCATATATCTTCTATATTGTATATTTCTTTTCACTTTATCTCCAATTCTGGGATGCTTCAGTCTGATCCAAAAAATTTTTTTCTAAAAGGAAACTGGAGACTGGCAGTTTGGAAAATGGCAGGATGATAAAGAGGTCAGAGAGATGGAAAAATAGAAACATTTCCTTCAAGTTCTAGAATACCAGTCCTAAAAGGAAGGTATATTGGCTTGATACAGAACATACAAGAAGGCTCTTAGCATTTCCATGAAATTATGATTGATCTAAATGACTAAGTACAATTTTATAAGAAATCAAAACATGTAATTCATGTTATACTGCTCACAAAGAATGTCTAGAAATTGACTCTAGAAAAGTGGTTCTCAGAGTGTGGTCCCAGACTATCAGTTTCACCATTAGCTGAGAACTTGTTAGAAATGCAAATTCTATGCTCCAAATCAAGTCTTAATGAATCAGAAATACTGTGTTTTATCAAGCCCTATAGGTGATTCTGATCATAATGCATTTGACAACCACTACTCTAGAGGCACTAAGTACTGACTGGTATAGGGAGCAGTGCAGGGGTTTATCAGATTGTTTTCAGTGTGCTTATTATTGTTTTTGTTAAATGAATTTTTACTTATCAAATAAACCCATATGATAAGTACCATTTTGTGGTACTTATCACCCAGTATGATGGTTATGTGTCTGTTTTTTCTGTTCTTAGTACTAGACTAAAAATTCCATGAGGCAGAGGCCCTGATATGTGCCTTCATTTCTAGTAACACACACAATATTTGTTGGGTGACAATGTTTATTATTTAATTAATAATGTGTAGGCAAATAAATGATAGCACTTCAGAGATATAGCAGGTTTTAAACCCACATGTATGTCTTACCACCAGATATGAAAGTTTTGGTGTCTGGTCTGTCAAGAATTTAGATTTAAGACCATCACTTTATCCTGTTCTGTGTCATTCATTAATGGATGATAACTGCAATCTATAACCTTCCCAAGGACAAAACTTATAAAAAGGCAGAAGGAAGAGAGTTTAATGATTAATTTTTGTTTTCCTTTAAGTATATATTAACTGTTATCATAGAAGCATTAACTTAGCATATCAGAATAAACTCTTTAAAAACACACTTTTTAAATTTCCAAAATACCATTTCTCTGATATGTGCAAAACATTATTTTGCATAAGAAAAATATCTGCTAAATTTAGGAAGAGGGATGCAATTTATTTGGCAAAAAGTGATCTGTTTTGAGATTGTGAGTGTAATATTTACTTTTATGTGGAATAAATTCCATTTAGTTTATGAAAAGGTATCATTTTTTAAAAGAATATATAGATAACTTACAAAATCCACTAGAAATAGTTTGAATACCAAAATGATTCAATATTTGGTTCAAATTGGAAAGATACCTTAACTTTGCTATTTAGGTGAAATCTGTTGCGCTGAATGTCAAAATTTATACACAAAACATTCCACATTCACTTAAAAATACTTAATTGTGCCTAAGAGTTCTAAAAAGATTATCAAAACATAATTTTTTATAAATAAATTATAATTTGGGCTTTACAGTAAGGACTACAGGAAATATTTGCAGATACTGCTGAAACTTTGAGTTTGGACATTATTACACTTTGTCCAGATCAAATATCAATCAATAACTGTACCAGAACCCAATTTCTAAGTTCTCCATTTTTTGTTTAAATTATTTTGCTTCAATTTAATTAAACAAAAAATCATCCTGCTTTATCTGGAGGAATATTATTCAGGGTAAGTAACCATTGAAATTTAATATTTGAATAGCACATTACAAATGCTTTGCACAGTTTAATATATGAGATATTCATAAAAACCCTGTGTTTGGGCTATTATACTATTTTACAAATAAAGAGAATAAAATTCTGAGAAACTATGTGAATTAATCTACTCTAGCAGGTAGTACGAATAGGAGCATAGGGACATAAGTTTGTATCGTATATTGCCAAACCCAGTGCTTTTCTCTATTGCAGCATTCAAGTGCTTACAAGTTGGTACGAGGGATAAGGTAACTCCAACATGGGTAGTTTTCTTTTTTTTTAAGGTTTTTAATATTTAAATTTTTAATTATTATGGGTACCTAGTAATTATATATATTTATAGGGTATGTGTGATGTTTTGATATAGACATACAATGTATGTTAATCAAGTTAGGGTAATTGGGGTATCCATCACCTCAAGCATTTAACATTTCTTTGTGTTAGAACATTCCAGTTCCACTCTTTTAGTTATTTTAAAGTATATTCTAACTTATTGTTGATTATAGTCACTTTGTTGTGCTAGCAAATATTGTTGATTCTATTAATAACTATCTATTTTTGTACCTATTAACCATCCCCACTTTATCCTCCTATCCCTGCTACCTTTTCCAGCCTCTAGTAACCGTCACCCTACTTTCTCTTTCCACAACATGGGTATTTTTCAATGAAGAGGTAGCTAAAGGCCACAATAGTCCTGCAAACAAAATGTAATAAAGAGAGCCCATATCCAACATGAGAGAGCAGAAAATACTTCATTTTGGTGAAAAAGTTCAACATTTTCTTCCTGCACAGTTAATAAATTCTTTCAATATGGAAAATTTAACTATAATTGACATTAGCTTGTATATTTGTCCAGTGACTATTATATGAGTAATTAATCAAAAAGGTATTTTATTTATTTATTTCAAAATGTTAAGGGACTACAAATGTTTTTGTTACATAGATACACTGTATAATATTGATGTCAGGGCTTTCGGTGTGCTGGTCACCTGGACAGTGTTTATTGTACCTGGTGGGTAAGTTTTTATCTCTCACTCCCCTCTCATACTCCTGCCTTCTTAGTTTCCCCGTAGGCATTTTAGACCTTGCATATCCTTGAAGCATCAGATAAGTGCGAAGACTACTCTTTTACCCAGGATCTAGAGATATTATAGGTGATATGCAATCTGAACTATATAATCCTCAGGAGAACTCAATATTGACATACATTGAATTAGTTTAAGACAAATCAATTTATTTTTCTAGACATCAATTTCTTCATCTTCAAATGGAGGCTTCAGATAGATCAGTAGTTTTAATTTTTTCCTTTTTTATTGGCAAAAATTTATAGGAAACTCAAATACGTAAAACCCCTTATGTCCCTGGTTAACATAGGGTTGAAGACTATCTCAGACGCCTCTTAGTACCAACTCACACTTTCTTAGACTTACGTCTCTTGATTCAATTACCCTGGTAACTAGCTTTACATGAATTCCCATTATCGTCATGACCCACTTGAAAATGTCTACCTTCAGCTCACTCTGTGAGTCTCTTATCTCTAGCTCTAGGAATTCTCTGTTAACATCAAGTCATGAGTAACCCCAAAGCAAAACCTTGGCCTGTTGGATATGGAAGCCACTGGATCAATTCTTCCCTCTTCCTTCTCTTGGAGGGACCATCCATAGAGCAGTCATTTAAACATCCTCTCAGAAGATAACTTTGCTAAGAGAAAAATCAGTTGCTCTTGATATCAGGCAATAGCCAGTTAAGCAATATACCTCCACATTAGTTCTCTCTCCCCTTCCCTAATTCACTTTTTCTCTCACTTCTGCTCCCCAGAGTTTTCACCCCCTGTTAGTGTACATAAGCCTTTGTTTCAGACACTATTTTCAGTGAAAATAAGAAAAGACTCTGAGTCATTTTTCAAATTCAAGTTACAACTCCTTAGCAATCCCTATGAAAGCAAACAATTTGCAGTCCAACCTTTACTAACATTCCATAATTAACAATATATTAACATAAAATACACTACATAATCCACTTATGTTATTTCAGTCATTCTCCTTTCACTAGAAGACAAACGTTAAAAAGCCAGACAATTTTGTCTGTTTCGTTCACTTTCAGTGGCTTTACTTTCAGTGCTTTACTTTCAGTGGCATTAACCATTCTCATTCTCATGTGATGAGCGTGAATTTGACAGAATCAATGAGCACATAACATATACTCTCTTGCTATGAACACTGTGGCTAAATATATGATTTAATCAAGAGAGAAACTGAAGTGCAAATGTTAAGTATCACGAAGATCAATGTCAGAGGGTGAAAAATGATTAGAAAGAACATGTCTTCAGAACTGGCTACCCCAAGCTAATTAATAAATGTTATTTTAAACACATCATTATTTTTGATCCCAAGGGAAGAATGTTTCTTATTTCTTTTCATTTTTCAATTAAAATATAAAAATGGAAAATGTCCAAACTTACAAATAGATTTATTCTGTGCTGTCAGGCTACAGACTCATATGCTATTAGTAACAATAGGACATGTGAAAAATAAATTAGTTTAACTGCAAATACTTCTCCTAATGTTTCTAAAATGACAACTTTATGTTTATAGGTCAAAATATTAGATAATGTGTTTTGGCCATACTTGTGAGGTTAGGATAATTCAGAACTAAAAATATCACTTGAATTTTATAACAAACTATTTTAAAGGTACTTAATTCAGTACAAACTGTTTTGGGATTGTTGTGTGATTAATCCTAACAGAGTATGACATCTGGGGGGGAAATGCTACAGATAAGTAGAATTTGTTCTCATCCAATTGATTTTTAAGCATACAATTAGAATTTTACTTCATGCTTTTTGGTAATTAAATGTTTAAATATGTTAAGTTGCCCTTAATAAAAATGTGTTTACTATAGAGTCATTCAGTAAATTCTTTACGTAATCTCTACTATGTGTCAAGCAATGGATCTCCTTCCTCAAGGAATCCAACTTAGAGAAACATACAATTGCAGTTAATGCACATCCAAAATATTAGTGGAATCAAATGGAAAGAGAAATACATATATAGGGAAAAAGTACTCCTCACTGCAGCTGAAATACCCTATGGTTGTAACATCTCATTGGAATTATCTTATTATCTCATTTATAGAAAAGCCAAAGTCCTTTAATAGCCTACAGGGCACTATATCATTTGGGTTCTTTTTACTTTTTTTTTTTAATTCAGGATATTACGGGGGTACAAACATTTTGGCTACATGAAATCCATTTGCCTCACTCAAGACGGGGCTACGAGCATGTCTTTCCCCCATATAGTGTGTCCTGTTTCTATTAGCTGTGAGTTTATAACTCCTTGTTCATTCAGATCTAGCAATACTGATCTTCTGGTGGTTCTTCAAACATACTAGGCCTTCTCCTGCCCTAAGACCTATTGGCCTTTTCTCTAAAGAGCTACATTTTTTCCCCTATGTATCCATCCCACAAACATTTGCTGAAATATTAGCTTCTCCGTATGCCTATCCCAACCCACCCAATTTAAGATTGAGCCAACCCTTATGTACTTTTTGGTACTCTCCAGTCCCCTTCTTCACTATTATTTGCAGTATTTATCTTTTAACATATTTTAGTTATATAGTTTGTTTATTGTCTTTCTACCCCAATAGAATCTAAGCTCTCTGAAGCCAGAGGATTTTGTCTCCTTCTTTGTCTCCCTTGTTCCTCGATATGTCCTCAATGTTCTCAAAAGTGCCTAGCACAAAAGGCATGTTAAATGAACATTCATTGACTAAATAAAAGTGTGAATGTAAATAATATGAACTCAAATGTTTTGGTTGAATGAATAAGTAAAAGAGCACAAAGACCTCTGAGCTGGGCTGGGAATTAGAGTTTTATAACAGGTAAGAAAAACCTGAGTGAAGTTATGGAGGTAAGCAGAGCCTTGATAAATAACTGCCTTGTAGATAACGGCAAATGACCACAGCTAAGAGGGAAGGTTATGTGATCAGGTCTCTGCGTATAACTTTGAAGCAGTGTAGAGATTGGCTCTGAGGAGAAGATATTCAGAGGTAGGAAGACCAGTTACTCCAACATATCAGGTATGAGGCCCTGAAACAATGTGGTGACAGCACGGGAGATTTGAACATTTCCAGAGAATAACTAACAATTGCAATTGTCTGGGTGAAACTATACTCACAAACAATATTACCCCAGTAGAACTTGATCCATTCTTCAGTGCATGCAGCTGAGAATTTGAGGAATAATGCCTAGGAAGCAGAATTCAAATGATGGACTCCTTTATAATGGAAATAATCTTGGAATAGGTAGCTATTAATATTAATGGTTTAGCAACACTATCAACTCTAATTCATTGCCCAAATAGAACAATTTTAGTTGCATAAATAGAGTCCATACCAGGGAAGGAAGTCTTTATTTACTAAATAATTACCCACAAAAAGTGGATTTATCCTCTTTCAATACTGAGGAAACTTTGTAAAGCAAGGCCAGAGATATTGTAGACTCCTAAAACATAATCACATCTAGTCATACTTTAGCCTTCCTCCAGGATGAGAGGGAGCATAGAAAAATACGAAAATGCCAAGCAATAAAAATCTAAGACATAAACAAATAGTCCCTCTGAAAAGCTTTTTCATGTGGCTATTTCATATTCTGAGGTTTAGACCTATGATGACTTGTAAGCTCTGCAAAAGAAAATACCGTATATCCCTGATGTATATATAGCCAATATGCTGAGTGCTATTTCTAGTGTGTAGATAGCATTGAGGTAGATATAGATTGTGATTGGATATTTTCAGGCACAATTTAAAAGTAAGGAATGATAAAACTGAATATATTCGTAAATTAGAATAAGAAATTGAAGGAGTTAAATTTTCCATAGCTCCAAAAACCAGGAAGAGAACATGATTTGAATGATTCAGATTTCATCCACCCAGAGTTGGAGTATCAAAGTCTGTGTGAATGACCATATACCCACAGTGAAAGCTCCTAAGTGCACTGCAAGTCATTAAATGAGAATTTTTTAAAAATGTTAACTAAGTTGGAAAAAAGACTCATACTCTATCTCCTTCTGTAAATTTATAACAAATCTTAAAGTTTCTGAGAAATCATGTGAGAGAAAATCAAACAAAAATAAACAAATAAGCCTTAACCTCTTTACATTTGCTTAAGTAAGGTTTTCCAAATTTACTTGACAATAGAACCCTTTTGTTATGTAACATATTACCTCTGCAAGAAATTTGTGGGAAAAGTATGCCCTGGATACTTATTTGGAGCCAAAATTGTGTCCTCTTCATCTTTACATTTATAACACTGTTCATATTTGTGGCACAAATACATACAGATGAATACATGTTTCTCAAATATCTCATCGGAAATTAATAATTATATAGTGAGTAATAGATAAATATTCTCTCAAGACATTTTTTGTTTTCTTTCATGTTCTTTTTTTTTTTTTTTTTTTGAGACAGAGTCTCGCTTTGTTGCCCAGGCTAGAGTGAGTGCTGTGGCGTCAGCCTAGCTCACAGCAACCTCAAACTCCTGGGCTTAAGCGATCCTACTGCCTCAGCCTCCCGAGTAGCTGGGACTACAGGCATGCACCACCATGCCCGGCTAATTTTTTATATATATTTTTAGTTGGCCAGATAATTTCTTTCTATTTTTAGTAGAGACAGGGTCTCGCTCTTGCTCAGGCTGGTCTCGAACTCCTGACCTCGAGCGATCCACCTGCCTCGGCCTCCCAGAGTGCTAGGATTACAGGCATGAGCCACCGCGTCCGGCCTATTTCTTATTTCTTCTTTTTTCCTGACAGTTTTATTTCTATGCCTTTTTAAAAAATGACTGCCAGTTTTTAGAGAATGAGGGTCATAAAAAGTTCAATTCATTTTTGTTTTCTAGATAGATTTATACCTAATAATCTTAAAGAATTTAGAAGAAAAGTGATAGAAAACTGTCAGTAATCTAAAAATGAATAACTAGATATTGCAGAGTCTCAGTGCTGAGGGAGACAAATTATTACTCTCTTAGTGTTTACAACTTAAATAAGAAAAAGAATAACAAATGATGTAATTTAGATACACACCCACACATATATATATACATATATGTAAATACAAATACAAAGGGTTTCTACTATCCTTAAAGTTATTTAAATAAGTAATCATGTTTCATCATTATGACAATTCTAAGAGGTGCGTATGTTTTATCAACTATAAAAACAAGACTTAGGTTATATTGACTTGCCATTGTTCCTGTACTAGGAGAGAAAATAGAAGTACATAAATAATTTGACCACACTTAAAGTGGTTTCCTGGAAAAATTTCAGTTTACTCCTGCTTTCCTGCCCAGATTAGACAATAATTTATGTAGTCAGCTATATACAACAACTAACATTCAGTGGAGTATAAAGTGGGGATCATCACCTACTGCAGTTTTCAAAGAGATTCCTTCCTAATCCTCTAGGGAATCTCAGCAAGAATGTTGTGTTGTGTCAAAAATAAAATGTCCACTCTAGATCTATACTGGTGAAACTTGGGATCCTCTTTCTTAATGTTCATCTACTTTAGAGATAATTTTTACTCCTGAAATTCCTGGTGAGATTTTGTGTGTGTCTGTGTGTGTCTGTGTGCTATTCACATAACATTCTCCTTCAAAGGCTAATCTGAAATGTGTTCATTTCATTCATGGGAAGTGATTAGATGATTTTAGCTTTCTCTTCTGAGAAGACATTATTGTAGTCAAAGTAAGACAATTTTTTTTGATAAATAAGAACTTGATTTCAGATACTTTAGTTGCCCTTAATTAAAATGAAAAGTTGATTAATTCTACAACTTCTCAGAGCATAGGGAAAATATTATGGAATGATGTACTGCTCTAAAATACCCTATGTGAATTAGCCTTGCAGAAAGAACTTTCTCAAGGCAAATATAAATTTGTGCCTAACTAATATTAAAGTATTTTTATTTTTAAAAATTATTTGAACTTTCTAGGAAAATGTTGAGGGATAACACATTGTTATAGGAAATTCTATGCTTTTTATCCATTAAGTTTCTTAAGTGTTTATAGATGGCCCTGAGAGTCATAACCAAGTTTCTGTTCACTTGAAATCAGATGCTGGACAATTGCTCAAATACACTATCTGGAGAGTATGAAATAAAATATATTTTAATAGGTGAAAGGTCATGTTAATAGGTACAGGCAAACCATAATAGGAGTGGCCCCTTAACCAGTCATCCCCTCCAGCAGCTGCCTCACCTCCCTCCTCTCCTTCATAACCACACACTGTGAAAGCACGGTCAACTCCGCGACCATTTGCTCACCTTCCACTAAACCCTGAACCCATTCCAATTAGCCTTCAGTCTTCATCACTTTCCTGAGTCAAGTCTTATTGTAATCACCAGTGACTTTCACATCATTACCTCTCTCAGAAATATATCAATTCCCACATGACTTTAAGTCTCTACAATGCTAAGCACAAATACTTCTTAAAACACTCTCTACATTTTTAGAATATGGAGTCTTCTTATTTCCTTCCTGCTCTGGCAGGTCCTTCTGCATTTTGTTTCTCATTAGTGCTGGCCTATATTCTTTTATCCAAGCTTATACTGTTAGCCTCCTCCTTAGGTCATTTTATGTACTCCAAGATTTCAAATATAAGCAAATAACCTACAAATTTATATTTCTTATTAACTCAATACATATTTATTGAATACTTGCTATATCCTAGGTATGGAGTGGTGAGCAAGACAATATGACTGTTGCCCTTACACTTTAATAGAAGAAACACCTTAAAACAATAAAACTGTGCAAATAAAAATATACTTATAATTATGATAAGGTCTATAAATGAAAATTATAACATACTATAAAATTGTATAGCAGACCTCTGTACTATCTTACAACCTTTCTGAAACATAAAAAGCATTTCAAAATAAAAGTTTATTAAAAATAGGCAGGTAAGAAGTCTAATACTCTAATAAAATGTATTGCCAAACATATTATTGTCATGGATTAAATATGCTAGTTAAATTAGCAAATGCTTTTGAGTTAATAAATAAGTTATTAATAACTGTTTTAGAATAAAAGAATAAGTGACTGGTTAATGTTTCAGAATAAGTTATGCCTAATAAGGTAAATTATTAATTATAGCAATAAACATACATTTTTACCCTAAAAAAAGAGAATAACAAAAAAACCCCTCATTTATATTTAGATATTAGAGAAGGAATACTATAAAAAAAGAATTTTAAGTTGAGACATTTATGTGAATTTCAACACACTTATAAGTAAATTATCTTCTCTAGTCTAATCTGATCTTCCTCTATTGTTCCCTATTTTAGTAAATATCATAGACAACTTTCCAGAAATTTTCACAAGAAAAAAGGCCTTACATTTAGCTTTTCCTCACCTCTTTCTATACCATTGATCAAACTGTACCATTCATTTTAATTACTAAGTACCTCTTGAAACCACCCATTTCTCTCCAGACCCAGTCCATCAACATTGGTTCAAGCCACATTTTCTCTTTTGGTTTCCTGCAAAAAAAAAAAACCCACTATTTTTGAGTACAGGAGTACAGGCCCACCTGAAATTTTTGTAAGGCAGTTCAGAGAAGTAGAAAGTATGTTCTGGATAACAGACAGTAGTGCTAGAAATCAATAAGTACTAAAAATGAACAGGAAATCCAGATGGTGGATGTGAAACAGCAAAATATTTGGTAACTGAGATGTGAGTAATGGGCATACACCAATATTAAATAATAATTGGAAACATTTGTAGGCAGAATAAACAATTATGGAATTTTTGAACAGATAGCATGACACCATCAAGTGGGTTCAGGTCCAGCATCAGAAATACAGCTCTAAAGGAAACTAACAAAATGCTAATAATAAAGCCAGGGACCAGGGTAAAAGTGGGAAAAGACAGAGAGAAGTTGGTTATAAAATAGGAATTAAAGATGGCAACTAGAAACAGAGAATCACTGACCAAAGATTCCACAGTCACAAACAGAGAAGAAATAGAGGTGAAAGGAAGCCTACTACCAACACTACCTAAAATCTTGGCCTGGAGAAGGAATATCTATTTTCTAGCTTTCCACTGACTTAGTGTGGAATAAGGGAGATGAACTTAGGTGATATAAATTGTACTTGAGGGAGCTCAAATCTGTGGGGATCAATGAGAAAAACAAATAATTGTCCTTTAAATATAAATCTAACCATCCAAAGAGGTTTCACTCTAGGAGGAAGCATGAAGAATAGAGTTGAGGGAAAGTAAGATTAAGAGACATGAGAGATGATTATCAAGCAACCAAATGGGAAGGACAGAATAGAAAGGAACTTTATAAGCAGAAGTGTGTGTGTGTGTGTGTGTGTGTGTGTGTGTGTGTGATGTGTTTATCCAATCTAGATCTCTTTTCCAAATTCCAGGTTAACATATTCATTTCTCTCCGTAATATCTCACTGGGATATCTAATATACATCTGAAATTCTATATGATTTACACTGAAATTATTTTCTTCCTTTCCAAATTCTCTCCACCTGAAATCCTTCCAATGTTATTTAACAGAAACTTCAAATTTTGCTCCATTCTTTCTCTCACACCTCATGACCAATCTATGAAGAAATTCTATGGGATCTAATTTCATGCTATATACAGAATCAATGTAATTCTCATTATTGCTGCTCTTACCATCTGTTCCAATATGCTATTATTTCTTGCTCTTATTGATCTCCTAGCTTTTACCATTGTTTCTCATGGGTACATTCTTAACACAATAGCCAGAGTAAATCTTTTAAAATGAAAAATCATACCATGTCACTCTTTTTAAAAAATCCCTTCAATGACTACTCATTTTACTCACTGTAATTGCCAAAATCCTTATTGAGTGACAATTCTCCATGGGTCTTTTGTTTGCATAGTAAATATCCTTGGAAGATAGAGATAGTGCCTCCTTCCAGGGCAGAAGGAATATTTGTTTCTGAAACAGAACAATAAAAGATAGTATCTCCTTTCAGGGTAAAAGTTGGCTAAGTTTGCTAGCTATCCTCTTATTTGATTGGGGGTTATAATCATTATTTTTATGTGTCGATTTCACTAGGTGGTGGGGTACCCTGATATTGAATAAACCTTATTTCTGAGTGTGTTGGTAAGGATGTTTCCAGAATACATTAGGATATGAATAGGCAGACTGTGTAAAGCAATTTACACTCCTCAATGTGAGCAGGCATCATCATATCTGTTGAGGGCCTGAATGTAACAAAAAGTTGGAGGAGGGAAGAATTTGTTCTCTGCCTGACTGATGAACTGGGATATCAGTCTTCTTCCCTCCGACTGCCACCAGTGACCCTCTGGTTTTCAGGCCTTTAGACTCAATCTGGACTGTAACACCAGCTATCTCAGATCTACAGCTTATTGACTGTGAATTGCAAATTTTCTCATCTTCCATAATCACATGGGCCAATTCCTCATAATAAATCTCCTTTCATATATATATACATATATAAAAAATAAATTATTTAAAATCATAAATATATGTAAAATTGTAATATATATGAACTCATATATTTATATATATACATACACACACACACATATATATAAACCGATAGGCTATATACACATATATATGTATTTATCCTACTGGTTCTGTTTCTCTAGAGAACCACGACTAAAGTAGGGGTTTTCTTTTTTTTTTTTTTTTTTTTA
>CM052436.1:38729750-38764260 GCA_028533085.1 Varecia variegata | reverse complement strand
GGGGGGGGGGAGTAAAACATGATGTGGGATGATGGAGGAATCTTGCTGCATGGAGAAAAAAGTAGTTAACTATAGGAATAGAGATCTGCATAGACTCTGAATGAAAGTGAACACCAACACTAGATTTTTTACTTATAGAAAAATTATCAACATAAATATTAAATTCAATCAGTAAATTAAATGACAATATAAAATAGCAACCAAGAACTTGGGAAATTTATACTGCTAGATCTGGAGCAAAAGCCTCCACCTAACATACTTCAGTAAACCACCCGAGCAACCATTGTTAAATAACTCTCTCAAAAATATCCAATGATGTCAGATCACCAAAACCAATTATTATTCCATTTTCCTTGTTGTACTTCTTTTCACCATTAAATACCATATCCTTCCCTTTTAAACTTTTTTCCTATAGCTTTTCTAATGTTTAACAGACACATTTCTCTTCTAAGCTGCAATAACAGCTATATTGTCTGTCATCTTTTCGTAAATCTTTTCTTCTACCCTAAATGTGAACATTTCTAAAGTTAAATTTTTAGCCAGTTGTTATTTCTTGTTTGCAGTTTAATACTCTCTATGCTTATGTAATGCTTATTGCTTGTATACCAAGCAGAGTGGCAGAGTAAAAAGAACACTGGACTAAGAATTCTGAAATATGATGGATTTTGGTTTATCCATGTTTGTTTTTTGGAAAAATAAGTAACTTTATCTCTAAAATAATGATAATACAGAAAATTTGTAAAGATCAAATTAGATTTGGGAAGTTGATGTTATTATTGTAAAACACTAAAAATGTAATATATAAGTTATAGTTAGTGTTTTTGATTCTATTAATAGGATTACTTTTATATCTGATACATCTGATACAACCAAAAATATAGGTCAGATGTACATGTGTATATGTGTGTGTATATATATATATATATATATATATTTTTTTTTTTTCCTCACAGAGAAAGGGTGTGAGATGAATCTCAGGGATTACTTAAATTCTCAGAATTGTAAACTCTGGAATATATTGGTATGTCATAGCACCCAGCACAGGATTTTGATATATAGTAGATGATATATACATGTTAACTGATTAGTCTTAAGGATAATAGTTATGCTTTCTTTTAATTAATCTATATCTTTTTTTATTTCTGTTATTCCCATATTTTGAAAATGTGCCCATTTATTTAGGGACATTCCAGTCCTCCCCCTTGCTCCTCCTCTTCCTCACGTCTTGATTTCATTTCTTTCCCCTTTATTCTTTTTCTTTTGTCCATCTCTGCTTCTCTTTTATTTGAACCAATGGAAGTGATTCTTGATTCCATTAATAACTTATATTAAGAAGTAGTCTAAACTTTTTGAACAGACCTCGTTTAGATGATATCATATTGTGTGTGCCTGAATAAATATTATTGCCTTTTGTTTTCAAAACAAAGTTTTGTATGAGTTGTGGTTGCTATTATTATATAAAAATAGTAAATGATTTTCTTTCTATGTTTTCCTTGCTTCTTAGGAGATCTAGTTTTAATTACCTTGTAAATAGATGTAATATTTCTCATAGTACACTCACTACTTATACAGACACATTTTGTTCCTGATTAAGATTTATTTTTCATTTGTTAAAATTAGGGCATAATTTATATCCAGTGAAATTAACCCCTTTTAGTGAATAGCTTTGTGAGTATTTACAAACATATAATGTTTACAACTGCAGCCATAATAAAGATAAATCAGTTCTATCAACCTTGTGATTCTGTGCCATTTGACACTCAATCAGTCTTCCTATCTCCAGCCTTAGAAACTACTGATCCCTCCAGTTTTGCCTTCCCAAAATGACATATAAATGTACTTACATATAGTTACATATCGTATGTAACTTTTAAAATCTGGCTCCTTGTATTTAGCATAATTTATTAAGGTTGATGCAAAAGTAATTGCAGTTTTGGACCTTGAATTTGAAATCATTATAACTAGGTTCAAACACATCTTTATTAATCAAAATACAAACCATTACAATCAACACATTCTTGCCAATGAGAAGTAATTTTGTTTGTTCCTATAGCATAAAAATCCATGCTTCGGGATTCCATGAACTCTTGGAAACCATTTTCTGCATCCTGCTTATTGTGGAAGCGTTTTCCCGGCAAAAAGTTGTTGAGATGCTTGAAGAAGTAGTAGTTGGTTGGCAAGAGATCAGGGGAATATAGAGGAAGAGGCAAAACTTTGTAGCTCAATTCATTCCACGTTTGAAGCATTGGTTGTGCTATGTGTGGTCAGGCGTTGTCATGGAGAAGAATTGGGCTCTTTCTGTTGACCAATGCCAGCTGCAGGCATTGCAGGTTTTGGTGCATCTCATCGATTTGCTGAACAGACTTCTCAGATGTAATGGTTTCGCTGGGATTCGGAAGGGTGTAGTGGATCAGAGTGTCAGCAGACCACCAAACAGTGACCATGACCTTTTTTTGGTGTAAGTTTGGCTTTGGGAAGTGCTTTGGAGATTCTCCCCAATCAGTCACTAAGCTGGTCCTTGCAGTGTTCCCTGTAAAATCCACTTTTCGTGGCACATCACCATCCAATTGAGAAATGGTTTGTTGTTGCTTACAAGAAAAGAAGACAACACTTCAAAATGACAATTTTTTTTTGGTTTTCTGTCAGTTCATGAGGCACCCACTTATCAAGCTTTTTCACCTTTCCAATTTGCTTCAAATGCCCAATAACCATAGAATGGTTGACGTTGAGTTCTTCACCAATTTCTCATGTAGTTATAAGAGGACTTGCTTCCATGATCGCTCTAAATTTGGTCGTTGTCACCTTCCAATGGCCAGCCACTGTGCTCCTCATCTTCAAAGTTCTCTTTTCCTTTGCAAAACTTCTTGAATCACCACTGCACTGTATGTTCATTAGCAGTTCCTGGGCCAAATGCACCATTGATGTTGCTAGCTGTCTCAGCTGCTTTATGACCCATTTTGAACTTGAATATCGCTTGAATTTGCTTTTTGTCTAACATCATTTCCATAGTCTAAAATAAATATAAAATAAACAGTAAGTAATAAGTCATTAGCAAAAAAACATAAAGCAAGAAATGCACATTAAAATGATGTATAACATAACCACATTATTTAAAAATGTATTCCAATATCAACCAGTAAATTTCAACAATGCTAAAACTGCAATTACTTTTGCACCAACCTAATATTTAAATTTTACTTACACCATCACACAGATTCATAGTTTGCTACTTGTTTGTTTCTAAGTAGAATTCTATTGTATGGGCTTACCACAGTTTTTGTATATCTTCCCTTCCTGAGAGATGCCTGGGGCGTTTTCAGTTTGGGGCAATTATGAATAAAACCTCTATAAACATTTGTGTAGCAGTTTTGAAAAAAACATAAATTTTCATTTTGTTTGTGTAAACTCTCATAAGTAGAATTGCTAATTTTTATGGTGTTTGTTTAACCTTAAAAGTAAGGTTAAACAAACTGTTTTCCAAACTGGCTGTTCTGTTGCGATTTCCATCATATGAAAGTTCCAGGTGCTCTGTATCCTCTCTAACACTTGATGTTATCATGTATTTTGGCTTTAGCCATTTTAGTAGATATAGATACATATAGGATTATATCTCACTGTGGTTTTTATTTACAGTTCCAAAATGAGTAATGATATTTATAATATTTGAATATGCTTATTTGCAATCTATACACTGTCTTGTATGAAGAGCATTTTCCAATATTTTGCCCATTTTTAGTGGAGTTGTTTATTTTCTTATTGTTAATTTTTAAATGTTTTTTATATGCATTTATCATATATCATATATTTTAATATGTAATATTAAAATTTTTACCTGCCTGTGGCTTGGATTTTTATTCTCTTAACAATACATTTCACAGAGAAAATAATTTTAATTTTGATCATTTAATTTGTTTTTCAATTTTTTATTTCTTTCATAAATGTGCCCTTGGTTTTGGATCTGAAATTTATTGCCAATCTGAGGTCACACAAATTTTATTTTATTTTTTCTACTAGAAGATTTAAATTTTACATTTTACCTTATGATCTGTGATCTATTTTGAGTTCATTTTTATGTAAGGTGCAAAGTATATGTTAAACAGATTTGTTTGTTTTTTTATTATATATGAACATATTCTTTCAGCAGTAGTTGTTGAAAGACTACATCTCTCAATGAATTGTCTTTAAATCTTTGTCAAAAATGAGTTGGCTATATTTGCATGGAGATTTTAATGAATTCTCCATTTTGATACATTAAATTATGTATCTGTTTTGTTTCTTGTTTTTGTTTTTTTATTTGTTTTTATTAATACCATACTACTTATTATTGTAGTTTTGTAATAAGTCTTGAAATTTTGTAGTGTTAATCCTTCAACTTTGTTCTTCAGAATTGTTTTAGCAACTCTGGGTATTTTATTTTGGATCTCACCTCTCTGATGAGTTACAGAAAATTGTGTATTTTCAGAATATCTAGCATATTTTTCATCATGTGGGTAGAAATGATGCTTTTCTAGTTTTGTACATATTAAATGGAAACCAAAAGCCCTTAATTTGTTTTTATTATCATTTAATTAAATAGAATCATTTTTTGTTTTATTATTTCTTATGTAACACTAGGATTTTTTTCTCAAATGTTGCCATAAATGAAAGAAATATGTTTTTTTCCTTTTTCACTTTTAAGTAAGATTTGTACATGAGCTATAATGCCTCTCTCAATGAAATGCATTCCCAATAGTTCTGTCATTGTTAGTAAGTTTGACAAGTTTACCAATAAAAGATAGTTGCATTGTGCTTTAACCTTCATTTTCTATTTCAATACACCCAGCAGGAATGTGAGATAGATGCTCTTTCTCTAGGTGAGGAAGCTAAAGCATTTTAAGACTAAACAATTGGCAAAAGATCCCAACATGTTAAAACCAAGGTGTTAACCAATGTCCTTAGTCCGTCATTTATGTGGCATAAGATCTGAAGTTAATTACTAAAGTGGAATGTAATCATAAGTTATTGTGAAATTTTAAAGAAGTAGAACCATAAAATACCAATAGTTCTTTGATGTTACAAGTTGAAAAATCACATAATACCCTTATTTTCTATGGTTCTGATATTTGGAATCACTACTCCACACATTTTTCAAGTTGTTTTGGGTGAGCTTCCAATATTGGTTCATAGAGACATGAGGCTGATAATTTAAATTTATTCACACATAATTTAAGACATTCAATTTCCAGTATTTAAATGAACACAGTGTATCTTTCAACATTCATCATGTATTTCTACTGACTGTTTCCTTATATCCTAAAAAATAAGCAGTCATATTTATACTCATATCTGTATATTCCTAAGGAATATTAGACATTAACATTCATTCTACAGGTAGTTGTTTGTTGGAAACAGATGACAAGCTCTGATTTCTTCATTTCTGTTGTATATATTTCTGAAAATATGTTAAAATAGATTTTTTTTATTTTGGATTGCAAAATTTTCTTAAAAAGTTAGTTTTATCATAAATGGATTATACTGAGATTTCCCTTTTATGTACATCTGCAAAATTAAAATAATGTTTATTTTACCCTTTAAATATATCCAGTAAAGATATATAGAGAATATGAAAAGATAATTGATAATATATAAATAACTGGTTTACATTTTTAAATTGCTGCCTTTGTGATTTCAGAGTAATATCTACTCACATAGTATTATATGAGATACATTCAACACCACCGTATTGCACTTTATAAAGGTTGTTGACAATATTGATTTTCTTGAAAGAACTTCCAGGAGTGCATTAAAAACATTCTATCCAGTGATATTTCTGTCAAATAATAATACATACTCATCGTATATGTCTTCAAGGAATTACAAAACTATTTTATTGGATTGGATATTAAACATAACTCATTTAACATTTGTACAGAAGATAAAACAAAATGTTCAAATCAAAGTACAAAATAACAACAAAGAAGGAAAACCTGAACATAATAGCAATTGTTTTAGGCCAATCCCATCATGGCTTATTTGGTTGAATCTTCTTTCTTTGAGTTGCCAGAAAAAGACGTGAAGAACTTGGCCTGGGGTTTAATGATAGTAATGTGAATTCAATCTGAAGAAAAAAACTGAAGTAACTTTTAAAAGATGTGATGTGGCAGATTGGCCAGAGATTAACAATGGACAAAAAATGAACAGGAGAGTGAGAAAGTTCCTATGGCTTTGTAGGTATAAATGTATGTATTATGTTGTATAACAGCTAAATTTTATCATATGTAGAGAATAAAGCAGAAACATTTGTGATATTTTATACAAGAAAAGTAATATGAATGTTGAATGGAAAATTTAAAAAATCACAAAATTTCAAAAACCTTGAATAGTTTAGAGAAAAATAAACTTTAAGTTGGGCAATGAGAAATTGCAGAGAGCGCCCCCTCCCCCCAAGGCATGGTAAAAGCGACAACCAAACTACACTGAGTACCAATCTGATGCATTTTGGATCATCTGTCTTTAAGTTCTCCCCTTCCACATTCCCAGTGCAGGCCCATACTTAACCATGACTGCTCCTGATATCTGTGTCTATGAAGAAAAGCAACATCTGGTCCTATACCAAAATCACAAGACCTTGTTCACATTCTATACTACATCAATACTATGTTAGGCTCAGAGTTTCATGATCTCATAAAAACATATAAAGATTGAATTCACCTTGCCTATCACACCTATTTTCCTAGAAAAATGAAGACAGTGTAAAACCCTCTCCTTCCAAGACAGTTAAGCATCCTCTGCTGTAATGTTATCTTCACAGTCCTCTACCTTTTATAATGCTGACTTGACTCCCATTCTCTTCTTGCTCTCCCCAAACCTACCACTCTGCTCTCCAAAACTTACTCTTTAATTAGCCAAACCACTTATACCCTTAACACATCTCAAAAATTTTTACCTGTTTTTGCCATAAATAAATTTATGTGAATCTCAAAGACCATTTCTCATATAGCTCTATGAAAAGCAAGGACATTATTTTCTTATCCTCATATTTCTCTGCTGAGGCTGATAACTTATGTGCTCCCTGATGCCACTTTAAGATGACTGTTCTATCAAATTTTTGGAATCACTCTTTTATTTCACAATTTTTATCAACCCAACTTCTCTCTTCTTCCTGGGAGGTTTCAGCCTCAACATAAACTCCTCAGCCACATACACTGGTCTCTTGGTTCCTTGACCTCCTCATCTCCAATGACTGCCTCCTTTGCACCTCGGCCACCTGCTTCCAATCCAACATCCGAAAGAGCACCACTGTTTCATGAGTTCAGATAACTCACTCTCTTATCATAATATTCCTCTTTCCTACTTGTTTGTCCAGCCAGTCCTGTTACAACTGTTACATAACAGGACCGAAACCTTAGGTCATCTTGTTGTAACACCCACGTTCCACCCCTAACATGCAGTGTCAGCTCAAATGCTCCTCCTTTCAGGATTGCTTCTTGACCTCCGTCTCTTCATTTCACTCTGTGCCCAAACTCCAAATATATTTAATAACTAAAATAAAATACTTACCATCTTGTTTTCTTTTCTCATACCCCCCAAAAAGAGTGATATATTTTTTAAATCAATCATGCCGTAGGACAGATTGCTACCACCACATATACATTGTTCATTTTATGCAACAGTGTATTAAACCATTCCATATTCCTCACACATCCAACTCTTTTCATCCCTCACTGAGAAAAAGATCCCGTATTCAGAAATAAAGGAAGCTGCCAGATGGGAACCCCTTCAGCTTCCTATCCAGAGATCTGCCTCCACACCTCACTTGTTCCTCATCCATAAACTATTTATTGCTTGGCGCTGAAAACCCTTTGATGAAAAAAATAGACTTAATCCATCTCCTTGTAAACTTTACTTGAGAAAAGGAATATTACTCAAATAGAGAAAAAAAAATCTACACTTTTTGTCATAAGTACAATTCCTAAAAAAATACAGGTCCCATGGAAGAGTAACATGTAGGAACTTTTTTTAGATTGGGCGGTGATCCTGTAATTTTTCTATAGGAGTGACATTTTAGTCCTCAGGATGAATAAAAATAACCATGTGGACAGTGGGAGGAAAAGCATACCAGGAAGATGAAACAGCATGTGGGAAGGCCTGAAAAGGAAAGGAGTTTGGTACATTGTAGAAATGTTTAAAATACCAGTGTGGTTAGGAGCATAGTGAGTAAGTGGGAGAGCTGCATCTGATGCCTGTGGAGAATTATGCTGAACAAAAATCTAGGTAAAGCATGCAGATTAATTCTAAAGAGAGGAATCCTGTTTGAATTCTGACAGCACCAGTCATTAGTTAAGTGACCATGGGCAAATTGTTTATTCTTTTTGTACCTAGTTTCCTCATTTATGAACTAATTATAATAATAATAGTACTATCTATACAATATTAAGTATAAGGTTGTTGTGAAATATAAATTATTTAATATGTACAGAGCAGTTAGAATAGTTCCTGGCTTAAGCTAAAACATAATACATTTTAGTTTTATTTTTGTTGTTTTAATTTATGTTAATAAATTTAGTTTTCATTTTCAAAAGTATGGGCAGTCATCAATAGGCTTAAAGTTGGAAAGTGGCATGATACCATTTACATTTTAATGTATCACTTGAGCTGATTGTATAGACAAACTGAAAGAGGAAATGATGAAATCCGGGAGGATACTTAAGAAGCCAATGCAGCAATGCAGGGGAAAAATGATAGTGAATTAGCTAAGGCTAATAATCCAAGGGATAGTGTAGTGAATGTGCAACTGGAGAGAAATGAATTGATTGAGATATATTTTGATGCTAACAAGTGCCAAACTTGGTGAATAGGTACAAGGAATGAAGAGAGGTGATGTTAAAAAATGATTCCCAGGTATCTGGTTACTGGAGGCATGTTTATATAGATGGAAAAGAATGAGGCAACTCAAGTTACTTTTTCTACAAAATCACATCTTTGAAAATTGAAAACCATAAAGCTTATTTGTGACCTGTTCTCTTTTACATTTGTTTCTAAATATGAGCTGATCTATTATTCTACTACTTTTGATAATTAAATTAATATATATTATTGGGATATATTCTAATATATATCAGAATAAGTAAAGAGTGATTGCCGTTCTTTATCTGTTCTCTGTCATTGGAAATATATTCACAATAAAAATAAAGAAAATGATATATGATTGAAACAACGGCCATATAATTTTTAAAGTGTATGGGTAACCTCGTTTTAGGCAATGATTTCAAATTTCCTATAGCTCTTCACATCTCACCTCAAACCAAGATGAGCAGAAGCCTAGAAAAACACAAATAGGAGTGGGTATAGAGGAAGCATGTGAAACACTTTCTAATACTGGATGCTGTCTTTCAGGATCCTAACTCTATCACCAGGAACTTCTCTTACAGAACTATAGGCTATTTGTATATATGGATCAGTTGGATATGATCAGAAAACAGAAACTATATAGTAATTTGTATAGAGAAAGCTTAACATAGGAAATTATTAACTCTAACAAAATATTGGCTAGTGTGTCAGTCAGGGTTCTCCAGAGGAACAGAACCAATAGAACACATAGATGGAAAGACAAAGATTTATTTTAAGGAATTGGCTCAACAGATTTTGGAAGCTGGCAGGTCTGAAATTCATAGGGCAAGCCAACAGTCTGGAGATTCAGGTAGGAGTAAATGATGCAGTCTTGAGCCTGAAGGCTGAAAACTCAGGCAAAATTACTTTTTTAGGAAACCTCCATATTTTCCCTTTAAGGCTTTCCACTAATTAGATGAAGTCCACCCACTTTATAGAGGACAATCTGCTTTATTTAAAGTCAATTAATTGTAAATGTTAATCACATCTAAAAAATACTTTTACAGCAACACTTAGAGCAGCATTTGAAGAAACAACTGGTTACCATAGTTTAGCCAAGTTGGCCCACAGAATTAACCATCATGGCAAAGAAGGAGTAAAGAGAACATTAAAGAATATGAGTAATAGTAGACAGAAGGAGTAGCCAGTACCTCTTAGACTAAAACAAAGCACCTAAAAAAGAAAATCTCCTGTCCCAAGGGATGAGATTCAGACTTCACTGAAGAATAAATGGCCATTCCCCACTGGATGGCAGAGAAGTAGCTGTGTTGCTGCACCAGTGGAACTTACTAGAAATCTGCCCTCTACATTGCGATGAAAAGCCATGTCACATCAGAGGCATTCTGTTATGGGAACTGCTGGAGTAGGGAGCCAGGGAAGCTAACAGTCACTGGGTGTAGCTGATTGCCCCGTGCTACAGAAGCTGGGAACTTAAGAAGCCACCTATATTGCAGGAGCCTTGTATGGGAAAAATACTCTCACAATGTGGGATCCAGTTGCTGGAGAAGCCTTGAGTATTGCTTGAGTCAGGTGCCAAAGAAGCTGCTTGTGCTGCATGCAGAACCGGGCACTAGAAAACTTTCCGTACTATACAGTTGACTCTGGGGAAGGCTTATGTGTTGCAGGAGGCTGCCAAGGGAACATCAGAACCAGGAAAGGAGGCCTCTTCTTGCTGTATTGTCTCTCCATCACCATCTACTGACAAAGTTTTAGGTTTTGCCAGCTGACAAAAGAAAAGTATTTAAAAGGGCAGAGCCCTTGTTGCAATGATAAGTGGATTTCGACCTGAGATGCAATAAATGCAAAACTGTCACAAGCATTATGTGTGGTAACTTCTGGAGGCTATTCCATGCAACAAGACCTAAAAACTAGAGAAGCAAGTTTAATAAAGAGCTACTATGGAACTGGGTAAGCAAATTTGTGCCTTCTAGTTCTGTCCTCGCGTCCCTATGATGTATGATGAAGCTGTCTATGGGAAAAATGTCAAAGAACATCATAAATGAGGGTGTCATTAGAGGTAGATTTGTATTTGGAAATATTGCTGTAGGCAGGTACCAAGAGCCAAAATTATTAAGCTAGAAGAGCTAATTGTCTTTCAGAAGTAGATCGTCTATCAGAGTTAGAAAATTCATGGTAAAGGTTGCACTACTATTCACTCTTTAATTCTGACTCATAGCCTCGAACTCCTTAACACAGGGCTAAAGAAAGGAAACTGCTTTAAATTTATTGCCTCTAAAGAGGAATCCCATTAGTGGGGGATCATTCTCAACGAATCCAGCAAATTGAAGTAAGATTAAAGAGGCAGAAATAGGGCAGTCCCACAGGACAAGTCCAGGAATGTAGCATCTATGAAATTCCCCTTTTAGCCTGACAAAGCTCAGCAAGTAATGGGGTGGGACTTCAGCATTTCCAGCTGAAAACAATATAGGAATATAATCTCAATATTCACTGTTAGAAATTCTAGTCCCTGTACCCACATTATGTCCATGGAAAATCTTATGAACAGTGCTGGCTTTCCTTTCCTCTAACAACCATCCAGGTATAAAGATATTGATTATATTGAGCTAATGCAGAAAATATTCCTACTATTGAATTTTTGTGAAATATTTTTAAATTCCATTCAACCACACAGCAATGGGTCTCTGCACTTCCTCGCTAGGAGAATTGGTTAAATTTAGCATTTCTTATGGTTAATCTTGGTACTTGCATAACTAGTCATACCAGGAATTTCCACTTCCTAAAACCTGAAGATTAACTACACAATTACCAGTGACATTAATCTTAATCTCATGGACAATTAGAGGAACAATATAAAGGGACGCACTGCAACAGCATCTTATGTGCTCCTGTACAATACTGTGGTTTCTCTTACTGCAAAACTACATGTTATTCCAGTATTACTTGTCTTGCAGAATTAAGAAACTTTATTAAACTGAACATGAATGAAGTTGTCTATATTCTAGTTTACATTGGTTTCTGGATAAGAAAAGTTAGCATTTTAAACAGTATTTGGCAGACTTTCCTTGAAGTGGATCATAGATTTTTCTCTTTTTTTTCTCTGTCTCTCTTTCTTCCTCTCTCTTTAGAAATTTTTTTTATTCATCAAAACAATCTAGTTGTGACAGATCTGAAATTATGCTTATTCAGGTTACACAGAGTGGAGTGGGAAATGGATTGTGAAATCACTCAGCAGCACACAGCTTAGGGTGCAGATGGGGTCGTATAACAATGAGGAGCAGTCTTGAAAGCCAGCACTCAATGATTTATTTTCTTTTTGCTCAGATTTTGGTTACAATAAGAATTTATATTCAAGTGATTTTTTTTTTTTTTTAGTTTGAATATCCCAGAGTATGTTTCTGGTGGTTAAATTTTATTATTCCAGTATAAAGATGGAGAAACAGAAGCAGTAAGGAATTAGTAACTTCAAATAAATTGTACTGTCTTTGATACCTAGTTTATGGGTTATTAAAAAGAATTAAGGAAACAATGATGTTGACCCTTTTTCTCTGATAAAGGTAGAATATAAGAGACCAGAAAGAAATATCTTAGGTACTTTGATGAAGGGAGCTCTCTGCATTATCGGTATTATTATTAAACCCACAACTGCTACTGCCCATGAACCTGGAAGGTCTTATTTCTAGTCTTTGAACTTATAGTATTCTATTTTCTCTAGAACCAGGTACTACTTTACTGTATGTATGAAAATTTTCCAGTGACAAATAACATGTATAAACAGAACAAAGGAGTCTTGACTCATTCAATTAAAGAGGAAGCTATTTACTGAGACTGCACAGAGAGATCCCTCGGCTGTGGAATATTTGGTTCATTCTCCTCTGTCACATAATTTCTGGCTAATATCATTCTACCAGTATCCCAGAGATGACCCACATTTCCTTCCTTGTTCCCTCGCTCTTTGCCTCTCTCCCTCTCTTCCTCCATCCCTCTCTCCTTCTCTTTATTTCTCCTTCCTTTTTTCCTTCCTTCCCTCCTCCCTCTCTTCCTCCCTCCCTCCATTACTTCTTTATCTTTTGCCTATTTTCAGCATTAATTTTAATCAAGCCTTTTCTTAAAGCTCTATGTCTAAGCTCCTGATTAGTGAAGAGCCAGCTTTTTTTTTTCTCCTGCAAATTTTATTAAGACTCAGATGAAAAGAACTTCAAAATTTTTTTGTTTTTATATCTCAAACCCTACTGGAATTCAGGTGCCCAACACTTTTCTCAATTTCCAATTTCCAATTCTCATCATTTATATAGCCCACACAAATATTTCAACCCCATAATATAACTCAAAGGATACAGCTAACACAAAATGTGCATTGTTCAAAAAACATAGAACACAAAAATTAAATATGTTAAGTGCTTTCTTAGTCACTTAGTCACTATATTTAAGATGCTTACATCAAAGTTTCCCAATGGTTTCTCAACACAATATCTCTGAACTGCTTTATGGAAAAGAAGTTCTATGGATAAATAATTTTGTGGGAAAACCCTGCTATATTTTCTTCTGGAGATTTGCAATGCATGTTAAAGCCCCTGATAAACATCACAGTAAAGATATTTTGTCCCAAACATATTTAACTGTGGAAACATTTTTTTTTTAATTTAGAGTATTACCGGGTTACAAATGTTTAGGTTACATATATTGTCTTTGCCCCGCTCGAGTCAGAGCTACAAGCGTGTCCATCCCCCATATAGTGTGCACTGCACCCATTAGGTATATATATACCCATCCCCTCTTCCCCCCACCACCTGCCCAGCACCCGATGAATGTTACTACCATATGTGCACATAAATGCTGATCAGTTAGTACCAATTCGATAGTGAGTACATGTGGTGCTTGTTTTTCCATTCTTGTGATACTTCACTTAGTAGAATGGGCTCTGGCTCCATCCAGGATAATACAAGAGGTGCTAGATCACTATTGTTTTTTTGTGACTGAATAGAACTCCATGGTATACATATACCACATTTGATTAATCCACTCATGTATTGATGCACACTTGGGTTGTTTCCACATCTTTGCAATTGTAAATTGTGCTGCTATAAACATTTAAGTGCAGATGTCTTTTTTATAGAATGGAAGCATTTTATTGTTAATCCATATAAATAATACATGGACCACTTCTTGAAATATATTTATATTGTTTTATTTATATAAAATTCCTCAAATATGACAAATATTGTAACCTACTTATAAATGGAGTGGAATTAAAATATATTTCATAATTATTTTCAAGATAAATTTTTATAAGTAGAGGAGGTAGGGTTTGAATCCTCATATGTGTAATTTTCTTCTCTTCAATTGTCTCCAAAGTAAACAGAAGCTGCAACAATTCCATGGAACTAAAATGTTGGCTTCCAATATTCATTGGTTCCTTCTTTCTGTGCCAGGCCCACATCTCTCCCTCACATCTTTTCCAGGGAGGAAGATTTACTAATCTAATTAGTCAGATAACAACACATTCTTTGAGCCAGGTTTAAGAGATGGCAAAGATATTGTTTCTTAAAGAAAGGAGCAAATGTTTCACCCTTTCCCTCAAGTATATCCAGGTTTTGGCTTTTAGGAGTAGGCTTTGGTCTACGTGGAGAGTACCTTCAGGCATTCTTATCCATAAAGTTAGTTAAGTAAAAAGCTCACAGTCTACTCTATAGACACAGTCATCCCAAGTTAAAGGATAAGCCCTTATGTCATCAGTTCTGGCATGATCAAAGAGAGAAGCCCTGTATTGGAAGACAATGGAGTGCTTGCATGCCAGGTGTTAATAGAGAATATTTCATTATCTTTTGGTTATTGCTTATTGTTTGAATGGCCACATTCAAGAGGAGCTAGTACAATTTAAGAACCAGAAGCATACTCTAAAACTATTGGTAAACAGGACCAAGCTGAGGCAATTAGATTTCACCCAGCAATACGATCCAAAATATGACAGAACTGGAAATCATAGTCATTATCATCAATAAGGAGTAGTTACTGTCTGCTTACTATGTATGAGGCAACATGTTAGATAATGTAAACACATTATATACATTTAAATCAGAGGTTCTTAGCTCTCTGCCTATCAGGAGAGCTTTAAGAATATGCTAGGACCCAGATAAAGTGAGTTCAAGAATGATTGGCTTATACTGAATGTTATCTTTAAAATAACTATTCATTCAAATTCACTTACAAATAACTCTAGCAATCTCTTTACTTATAAACTATGAAAATATTTCCAATTCAGCATCACTGAATAAAATTATTTACATTCCTTGGAATATTTTGCCCAAAATTGCTTTATATAACTTGAGTTATAATTACATATATATTTTTCTTATGGATAATATGTACCTATTAATTGTGATCACTACTGACTTGGGTCATATCTGAAACAACGCTAAAGAGCTAGATTGTATTTTTCCTGTTATAAAGCCCCTGAGATTCAGGGTCTCTTTCAAGTACTGAAATTTTATAATAAAAAGAAAAGTTGACATGATTTTATTCATTGTGTTACTTACAAAATGCCAAGAGGGTTTCAAAGTCATAATAATTATTATTGTGAAGAGGAACAGGCAATAAAATAAGATTTTATTGCTACAGAAAAACAAACAAATAATCGCACCTTCTGTAAACATCAGAAAAGTCCTCCTATTATTGCAACAAAAATGAAAAACAAAAGTTATTGCCTCTGAAAAATAAAACAGTAAACATATTATAGTCTTGAGACCCCACATTTAAATAATACATTTCAGTATACAAGCATCAAATAAATAAGTACTTTACTTTTATGTAGCTGGTTTCCTTCAAAGATATGAAGGTACTTTATACATGTTATTCCTATAGTATCGTGACTGCATCTCAATTAATCTTTATGATTTAAAAAAGACTCCATTAAATATGTGTCACCTGTGTATTTACATAGAGATTTGATTTATAAATTAGAAACAAAACTAATATTGAAACTTCATTGATCAAACTGAAAAATAGTAAAATAAAAATAATTATATTAATACAAGTGTATATCAATTTAAAATTTAGTTACACTAAACAAATTGCTAATTAATAACAATTAATTTTAAAATATTAATCTCAAGAGCCAAAAACATAACACAAATTATTTTCAGCAGATCCATTTATGAATATGCTTATGTTGAAAATATAAATTTGAATATACTTATAGCACTAATAGTTCACTTCTTGAAAATATAGACATTTTATTTCAGCATTATATTTTAAATAAAATTTTCAACCTAGAATATTAATATTACATAAGCAATGCATTGTCTATGCATAACCATAAATTTATTAAGAAATTGAGAATTATTTACTTTCTCTGGTTTGAGTCTTCGTATTTGTTAAGGTATAGATTTTCCTGAATTTCTCAGGTATATGCCATTGCTAACAATTATTATTACAATTATTATTTGCACTAAAAATTGATGGTTTAATGCCATCAGTATATATGAGTTGTAAAAATCACTAGTAAAGAAATCATTCCTAATTCCTGTCTTTTAATCCTCACATTATAAATTTCATTTTCCTTTCACATCACTTTCACATCCATTCTCACACTCATGGTCTTTACCAACATATCCCCCTCTACTATCTTTTACAAACCCTTCCCTACTCCAATTAATTCTTTCTATTCCTCCTCCATTGAGTAAGTATTAACTGGTTTCTTCTAGGAAATTAGGACTAGGCTTCCATTTGTCACTAATTAAGTATAGTCACTGATAGTCTAAAGTAGAATATAAATGTTAAATATGATAATGAATTAAGTACACATTTAATTTGACAATTATTTTGAAGTAAAAATTGTACAACCTCTGTGGAAAGCAATATGGAGATACCTCAAAGAGATACAAGTAGATCTACCATTTGATCCAGTAATCCCATTACTGGGCATCTACCCAAAGGGGGGAAAAAAAACATTCTATTAAAAAGACATCTGCACTTGAATGTTTATAGAAGCACAATTCACAATTGCAAAGATGTGGAAACAACCCAAGTGCCCATCAATACATGAGTGGATTAATCTGTGGTATATGCATACCATGGAGTGCTATTCAGCCACAAAAAACAATGGTGATCTAGCACCTCTTGTATTTTCCTGGATAGAGCTGAAACACATTCTACTAAGTGAAGTATCCCAAGAATGGAAAAACAAGCACCACATGTACTCACCATCATATTGGTTTTAATGATCAACACCTAAGTGCACACATAAGAATAACATTCTTCAGGTTCGGGCAGATGGGAAGGGGGTGGAGGGGATGGGTGTATACACACATAGTGAGTACGATGCACACCGTCTGGGGGATGGACAAGCTTGAAGTTCTGACTCGGGTGGGGCTAGAGCCATATATGTAACCTAAACATTTGTGCCCCCATAATATAAATAAAAAAGAAAAAAATTGATATAGGAATGTTCAATGGGGAGCTCTAAGTTTAGGAGTCAGAGGAAGCTTCTCTTAGAAACTAATACACAGCAACCCAAAGTGTGAGTTGGAGTTAGGTAGGTAAAGCAGGCTCACAGGAGTGAGAGTTCTATCTGAGAAGAGCAGATTCAAAGATCTTAGATCAGGAAGGAGTAGTGCAAGTTCTAGGAAACACCCATAAGGCCCAGGTGTAGGTATGAAGCAGCAGATAACTAGGTAGCATGAGCCTTGAGTGAATGAGGGCAGGAGGAAGGGCCCTTGTGACAGAGGTCTTTAGTGTTGAATTAATTGTGAAATACATTATTACAAAAGCAATGTGATACCATTTCTGAGTTTTAACCAAAGAAATGACAGAAAAATCACTAAAATTTAAACATTAAATTAAATTAAAACATTAAAAATAAATTATCAATCTTTTTCATAGCATAATGGAGGTGCAAGACTGGATATGAAAGACTAAGTTGAGAAATAATCATAAATCAGACTAGAATGATGACGCATATGAAAAAAAGTGCATCAATCTTAGAAAGATTTAGAGATCAAAAGTGATGGTTATTGGCAATAGATTGGAAGAGAGAATTGATTGGATGTGTGAATTCATACCAGCTTGAATCTAACGATTTTAGAGTGAGTTTCCTGGTCACTTAAAGATATTTAAGCACCCAGAGTGAGTGAGATCACCAAAAGAAATAAGGTGATGGAAAAAAAAAGAGGACCCAAGATTTTGCTCTGAGTCACCTCAACAATTATAGGTCAGAAAAATAAGGAAGTCACAGAGAAAGACTAAGAAAAAACAGATAAACTGAGGGAAACATGGTAAGATGGGGGCATGATACAGAAAAAAAGGAGTGTTTCAAGAAAAAGGCAGCAGTTAACCGTTTTGAGTGTTACTGAGTAGCTGCAACAAGTATTGAGGAGCATCTCTGAGATTTACCAATATTTCATTGGTTTGTTGGTGTTAGAAACAGCATCAATTTTGTCAACTGTTATGCATATAATGTAGTCTTTTGTGAGATGAGGAGAGTGTGAAAATCCTAATAACAAGGGTACAAAAGTATTTCCAAAATATTGGATGGGAAGAGACAGCTGGAATAATAGCTTGATGAGCATATGATTTTGGTGATTTTGTTTGTTTTCCTTTTTGTTTTGCTTTTATTTCTTTTTAAGATCAAAAAGGATTCAGTTTGCTTACATAATTAGTAGATGAAACTTGGATGTGAGGGAGGCCCTAATTGACCAGAGAAAGTGTTAGGGAATTGTGATACACAGCATTGGTGCTATGGTTAAGAACAAGCAAATCATAAAAGGAGGGATAATGCAAATATTGGATGAAGACGCATGTGTTGCATGCAGCTAATTTAGTGATTAATTGAATTTCTTAATTAAAACATATAAAATATCATTCTCATCCATGTGAAACAATAAGCGGTGAATGAACCCTTTTAGAAAAGATCACTATAGAATATTCTTTTATATTGATATTGAATGACTGGGTCATTCTTGAACATGAATATTTATGAGTAAATGTTGTTTAAAATAATAAGGGAATTTCAACAGTCTTATTATATATTTACTCATAAATAGGTAAAGAGTTGATTTGTTTAGAAAATACCACCCTATTAAAATGTTTTCTGTGATTTTTAATCACATATAATTAACTGTTAACTTAATATTTATGACCTATATTATTTTCAGTTATTTAATCTGGTCTCTTACTGAGTTTTCTAATCAGTACATGCATATACATATTTCCATATAACAAAGTATTTCCCTTGACTTATCCTGCTAAAATTTACTGGTCTTGGTTGTTGTATGATATACTTACACATTGAAGAAATAATCATGTAGACTGATTTATATATATATATATATACACATATATATATATATATTTTTTTTTTTTTTTTTGAGACAGAGTCTCAATCTGTTGCCTGAGCTAGAGTGCTGTGGCATCAGCCTAGCTCATGGCAACCTCAAACTCCTGTACTCAAGCAGTCCTGCCTCAGCCTCCTGAGTAGCTGGGACTACAGGCATGCACCACCAGGCCCAGCTAAGACTGATTTGGAATGATTCCAAATTCCTCTAAATAGCAATGGTCAGTAAACCAAGTGAATGCCAATGACATTGGTTTATCAAATAGAGAATAAATCTATTTTGTTTAAAAACTTTCTAAAGCACAAATGGAGACCTTTAATGTAATTTGAAGAGACACTATAAGTTAAGTATACCTTATCTGAAGTGCTTAGAACCAGAGTATTTTGGATTTCAATTTTTTTCAGATTTTGGAGTAACTGCATTATACTTACCCCAGTTGAGCATTCCATATCTGAAAATCATAAATGCTTCCATGTACATTTTCTTTGAGTATCATGTTGGCACACAAAAGATTTCAGATTTTGAAGCATTTCAAATTTTCAGATTTGGAATCCTCAAACTGTATTAAATAAAAAGCTGTCATACCTTCAAGATGAATAAAAAGAGATAAAACAAAAGTGTGTACTTCTAACTTGGTATTAATTTTAACAAATGGACATGAAAACAATTATATGTACCTCCAGCTATTTTTTTTTAATTTGCCATTGGAAAAATTAAATTATTTTCTCAAACTGGATGGAACTGAGGACCATTCTTCTAAGCGAAGAAGTATTGTAGGAATGGGAAAACAAATACCACATGTACTCACTATTAAATTTGAACTAATAGATGAACACCCCCATGCACATATGGTAGTAAAACTTAAAAAAAAAAACATTAGCAAATTTTAGGAAAATATGCATTTATGCAAAGATTTAAATAATTTAAAAGTTCAAAATTATTTGTAATTTTTTAAAAATTTTATTGTGTAAAAAAGTCATAACATAAAATGTACTATCTTAACAAATTTTAAGTGCACAGTTCAGTGGCATTACATTCATTTATATTGTTATACAGCCATCACAACCGTCCATCTCCAGAACTCTTTTCATTTTGCAGAACTGAAACTCTATACCCATTAAACAATAACTCTTCATTCCCTCCTGCATCCAGTTTGCCCAAACCACAATTCCACATTCTTATTTTTTAATTTTGACTAGGTACCTCATATATGTGATATCATGCAGTTTTTGTCTCTTTGTCACTGGCTTCTTTCACCTAACATAATGACCCCAAGGTTTATCCATGTTGTAGCAGGTGTCAGAATTTCATTCCTTTTTATAGTTTAATAATATTCCTTTGTGGGGATACTATTTAACCATAAAAAAGAATGAAATCATGTCGGTCATGACAATACGGATGATCCTGGAGGACATTATGGAAGTGACATAAGCTAGGCACAGAAAAATAATTACTCATATGTGGAAGCTAAAAGAGTTGATCTCACAGAAGAAGAGAGTAGAATATTGGTTACTAGACATTGTCAAGAGGGAAGATAGAATTTGGTTAACAAAATTACAGCTACATAGGAGGAATAAGTTCTAGTGTTCCACAGTATTGTAAGGTGATTATCATTAACACTAATTTATTGTATATTTTAAAATAGCTAGGAGAATTTTGACTGTTCCCAACACTAAGAACTGATAAATATTTGAGGTGATAGATATCCAAATTACCCTTATTTGATTATTATACATGATATACATAACATACATGTATTGAAATATCACAGTGTACTCCATGTATGTAAAATTATCACATTAATTAAAAACAATGATAAAAACAATATTCCAGTGTGTGTGTGTTTTATATGCCACATTTTGTTTATCCATCCAATCCATTTTGTTTATCCTGCTTCCATCTTTTCACTATTGTGAATAATGCTACTATGAACATAGGTGTACAAATACCTCTTAGAGGGGGGATATATACCCCAAAATAGAATTGCTGGATCACATGCTAAGTCTATTTTTAATTTTTTGGAGGAACCACCATACTGTTTTCCACAGCAGCTACACCATTTAAATTTCCAACAACCACCAGCAGTATAGAAAGTTTCTACTTTTTTCATGTCCTTACCAACACTTGTTATTTTTTTGAAGGTAGCTATTCTGATAGGTGCAAAGTGTTATCTTATTATGGTTTTCATTTGCATTTCCCTAATGATTAGTGATTCTGAGCATCTTTTTTTGTGCTTATTAGCCATTCATATATCTTCTTTGAATAAATGTCTATATTACTATATTCAAGTTCTTTGTCCCTTTTGGAATTCGTTTTATTTTTCTGTTGATGTTCAGTTTTGAGTATTCTCTGTATATTCCAGTATTAATCCCTTATCAGATATATGATTTGCAAACATTTCCTTCCATTCTGTTTCCTTTCACTCTGTTGATGGTTTCCTCTGATGCACAAAAGTTTTTAATTTTCATGAAGTCCAATTTGACTGTCTTTTTCTTTTGTTGTCACTTCCTTTGGTGTCATATTCAAGAAGTCATTTCCAAATCCAATGTCATTAAACTTTTGCCTTATGTTGCCTTCTAAGAGTTTTAGAGTTTTAAACTCGTACAATTAGGTCTTTGAGCATTTTGAGTTAATTTTTGTATATGTATTAGTTAAGGGTTCAACTTCACTATTTTGCATTTGAATATTCAGTTTTCCAGCATCAATTTTTAAAAACAATATCTTTACCTCATTGATAGTTTTGTCATCCTTATTGAAAATCACTTGACCATATATATTCAAGGGTTTATTTCTGGGCTATCTATTCTATTCCATTGGATCGTATGTCTTTTTATGCCAGTGCTACACTGTTTTCATTACTGAAGCTTTGTTATAAATCTTGAAATCTGAAAATACAAGTCCTCCAGCTTGGTTCTTGTTTAAGATTATTTTTACTTTCAGAATTCCTTGAGATTATAATATAAATTTTGGGATGGAGTTTTCTATTTCTGCAAAAGAACATATATCACTTAGGATAGCATTGACATTTTGCCTATATTAAGTCTTCCAATCCAAGAACATAGATTGTCTTTCCATTTCTTTATTTTTCTTGAATTTTTTTTGTAGTTTTCACTGTTCAAGACTTTTACCTCCTTTGTTAAGTTTATTATTAAGTATTTTATACTTTTTATGTTATTGTTTTCTTACATTTACTTTTCAGAACTACATTTAAGAAATCAGTTGGTTTTTTATACTCTAACAAAGTAACCACCTGCACAACTCTCTGCCAGGGGTGAGAGATGGATATCCAATCTGCTCTGAGATAAAATTGCATAAAATTATCCACAATCTACTGTCCAATATTTTTCCCTAGAAGTGCAAGCTTTCAATGGACACCAGAGTTCCAAAACAGTTGCAGCAGATGGATTGTGCCAGTGCAAGTTTTTTTAGGTGGTGGGAAGACATATTTTTGATGCTTTCTATTCCAACATTTTTCCAGAATCTTTGCACCTGTTTTCAGTCTTTTGAGTAAGGAAATTGACATTGAAGATTGATGACATAATAATGAATGAGAATTTTTTAATTTGTGATAAAAATAGAAGACCAAATACTGTTGTACTTCAGCATAATGCATTATTAAATATTTTGGTGGAAATGATGTTTATATTAAAATAATAACTCATTCCAAAAAATTGATATAATTTTCTGGATGTATTATTCACATCCAAAGCTGGAATCTGTATATCTCTACATTGTCAGATATTTTGAAATAAAGGTAGGCATTACATATTGAAATAAAGGTTACATTAAATTTCATGAGGAGATAATCTTGTGCCATGTGGACTTGAGTAATAATAATTAAGAGAAGAACATACATATTTAACTCTGAAGTTTTCTAGCAAATTTAATAGAGAGCCTATTCTTATTCCTTTAAAACTTTTTGTCGAGAATAGATATCCAATTTTATTATTTTTTCAAAATATATGAACTAAATTGTCATATACTGTTTCTTCACATTTTAATGTGATTAATTACATTTATAAATTTCCTTCCATTGAACCATTTTTACATTCAACTTTATGCTCTATTTTTTTCTGTTTAGTAGTGCTCTATTAAGGATTTTGGCTTCATTATCTAAAAATGAGATAAATCTGTAGATTTTTGGGAGGGATGATTCTATGTTCTTAGACAAAATGTTTTGCTCATATTGAAATTGAAATATGGAAATATTTTAAAATATCCTATTATCTGAGAAGTTGTACTCCTAGAAATTACCTAGTTCTTTGTAGACTCCACTTATGAACATATTAGATTTCCTCTATGTTCTATACATATCATTTTCTTTCTAAATTTTTACTTTTTATTCATAATTTATTAATTTTGTCATATTCCTATTGTCTTATTTTGTACTTACACAAAAGCAAACTATGCAAAAATTCAGAGGCAAGTAGTATATTTGGAAGATACTCTCAGAAAATTTAGTGCAGATGAAGAGAAGTGAGACAGGGAAGGAAGGAAAGACCAAAAATATGCTATGAGTGGGTTTCAACCATAGGCAACCAAGGCTTAATCTTTTTGGAAGATCCCAGAGACAGTGTACAATATACCTCAATTAAATCCAATGTGAGTTGAAAAATCTGAGGTATTTTCCAGCTTTTTCTAGTTCTCATTTGTTGAAGATATCTCTTAGGATCTTAAAGCTCTGGCATTCTGGCCTGTCAAAACACAGAGCATGTTCCGGTGATCAGGTAAAGCCGCAGACAGACAAAGATGCAAGTACTTAAGGTCAGAAGCTATCAGCCTACATCGAACTTATCCACTATATTTAAGATGACCAGTAGGTGGGCCAACGGTGTGAGAGCATCAGCTATTTGTCTCTTAACTCTTGTCTCTTTGCTTTCAGTCTAGTCTCCCTTGCCCCCGCCTTGGTTCCTTTACTGCTATGGTTATTTTCTGGGTTTTTTTTGTTGTTGTTGTTGTTGTTTTTTGGGTTTCTTCCCCCTATCTTTGTATGCACTCGTTTTACTGTTAAACTTACCGCTTAAACTAGCTTGAGTGTTTTCTGTAAACTTCAAAGAAATGATGACTGGTACAAGGGATAGGAAGCAGTCAATCATTCCTTCTTCCTAGGTACAGATTTTTCACTTTAAATCCAGGAAACCAAGTTCTTCTCATTTATCTACTACCTCGCTGTAGCTGCTTGTAGTCTACTTGGCATGCTCCTTCTCTTGCTGATTTCTAAATATTGGAGAACTTGGGACTGTGTCTTCTGACCTTTTTATTTAAAATCACTTGTTATATGATTTCTACAGAAACTCTAGACACACCAGTTAACTACTTACAACCCTCTTATATTCAATCTTTCCTTTCAGAGTAAATGATACCACCTGGTAGCTTAAGGTTTTTGTTTTGTTTTGTTTTGTTTTGTTTTTATCTAAGATTTAACCTCCCTCTTTCCTGATCACACAGATATATTTCAGAGAAAGTTTACATGCTTTAACTCTAGGATATATTCTGAATGCAATTACTTCTCCCTATCTGCATGACTGACAGCCTTGACTAATCTTCATCATCTCCTTCCTAGGCTATCACAACTGTTTCCTAACTAGTTTTCCTTTTGTCATACTTGCCCTGCCTAGAGTATATTTCAACACAGCATACAAGTGATTTTTGTAATCCTCTACTCAAAACCTTCCAAATTCTCATCACATTTCAGAATAACATTCAAACCTCTTACCATGACCCACAAGTCAGTATATACCATTCTTCTCCTGGTACATTCAGACCTTATGGTTTGTTGCTCAACATCATTGGGATAAATTATATAACATTTCACCCCTCCTTATACAATAATTTACAACCCATACTGAATAATCATGTAAAATCTCATCAGAACCAGTGTGTACCATTCTGAGAAGATTTAAGAGCCAACATGTCTTTTTTCCCTGCTGTGTTAAGTAGTTATGTTCCATGTGGAGTTTGTTAATTTAGCCTAAATTCTAGAATTAAAAGAGCACTGAGCAGACATACACTCAATCCATCATACAATTATAGCATATGAATGAGAAATAAGCCCCCATTCATGTAAGCCTCTGCATAATCTGGTACATCATTTCTCTCAAATATAAACAGTTGCTTAGATAACTAGGCAGAATGCCTAAAAGATAAGAAAAAATTGAATTGCCCTCAGACTTCACCACGGTAGTATTCAATTCCAAAAGACTATGATTGCTTTCTTCCAAATTCTGAGAGTAAGGAAAGTATAGCTTAATAGTATTCATCCAACTAAAATTTCATTTAGGTGTCCGATGACTAATATTTTGAATCAAAAGAGAATGTAAGAAATCATTACCTTGTCCTTAATAAAAAGAATGCACTGTAAAATCACAGCAATTTATAGATAAATTTAAGTAAAAATGACATACAGGCAAAGGGCTCTGACAAAATGACCAATGAATAGTGCTCATTTCTTTTAATATAAAGTCATAAAAGCAATTTATGTAACTAAAATGTCTGTACTCCCATAATATTCTGAAATAAAAAATAAAATAAAATAAAATGGTCACTGTGCAATGCAATAAAATTTAATAAAATAAAATAAAAACTACACTTTTGGAATTATTATTATAGAACAAAATATTTAAAGCTATAAATATTTAAAATATAAAAATAATAAAATTTGGCAAAATGGAGAAATGTTTAGAAGTTAATAGGAGGAAACTGAAGAGTGCTATGTAAATTATCTTTCCTTTCAATCAGTTGTTTGTAATTTCAAAATGTGTAATTTAGAAAAATATCTCCAGCTTATTTTTTAAATTATTATTATGCATTCTCTTTAATTTAGAGTGCTGTTTCAAGAAGTAAGATCTATTCTTTGAGATGAAATTAGAATTATCTTTAGTTCAGCAATTTTTTTAATACCACTAATTCTTTTTTTTTCACTTGTTAGTTTAAAGTTTTTAAAAGTTTCAAGTAGCATCTTATTATGATATTATTTTTCTAAGAGCACTTTCCTTTCTCATTATTCATCTCTTAAAATATGGGAATGATACATAGATATATTATCAGGTTTGGGGGATTTTATATCATTTTTTTGTTTATTTTCTGCTTAAATTTGTTACAACAATCATGTTTCCTGTTTGTAAAAACAATGTTTTTTTTTTTTTTTTCCAAGTAGGAGGAAATAGAAGAGTGGAAGAAAGTCTTTTGAGTTAAATACTTATCATTCATTTTGGTTACTAGATTTAAAGTTATTAAATACTATTTATAACAAGGAAAATTCCTACTAGAGTACCTATTAAAAGAAGATGCATGTTGATTGATGACAGAGCATAGAATAATGGATTATTTTTCTTTATAATAATTACAGTAGCATTTGATTTTTTTTACCACGTGCAACTGATTGACTTCCTTATAAATATCTCTTTCTTCGAAGAAATGGATCATATATTTCAGTCTATTGCAGTAAATAGTTCACATGCTGATGCTGTACAAAAGGGAATCAAAGCCTACACTCTATTGAATACTTTGTCTAAATTTGGAAAAAATAATAATTTGTTTCCCTAGCTTAGACAAACTTGATATTCAACATTATTCATGTCTTTACATCCTCAGTTATTTCATAGCATAAGCCAATTTCAAATCTGAGATTAGCGAACCAGTGATTTTGGTTATATGAGAATGAGAAAGGGAATTCATTTTTGAACATGACTTTGCTAGATTTATATCTAAATATATACACACAGAATTTATATATAATATAGTAAAGCATATATTTATTTTAATAGAGTACTCATCTAGTCAAGTGTATGTATATATTCATATATATTCATAAATACATGAATTTTAGGATCACATTTGAAGTATGTCAATATTAAAATTGAGTCCATTTTGTTTAGTAGTATGAGTTTAGTGAGTTTGCATCCATATTTTTGATTACTTATTAAAATCCTACAATCTACATCACTATTTGCATTTGAACTGATAGATGATTTCCTTTTACTAGTTCTACGCTGAGTGTGATTTAGATGGCTTTCAAAGAGAAGAACAAAATGCAGAGTGATCTGCACAGGTCCCAAATTGTTAGAGCCAAAAAGTCATCCACTGAAAGTGAAACTACAGAACCATAATATTAAGGAGTGGCAGAGGAGCAAGGACAAAGAGCAATCTTTGCCTATAACTGCAGTACAGGGGCGGTCACAAGGGGTGCAATTGTCCAAAAGCAGTTATTATTGTAGCATGATGTTCTCCTACTTATCTGCACCCTGATGCCCTCTCATCCATTAGTAAAGCTAAGAATGACATAAAAGCCCATATCCTCTGGCTTCAGGATAACTAGTAAGCACGCTTTATCTTATTGTTTCACAACCTCCTGAAAACGCAATTAGTAAGATCTTCCTACTACAGTAGTAGAGTGAAATATGACTTTTAAAATATGATGGTGACATTAAGAGCTTCTATTGTGGATGAAAGGTGAGGTTCTTTCTATACTAAAAGAAATTCAGCAGTGGCTCTGATGGTCCTTTTTCTTTATCCAAGCTTATTAGGACAAAGTGATTGGTGTTACAGCAAAACAAAAATGAATTATAATATGCAAGTTTGAAAACATAGAATATCCTGTCATTGATAGAATTTTTAAAAAATTTTGTATGCAGGCTATTTTGAGAGCAAACTGTTGTCTAAATGAAGCCACACCAGGAAATTCATTCAGGTGATTCTGATTTTATTACAGTATTAAATAAGAGCAATGGTTAGCCATTAGCTAGATAGTTTTACTATCTTAATCTTCTTCCTGTTAGTATGGATTCTTCCTAATGAATTCTACTAGCTAAGAAAAATTCTTCCCTCCCTTCCTTCTCTCTCTCTTTAAAGCTACATCCAGTGCATCACGCTTTAATAACAATTGTTTAATTTGCACAGCATTTTACCTCCCACTGCCTTAATCTGAAATCACTCTTGCCCCACACACCATCCACATAATTATTACAGAGTTACCATGTGAGTAAAATACGTCAGCTAAACCTAACCACGGTTGATTGCCCTCCAACAGAGAGAATCTGAGGCATACAAGGAAATAAGAATCCGTTCTAGTGATATTTGTAAAGAGAATCTAGAAAGAAAAGTCCTCCTCTCTCTCTTTCTGTACATTTCTATGTGGGAGGTCTTTGTAGCCATATCTTCCACATAGCTTAAAGAAAGACTCATTGAACAGAAATTGAAGCATTCTCATGGTGAGAAGTGGTAAAAATGCAGAGAAAAGTATTACGATTTCTTCATAACCACGGTTCCTTACTTTCAGTTCCATTCTAATTATCTTTATCTTTGTATATTTGTTTAAGCTATTGCAAGTCAGATCTTCTGTCACTTGTAAGCCAAGTAATCCTTATCTATACATTAGATATATGCAGAATTGTTTACTCAAGAATAAACTCCTAGGAGATAATTGGGAAAGTTCCAGTGAAATGTTTTAAACTATGTCTCTCCACTGGAGTAAAGAAATCCTTAGTCAAATAAAGTAAATCTAAGTTAATGAAAATCATGTATCTATTAAGGTGCATCTGGGGAATCATAGGTCAGGTTCCCAGGAAATGGCCTCTGAGATGTAGACTTGTGCACAGTTTGTTTATTGGGGATTTTTCTCAGAAAAAAATACTTATAAGTGGGAGAGGAAACATGTTGGGATAATGGAGAACTTGAACTGTGATGCTCTTGCAATATAGGCCTCAGCTGATCTTATAGGAAGCTCAAGCTCCCAAGCTAGAATGGCTTTCAAAGATGTCTCAGATTGAAGCAAGGAGGGGTTGGGACTTACCCCCATATGAACCAGTTATTGAGTGTAGGCAATGACCTCTGGCTGAGTACAATTCCTTCAGGATTCAGCTATGAGCTGTTAGTAGGCAAACACTCTAATCTTACAGGCAAATTAGTACCTAGGTCCTAAAGCAGGGAGTTGTGGGCAGTATTCCACAGCATCCACTATATTAGATAAAGTGACATTCCTAGTTCCTTATTTATATTATTAATAATTCAATTTAAATAATGATTTTAAGATACTGTTAATTAGCAATATTTTACCCCATATATCTCTGTACCTAGTATAGTAATATGTGATAGAAGGGCCAGTGATGGACAACCAACAATTAAACAACAAATTTTTCTGTAGTATGTATTTCCACTTTTGCATCTGAGAATCAGGGTGGGTTGTATAAGGATAGTGAAAGAATCTGTGGATTGGCAAATATTTGGTATGTCCAATGTCTAATTAATTCCGTTTGATACTAGGGATAATTTAATTCCTTGTTAGATGTAGAGGCATAATTTTAAATAAGAGAGATTCCATAATGTATAGGTCTTTACTGTCGCTTATTTGACTGTAATGGCATTCATGGTAGGGTGTACGTGAAGAGAGAGCTAGGGACCAAAATGGAAGTTAAATGTTGCCCATATGTTCTACAACATTCTCTATACTCACTTCATCAACTAGCCCAGCCCTGCATCACCGAAACAGCCTCTTATTTAATGCAAATGTGATTTCTCCTCTGAGATTTTCAACATCTTGAATTTATTAATCAGAACAAAATAGACTGGAAGGACAACAAGTTTTCATTTTTTGCCTCAGATGCACATGCTCTGTGATGAGGAAATTATTACACTTTCTATTATAATCATTTCTTAGAATATTTGCTGGGTGCCCTTACTGAACATCCTTCACTGACATTCTTCACTGAATAGCATTACTTTAAAACTCCAGATTATTCAAAAACCATATTGCGTAGAAACATTTTTTTCAGACCCATAAGGTCACTGCGTAAGAAATTTTCTTGCCAGCGTATTGGCAATGGTGGAAGCACAGTGGCAGAATACATTTTCAAAGCATTAGAATATAGTAAAAGAGTTCCAGCTGAGAATCCTTGGGGCTCTGAACTTTGTAAAATTTTCACAAAAGTCTAAGTGTTTCTCAACATTTTTATAAAACTAAAATAAGTTGCATTTATTTAGTATTTTTCCAACTAGAGGTGTATTTTCCTTTCAAATCAGGAATTAACCGATTTTAGTACCTAATTTTCTCTGCTGATCAAATGCCATCAGCTTATTATTTTTACTGTATTATTATTATTAACTAAAAGGCAAGAAAGGCTTTGTTAGTTAAAATCGTACTTTGATAGAAATGACATTTTAAAACTTCGGACCTGGGGGCAAAATACTGAAAGGTATTTTGTTTAAAAAGGTTGTAAATTGTTGATGTAAAGAAGGGACTTTGGAGTCTGAACATAAAGTTGTAATTCTATGTCTGCTACTAAATTACTATGATTGGGGAAGTCACTTAAAATGTCTGCTCCTCTCTTAAATTAGATAATAGGATGTCATCTTGAACAATCTCTTTCAACTCTAATGGTTTTTAATATTGCATTGACCTACATGCCACTTCCTTATGCTGACCCCAGGTAAAGGAATTGGGAGGAGATAACTTGGAACATCTCTGCTCTTTCACACATTTCAAGGGAATACTTCTCTTTACAAGAATCAATGACCACCTCCAATCCAGTCAGATTCATTTATTCATATAGCAAACATTTCTTTCATAACTTCTAATTATCTTTTAATCTACTAGATTCTAGGAATAAGACAAAATTTCATCTTAAGATACTTATAGTCCAGTAGGATAGTTAGATGTGTTTATTTAAATAACAGCACCAGGTATTATAGAGTAATTAGCAAGAATGGAAGCTTTTGCAATGTTCAGGAAAAGCACAGAAGAAGAGCTGAGTAACTCTAGAGTGGATATTTGGGGGATATTGGGGAATTGTGTGCTACTTTCCAGTGTACGCTTTCTTTCCTAAAGCCCTACTGACATTTTCTTTCAGAGGCAATCTGAAACTCCCCAAGGTGAGTTCCCAGCATAGAACCAGCCTAATCTCTAGCTCTTATAGATTACCCTCAATAAAGATGCAAATGTTTGTAGAGTTTTGTTTTTATGTTTTTGTCCTTCATATTCCAAAAATATTTGTAGCAGAATCAAATGACAAATAAACTGTTTTGAAGATTGTGAATAATTAGTTTTTGAGTACTTCTTTAAAATGTTTGAAAAGTAATTTCAGATAATTGCTTCTTTATGAGAAGAATTTAAATATTTGAAAAAAATATGGAGTATGGTGTTAAGGGGCAGGCCAATCTACTTGCATTAACACTGCCTTTTGTATCTCTTACAGTGCTTTTTTAATTTTTGTACAAGCTCTTATCTGTTTTCTCCTCTAACTCCACAAAACAAAAACCCCAGTGTATATCAACTCTGATGAAGAGTCCTGAAATTTCTGCAATCATTCATATTCTGGAATCTCCTTAGTGCTTAGCCAATTTACCCAACTATGTAACATTATGTTGTTATGGAGTCCATCTTGAACAACATTTTAAGTTCTTTGAAAAAGTGGTTACTATAAATACAAAACAGTATTAGCTGGCAACAAGTAAAATACCATTTTATTTTTAAGAAGTACTTTGATGTTAAGCATGTAGATGAAAGTCAAAGTTTATTATTCAATTGTCCTTGCAAAAATTATAATTTTTATAAAGACGTTATGTCTTCATAAGTGTCAACACAACAAATCAAAGCTGGTATATAATTCTAAATTTTGAGCCTATATATATATTTTTAATTTCAAGCACTCTACTTGGTATTTCACAAGAAAAACATTATTCTTAGCCAAGCAAAGAAAGACAAATATTCTGTGTTCTCACTCATATGTGGGAGCTAAAAATGTTCATTTTATGAAGGTGGAGAGTAGAACAGTGGTTACCAGAGGCTGGGAAGGGGTCGGGGGAGGGGAGAAGGAGAGATAGATAAAGAGAGGTTGGTTAATAGGTACAAAAATACGGTTAGATAAAAGGACTAATTTCTAGTGTTTGATAGCACAGTAGAGTGAGTGTAGTTATCAATAACTTTTCGTGTATTTAAAAATACCTAGAAGATTTAGAATGGTCTCAACACAAAGAAATAATAAATGTTTGAGGTGATGAATATCCTATTTACTCTGATTTGATCATTACACATTGTGTAGGTGTGCTGAAATATCACATGTACCCCATAAATATCTACAATTATTATGTATCAATAAAATTAATGAACTGTAAAAATGTCATTCTGGAGATTATATTTGTTTTTACATGAAACCCTGAGGAGTTAACATCAAATCTGTATTCTGTGTTTAAACTGAGTGGAATTTATCTTAGAATCTAGAGATCTCTTCTCATTTCATATTCTAACATCCAATCCCATGACTTCACTTGCAATCTATAAATAGATGATCTCCAAGCTTTTATCACTAACAGAACTATATTAAAAATTTCAATGCAATATATGCAAATGTCTACTTCATTTCTGTACTTGTGTGTCTAAGAAGCACAAAAATAGCTTCCTTCATCAACTCCCAAATGCCTGATAGCCACATCCAGACACACACAAAGATAATACATAGGCACTAACAAATCCTCAGCTTGTACATTTCTTATGTCAGTAAATATTATGGCCATTGACAAATTATGATTATAAAATGAATACATGATGGTTGTAGAAAAATTGCAAAATGTAGAAGAGTATAAAAAAATTTCACCTGTTATCCAACAAGCAAATATTCATACACTTTTCAAGGATTTCCTCTAGAGTACATTGAATTTTACAGAGCTTTTTCTTTGTCTTATAGTAATTCTTTGTTGTGGCATTTTCTTATTTAATAGATGTAATATATATTCAAATCTTTCTAAATATATTAACTGTATAGTGTATTTGAATTTATTTTTCTCTTATTTATATATTTCTATCTTGTTACATTGTATGTTTCTTAAAATTGCCAATAACCTCTGTCTGTAATTTTATGTTTAAGAACAAAGTAATGGAATGACTGATTGTAATCTCTATTCAATAGGTAGGATTCACTTAAGGACAGTGGGTAAAAATCAGTTATTATGCAGAACAGAGATGCTACTAGTCTATAAGTTTATTAGAAAAAGGCAGCCATTTCTCTGGGTGGGTGCCGCCCTGGAACATGGCTTGGGAAACAGTGTGACTTATGCTTCACCTTCCACTCGCCCTCTTGTCCAGACATCTGCAGGGTGCAAAGTGACAGTGTGTGCCACGGCCCTAAGGCTGTGGAATCCTGAAATGCTAGATTGACAAGATGCCAACATTTGCTTTAGCTGCTCTTTGCCCCAAGAAATTTAATTAAATTTCTTTACTGAAGAAGCCTCTGAATTTTGTCCTGTGACAAGGACTTGAGTTAAGTCATTCTGCCCTTAAGAGTAGTGGGAAAGTCAAATAGGTAGTGAAACAAATATCACTCGGTCCTTTAGTTTTCAGCCTCATTCTGTCTATGTGCCATGCATGGCACCTGTGGCTCTAGGCCTGGAGGGTCTTCAGAGTTCTGTCAGGCCGAGCAGCTCTACTCTGTCTCGGAGTGTCCCTCTACGAAGTTGCTTTCTTCACTCTCCTTCATCTGTCACCTCTCCTTCCTAACTTCCATCTTCCAGAAAAGGATAAAATAACTTTTACAGATGCTATCTTTTTTTATGGATTTATATTTTTATTCCTTTATTATCATTTTAATGAAGTTTTAGGAGAAAAAGAAGATGAAGCATTAAACTCAAATCATCTCTTCAAGAAGCCCACTAGGCATTTTAAAATGGAGTCATAAATTTTTTCCCCAAACATGCCCTTCATAAATGCCTGACTGCAACATTTCCACTCACTTGTTAAAGAGGCATTTCATAATTTTCGTGTTTTATTTACTTCTATTGATTTAGTTTTAAAGTGTTTTTTACAAGCCTCTTGTTTAGAAACAGGGTGGATTAAGTTTCTTTGTTCCCTCTCATGTTTGTTTGCTAGAATCTTCTAAGATTTTTTTTTTTTTTTTTTTGAGACAAGATCTTGCTCTGTCACCCAGGCTAGAATGCAGTGAAGTTTTCATAGTTCATTGCAACCTCCAACTCCTGAGCTGAAGCAATCCTCCTGCCTCAGCCTCCCAAGTAGCTGGGACAACAGGTGTGTGTCACCATGCCCAGCTAATTTTTCTGTTGTTTTGCAGAGACAGGGTCTTGCTATGTTGCTCAGGCTGGTTTCAAACTCCTGGCCTTAAGCAATCCTCCCATCTTGGCCTCCCAAAGTGCTCGGGCTATAGGCATGAGACACCCCCGCCAGGCCTGAGCCACTCCCACTAGGCTTCTTCTAAGACTTTTAACAGGTCATGCATCGCCCTAATTCCAGGCTATTCAGAAGTTATCTTTTCCTGCTATCTACTGTCATTGTTACAGTTTTTTATGACTGTGTAACTAACCACCCAAGGAACTTAGTGACTAAAGCAGTAACCATTTTATTATTTCTCATG
>CM052436.1:38704485-38729250 GCA_028533085.1 Varecia variegata | reverse complement strand
ATGTCTTAAATCACTTCATCTCTCTTCTCTCTCACTCTCTCACTCTTTCTCTCTTTCACACCCACACACATATATACATACACATCTAAAGAGGAGATACTTTTTTGATGCCCATTAAACAGATAAGGTAATGGAGGTTAAGGATATCTCTCAAAGTCTTATAGTAAGGCAATAGTGGAAGGAGAATTTGAAACCAGTCTTGAACCAGAGACTGTGATCTCAGTCCTCTTGCTTTATTGAATTATTATTCATTGATTTAAGTTTCCCAAAGAAAATGTGCTTTTTAATAAACATAAGAGTTTTTAACTAGTCTTTTTTTTCCTACACATCTTGCATAGGATTATAGACATTCATAGGCAAAAAATATATTAGTATTCACTTAGTGCTATGTGTTATAGTTTCCTTCCAGGGATGAGGTAACATTTGCAATTTGCTCAAGAAGATACAAGACATAAAGTGAGATTCTCTGAATCTATTACCAACACTTTATCACACAGACTTAATATTACACATATTTAATGTTACACATTTCCATTCTTACAGCAATTATGAACTTTGGTTACAGGAGAAAAAATAATTGAGAGAACTGGAACTAGGGATTTGGAGCAAGTTAACAACAACAACAAAAAAAACATGCTCAGAAGATTTTGGAATCAATTCAAAAGGGGTACTGGACTCTGACACTTGGAAAGTGCCATCTAACAAATGCAGCAGTAACTAATTAGTAGGAATAGGAATTTTAAAAGCATCTATATGTGAGAAAATATATAGTATATATGTATATATGTGTGTGTGCATATATGTGTTTATATACATTTATATATATATATATATATATATATATATATATTTAAAGGGAGAGACAGAGATAGACAAGTCACAAGGAAACAATATACAAAGTGACAGGTTCCAAAATGAAAAACACATCCAAAAAGATCATTCATTTTCCTCACCAAGCACGTGAGTATAGAGAGCACCCCAAGGTTCTAGAATTTCTAGATATACTTTTTTGGATGATATTTGGAGTCTGAAAATATAAAAATGGTAGGATAAAAAGTTTTTGGAAAATAAAAACTGTATTAGAAAAGTAGGGAACAGATTGCCCATAAAAAGAATTTTTCATCCTTATTTGAAATTTGCTTTAATATAAGCTTTTTAAAATCAAAATAAACCTTGATATAATTATTAATAGAAAACTCCTCACAGACCTTTTCATCTAATAAAATAAGATTTTTATTATTGTTCTAAATGTCTCTGAGAATTTTTTCCCTTTGTTAAGGGGATGTAATTATCCCCAATTTCCATCTTTGACTGACTTCTCAAATAAACCATAATGAGAACATTCAAATGTTTTGTCATTGAAAAGTTTATGAAGGCAACATACTAATTTCAGAACTCTCTTTATAGGAAAAATATGAGCAAATTTTATTTTTCATATACTTAACCTCTCTTTTTTCTTCATACAAGGTAACACCAAAATAGACTGTAGCTAAAAGACCCCCTAAGGGATTCATAAATAACTTTCGGGAAATTTTACTTATTGTAACTTCTGTTTAGAACTCCAACATAAAACCACAGTTATTTTGTTGTTGTTGTTGTTGAATAGAGTAATTCAAAGTCATTTCTTATTCCACAAACATACAAAGGGAAAATGCAGTAAGATTGCTTTTATTTTAAGCTGCCCATTTTTCTTCCATTAAGTGATTTTTGCCTTGAGAACATTGTGTAATAATGTGTTATTCAAAATCACGTGGCTTATTAAAAACAAAATTTCATGGCCTGTTTGGATTTGTCTATGTATTAATCAGGATTCAGACAGTAAAGCAGAAATCACTCTAATATTTATAAAAAGTGGAAAAAAAAAGCTGGGTGAGGAAGGCAAGGAACTGAGATTTAATATACGGAATTGGTTAAACAGGTTTTGAGAGAGCTGAGGAGACGGACAAGAGACAGTGAGACATACCAGAGAATTGCAAGGGCAGGAAGCGACCAACTCGCCTGGAGCTGAGAGACAAAGATGGAGGTGCCCCTGCTAAGGCAGAGAAGCTGGGATCCCAGCAGGCAGGCTCAGGTCCACAGCAGGGCTGTGCGGCACAGATTTAGACATTAAGATAACCAAATTGGCTCAGACCAGTTAATCTAGATATCTTTGTAATTTACCTGGCACATAATATAACTAAAAACTGATAATTGTGTCAAACCTCAGCAGAAAAAAAAATGTATAAAGTAAATTATATATTATATAACTAAAGTAAATTCTTAAGTATAATTACTTTAGCATATCCTTACTTCCTTCCCCTTTACTCACTATTTAAACAACTGTATTCAGAGTTAAGAAGGATTGCCCATTCTATTCAAAAATCTTTTCTCAATATAGAAATTTTTTTTACTAAATCTTTCATTTGTTCCTAAATCAGCAGACAAAAGAAAAATTTCACAGAAATTGCATATATACTCAAAAAGATTTTTTGACTGAAACATGAATAGACAAAACCTCAGTGATGAGGGAGAAATCCTAAATAAGAGAAGATAAATGTCTAAATAATATCAAATCATTGAATCTATAATATTTATTATTTCATGCTTAATTAAAATAAAAATGAAGCTTTATATACTGAAAAGTTGGTTAATGGCTCATGTCACACCTACATTATAACTTTAATTTTGCAAAGATTCCTTACGTACCTTTAGTTTTATGGGGATTCCTGAGTGTGTTTGGTACAAGCCATTTGTTATTTGTTATTCTGGAAGCTGATAGTATCATGTATTTGTGTTTGTCAAGTCTTTATTTACAATTATGCTATCCAAATTATTATGCTTGGGCTATGCCTTCTTATATAAATGAAATAACCTATAATTTGTGCCACTTAAGTTATTTTAGACCAAATATTTTCTTATGTCATTAAAATATTATAAAACATAGCATAGGCAGATTTTAATATACTTAATCATTTTCATATTGTTCATATTTAGGGTTTCTTGCTTTTGATAATTTTATGTGAACAAATTTTTAATTATGTTTATATGATAATTGTTTATAATTATTATGTCAAATGTTAGAACTACTTTAAAAACTCTGAATCTAGACTGCTAAACTGCCATCTGGAAATACTGATTAATTTCAACTTTCATCTGAAATATATGAGAATACATAATTAATCATTTCATTATAAATAAAGTAAGAAAATTTATCCAAACTTAGGTTTTAAATAAGATATTGAATTACTGGTCACAGTTCCAGAATCAGTACTGAGGAACATTAGTTTTAACTGTTTTTAGGTTAAATGGATTTCAAGATTTATTTTGAAAAAATACCACATAAGTCAAGAGTTCATCATGTTTTTGTCTAAATCACTAAGTCGGAGAAGGAAATATGCTTTCACTAGAGGTGAACAGATAGGATTCTGAAGATGAAATTGAGATTTTTGTGATTGTCAGTTTTATGTGTCAGTTTGGCTAGGCTGTAGTCCCCCCAATTACTGAGTTAAACACTAATCTCGGTATTGCTATGATGAAATTTTACTGTGGACTTTAAGTAAAGGAGATTTTCTTGGATAATCTGGGCAGACCTTCTCCAGTTAGTTGAAAGACCTTACTTTAAAACTGAGGTTTATCTTAGAAAGAAGGAAATATCACTTGTGTGCTGCAGCTTCATCCAGATGCCAGCCTGACCCTCCTGACAGCCTGCCTTACAGATTTTCAACTTGCCTGTCAAGTCCCCCACGGTGGCATAAGCAAATTTCTTGTCCTGATTGTGTGTGTGGGTGTGTGTGTGTCTCCTCTGGTTCTGTTCCTCTAGTGTAACTCTCACCAATATAGATATTAATATATTAATATTTACATAGTTATATACACTTTGGTATGATAAAGATAAACTTGTATATCTTTTCGAGAGCTGAATGCTTTGGGTTCAATTATCTTCTTTTTGCATCTTGTATAATTATTTTGTAGAACTCAACCCTGGACCTTCTATTCAATTATGTTCTCCTTCCAGTCTTTGCCAACAGTTTTCTTTGTGATCCCATCCTTGTCTTCTCTAATTTCAGCTGAAGTATCAACTACAAACACAATTCTTTATCATTCTTTTGTTTAAAACCTTTCAAATCTGGCCCTTATATTCAAAGTTAACTTTAACACCTATCACATGGCCTACACGGCCCTACCTTATCTGGCCCTCGCCTACGTCTCCAGTGACATCCCTTGTCACTCTGCTGCTTGCTCATGTTGCTTTAGCCAGCTCCTCTTTCTCTGTTCTTCAACAGCTTCTCCTCACCCCTTTACAGGCCTAATTAATTCCTAATAATTCTTCCATTTTCAGCTTATGCATCACTTCCTTAAAGAGGCTTTCCTGGAAACTCTATATTATTTATGTCCTCACATTTTATACTTTCACTCATAACATCATCACTATTTTAATGGTGTATTTATTCAAGTAATTATCAGCTTTATATGTGTCTCCTCAATTAGACAAAATGCTGTGTGGGTAGGGGCCATATCTGGTGTTTTACTTCCCCCCGCTTTAAGGCTAGATTTTTGAAAGACTAAAACACCCTGAGTAAAAGATTTGTGTGAAGATAATTATTTAGAAATGAGTTTTTCAAGAGCAAATGTGAGGGACAGAGGGAATATGCTGAGGGAAGGTGACATGAGGATGATTATCAAATTGGCTACCACTATTGATGACTGAGGCTCAATCAATTGTATATTCTGAGATCCTTATGAAATGCCTATCAGAACTGTCCCCAATGGGCATGATAAAAGGAATGTATTTATTTTTAGAATTTGTCCTCTCAACATTAATCCACTAATATTACAATTATTCACGTGTGAATTTTAAACAGAATTTTAGCATGCCATGATACAGAATAAGAGAAAGCAGCAGAAAACAGGAAACGGGAGGTACATATTGTGGTGAAGTCAGATTACATCTATGCAAAGGGGATCAAGTTTATACTGAAATAGTGTCCACAGCAGTTGCTTAGAGTAAGAGGTCTGTCTGAGAATATATGAAGTAGTGCAAAAAACATATGATACAACCCGTCACTTGCGGCCTCCTAACTTAAGTACAAACCATCACAAATATGTAATGTACGTGAGCTAATGGAGTAAGCTGCAGTAACCACCGCTTCAGCTGATACCAAGGCCATAAATGATATTTTCATTTCACTCCTGCACCACATTTTATGGCTTTCTTTTACCCTTAGCCAAAACATGGCTGATCTGTGTTGCTTCCCTGATGAGATGACCCTAAACGTCATTCATGTGGAGTCTAAATTTTTAATTTACTTGCCCTTGTTGAGCTGAAGTTCCTTCAATAGATCATTTACCATTATGGAAGCTTGAAGAGATGCCCCCCAGTGTATATCTCTGGTTCCAGACATGTTTATCTTTTCCTAAATAATGTGGCTGCTATCTCAGTTTCCCATGATACTCAGTGTCAATGATCTCATACCCCTAACTTCTCTAGTATACCAACTACATTTTCTCTACTGGTCCATTGGCATGAGAAGCGCAAAGTGATCACTAGACTGATAAAGCATTAAATGGCAATATTACTGTGATATCCAGTGAAAGCATTTCCCCTGGGAATTAATTGTCTAACCTTGTGCCGAGGTGGTCACTATAAGGATAAGGACCAAACACATAAGTAAGTTATTGAACGGATGGGGAGAGGAGAAAATCCTGTGTTTATCCTTGGTTCACAGGTTGTCATTCAGTTACTGAGAACATAGTTCTATATATCTCACAGTATTCAAAAGTATCTGTGGATCCAAAGGTTATCAGGCTTATCTTGAGTTTCAAGGCCCCATTCTTCTCCTATCACATACTTCATTTTGAAAGGAGAGGTATATAAAGACCATATCCCCAGGTTCCTCTGATGCTCTTCCGCCCTAATGTAAGACCAGGGCCTAATTTTTAGCACAGCCTGCCATGGAACTGTGTGAGAAGAGGATCTTCTTAAAGCCTGCTATAGAAGCTTTCTGGCTTTAAAATGTGCCTTGAGTTGCTTAGATAGCTAACCGAAGAGTGCTATTTTGTACTTTTAAGGCTTCCAAAACAGCATTGCACTCTTTATATAACCCTTGCTCCTTCATTTTTTTTAATTTTTATTATTACTTCAAAATATTATGGGGGTACAAATGTTTTTGGTTACATGTAACAATTTTGTTATGCTTGAGTCAGGGTTATAAGTGTACCCATCACCCGTGTAGTGTTCATTGTACCCATTAGGTAGGTTTTCGCTCATCCCTCCCACCTTCGCCCTGGTTGATTTCAGCTGAGTTTTACTTCCCCCTGTGCACATGTGTGCTCATCAGTTAGTTCCAATGCAATATTGAGTACATGTGTGTGTTTGTTTTTCCATTCTTTAGATATTTCACTTAGTATAATGTTCTCCAGTTCCATCCAAATTGTTGCCAAAGGCCTTAAGTATGCTATGAAATACTACTCTGCCATAAAGAAGGATAAACCTTGCCCCTTTGTTTTAAATGCCACAGCTTGCTTGTAACCCAACATGTCACTTTATCCCTGCACCTAATCATAATCACCTCAAGTGAAAGTCAGAATAATTTTGATGCTATCACGAGTATATGGTGTTCACTGTCCTAATTGCCAAAGTAATAGGGACCTCATTCTCTGTTGATGGCTATGTGAGCCAACTTCAAAATTCTACCTGAAGTTAATCAACTGCCTTAGTCTACCTACTCATAAGGCAAAGGTAAAGTCTTATGTGAAGATGGTCTATTAGCAGTTTGATTTCAAGGAGTAGGTGAATGGGACTAGTAACCTGAAAAATTAAGGAAAATAAATGAATACAAAGATGCAATATAATTATCCACTCCTATGAAATACTGGTACTTAATTTCATGGAAAATTTCAGGATTCTTATGAATTTGAGAATATGTTTTCATGGGGGATAAAATAAGGGTATATTTCTTCTTCAGTGTTTGTCCCCTATTGATCAAAGGGGACCTGGTATGTGTTAATTTCCATGTACATACAGATTGTGCGTGCATGAATGCCCAATGATGTCCATCAGGCATTCACACTAAAGAAGCAGAGAAGCCCTTGAAGGAAGCAAGAGGTGCCTGATGCCTTACACGGCAGGGACCTATTAAGTTTTACCTGTGTAAAGTTTGTCCTGTGTTTTACCTGTGTAAAGCGTATGTGGAATTTATTCCTAAAACAGTGGCTGGGGATTAAAAAAATGGAATTAAGAGGTAATGAAATCATAAATAAGATACATTAATGATATGACCTCTTCTCTTTAATACAAAAGAGGAAGTCAATAAACATCTTTTAAATGAATAAATGAATGGATGTATATGATGTATAGGATATATAGAGAGATATATACATATATATATAGGATATATAAATAAGAGAGAGCTATGCATGTAGATTTTAGCTGAAGAAAATATTGTTTAGTGTATCAGTAAACACAATTTGATATCTGTCTACATATTATTACTATCTTTACTATATAATTGAGAAAAAGTATTAATATTATTATGAGCTATCAATGAATTAACTATGTATCTAATATATATTCATGCATTTAATTATATGCCTTACAGAAGGAGAAAAACTCAAGGAGCCTCTTCCAAATACTTTTTCCACAGATTTCTCTTGTCTTCATATTATTTAAATCCTCTATCTCCAAATTTACAGAATGGTTGTCAAGGAAACTAGAGATTATGGTAAAATAGACATTGCTATTTATCATAGGGAAAGAAAATACGTAGTGTTCATATACTGACCCTATAACTCTGTGTTCTGTTCAAGATAGCATCTCTGTGTTCTCCTTGAAGAACAATTGCAATACTCTTTGCAAAGCATTTTATTTTTCTCTTTCGTAGGTTCTATATAATTTAAGTATATTTTGAGACTTTGGAAGAGTGGATCTTCATAATATCAAAGTATGAAAAAGTTTAAACGGTCTGGATCTGGCCCTGTGAGGTAAGAATTCACTCTTTGAGGGCACACTGCATTTTGGAGTTTCCTGTGTTTTCATGGGCATGTCAGACCTTTTCTCTGAGATTCATGTTTCTTAGCTAAAAAGTTAGGTTTTGGATGATAAATATCTTTAGATCTTTTTTTTTTTTATTGTTAGTAAATGCAATGACTCTATCCTCATGGGTGCAAAATTTGCCAAGAGACAGTTTTTCTTTTAGTACCATTTTACTCATCTCTCACAGTTTATTTACTTAACTTAGCTATCAGCCTGGGGTATTTTGCTGAAACAGAGGTAGGTATCTATATATGTTTGCAGATTTTTTTTTCCTTTTAAGTGGCTTCCAAGTCATAGTGTTTTTCTTAATAAATGCTAACTGTTTTTTAACTGCCAACATATTTAAGGCAAGAATTCTTATTTCTTTCCTAACCATTATTTCTCTTAACCATTCTCTAACATTCTGCACAAGATTTTTGTCCATAAAAAACAAACATCTGCCTCATTTACTTATTTAGTAAACATGTACTAAACAAATCCTAAACTCTTGGTATCATGTAAGTCACTTAGGGATAGAGAAAAATTTCTTCATTAAGAAACTATTTGATTCATCATCTTTTTCTCTGTCATTTCCTCTCATATTTTTTAATGGAATGCACAATGATATACCAACTACGGAGCAGAAATTGGCAATATCTTACAAAAACACATTTATATTGACACTTTGACATTTCTACAAATCTATTGCCACATCTAAGAATCTATTTAAAGGCAATTAATAAAATATTCAAATATCTTATATTAAAAATTAAAATGACATAGGCATAAATTTATTTACTTAGGTATCATTTTTAATGACAAGAATTGAAAATTACATAAGTACACATCAATAGGGGATGGATTGAATAAACTCTAGTACATTTTCACAAATGCAGGAGTGTACATCTGCAAAATGGAATGAGGACATGGACTTAGCTCCAAGACATGCAATTAAGTGAAATAAGGAAGGCATAGAACATTATAGACTGCATGCACCATTTTGAAACAGAGATGATGGTATATGTGTACATATGTGATTACATAATATTTGCAAGCAAAAATGATTAAAATTTAAAAATAGTAATAATGATTTCCTTTAAAAGCAGAGAGAAAGCAGGATGGAAATGAAGAGACTAACAGAGGTGATATTTCTGTGAATGTACTTATTATATAATTTTTCCATTACTGTATATTTTTCTTATTACAAAGAATACACATAAAGGAAAGAGAATCAAGTGTGACTACAAGGCTTCAATTATCTTATAATGAACACATCTATGTAACCACCATACAATCTAGGGATGGAATATTAAAAAATAGTACAAAAGGCCTCCTGATGCCCACTGTCAAATAATAATGCTCCATTGTGTCTGTCTTTTTATCTCCAATAATCCCAACAACTCTATCTTCATTCTTGGTGTTACCACAAACACAGTAGTCCTTCTCTCCCTCCCTCTCTCTCTCTCTCTCTCTGTGTATCTGTCTATCTGTCTCTCTCTTTTTGGGAGAGAGAGTACATTTTTTATCTTTAAATGAAACTAAAGCATATATTCTTTTGCATCTGGATTTATTTCTGTCAGCTCAACAATTGTCAGATTCATCCATGTTATGTGTAATATTAGTTCAATCTTTTTTATATTATTTTCTAAATACTATAATTATTCTGAGATTATTCCACAAATTATCTATCTATTCTATTGTTGAAATCACCCTTGGGAGTTGTCATATTTGGACTATTGTGAACAGTGCTGCTATGAACATTTTTGTATATGTATTTTGATCCATATATCCATGCAATTCCTTTAGCTTTCTACCTAGGAGTGAAATTTCTGTGTATTAGGGCATGAGCATTTTCAGCTTAAGTAGATAATGCCAACTTTTCAATCTAGTTGTGTAATTTGCAACTAAACTAGGAATGTATGACAGTTCCCCTTCCTTCTTATCTTTGCTAAAGTGTGAGATTGATATATTATATTTCTCCCCTTATCTTCAGTTATTGAAATATAACATACACACAGACAAAAAATATTGCTCAGCTTGATGCATTATAACAAACTCAGCAAGCTTCTGAAACCACCACACAAGTAACAATATTTAACACTGTCTATAGCACCAGAAGGATCCTTATGATCTGTACTGTTTAATAATGTCCAAATTTTATATTTACCCAGAACCTCAGAATAAGATCTTATTTGGAAATGGGGTCTTTGCAGATGTAATTAGTTAAAAATAAGGTCATATGGGATTAGAATGGGCTCTAATCCAATGACTGATGTCCTTACAAGAATAGAAAACAGAGTAATACAGATACCAAAAGAAATTAAATGGGACACTGGAGGCAGAGATTGAAGTAATGTGTCTGCAAGTCAAGGAACACCAAGGATTTCCGACCACCGGATGTTAGGAGAAAGGCATGGAGTATATCCTCCCTCAGCACCTCCAAGAGGAACCAGCATTGCCGATATCCGTATTTCAGTCTTTAAGCCTCCAGAACTATAAAACAATAATGTTGTTTTAAGTGACCCAGTTTGTGGTACTTTGTTACAGCAGCCCTAGGAATCTGATATATGGACCCATTCTCCTCTCCAAATTAAACACTGCACAGACTTTATGTAAATGGAATTGTATGTATTACTTGTATGTTATTTCTATCATTAAACTTTTTTGTAAGATTCATTCACACATTGTGTGCAGCAATAGTTTATCATATTTCACTGCTATATAGAATTCCATTATATGACTATGACACAATGTATTTATAATCTTACATTTCATAATCCCGCTATTTGTTTTTGTTTTGGTTGCAACTATTTTTCAAAGCGGTTTTGGCTCACATATGTGAATGTGCGTTTTGGGACATACAGTTAGGAGTAAACTTGCAGATGTGAAGGTAATCTAACTATTGTCTTTAAGTTCTAAACCCACCCGTAATACTCTGCTTTATGATTCTGGATCTTGGATTCAGCAATCTATTTTTCTCTTTTGTCAGAGTTCTTGTTAGCTTCTGCCAACAGAGGGCACTAGATAGCTAATGGAAAGTAGAACTAGGGAAAATAAACTATGTTTGGCTTTCAATATAGAGCCAAAGATAGCTCTTCATGCTAGAAGATTTGATAGACTTTTCCAAGTATTTCACTATGTTAATTCTATAGCCTTGTTATGTGTTAAAGTATGACCTCCATTTTATTCTTCAACTTCAAATCTATCCTGACTATTCTTGACACTTTCTATCTCCATATATATTTTAGAATTACCTTGTCTATTCTACACACAGAGAAAATCTATTTAGATTGAGTTTACATTGAAAATACAGATAATTTTCAGAAGAATCTGCATTTTTAATATTTTGTTTTTTTAATTCAGTGAATCTATTATGTTTCCCATGTATGTTGATACTCTTACCTTTAGTGTTTCCTTTAGGAGAGATTACTTTTTATTAATTATCTTAGTTGTTTTATCAGAAAATATCTTTATGTCTCTTTATTTTTGAAGACAATTTTTGGTGGATATAGAATTTTAGGTTAGCTTGCCATTATTATTTGATTTTGACTTCAGACTTTTATTGTTCTGTTTAGTGAGTCTCATTATTTTTAAAGTTAATACTTCCTTTTCTTTGGCTGATTTTGAGATTATCTTTTTATTTATTTATTTATTTATTTATTTTTTTGAGACAGAGTCTCGCTCTGTTGCCCGGGCTAGAGTGAGTGCCGTGGCGTCAGCCTAGCTCACAGCAACCTCAAACTCCTGGGCTTAAGCGATCCTTCTGCCTCAGCCTCCCAAGTAGCTGGGACTACAGGCATGCGCCACCATGCCCGGCTAATTTTTTCTATATATATTTTTAGTTGGCCAGATAATTTCTTTGTATTTTTAGAGACGGGGGTCTCGCTCTTGCTCAGGCTGGTCTTGAACTCCTGAGCTCAAACAATCCGCTCGCCTCGGCCTCCCAAGTGGTAGGATTACAGGCGTGAGCCACCGCGCCCGGCCGAGATTATCTTCTTTATGTACTTGTTTATGCTTTTATTTTTGTAGTTTTAGGCATGTGTTTCTTTGTATTTATCCTGCTTGTGGTTTGTAGTGTCTATCGAATCTGTTATTAATATTTCATATTTCTCATCATTATTTAAATATTCTAAAGTATTTTGTCTTCAAATATTGTTTCTTCTCTATTCTCCTTTTCTTTTTCTAGGTCCCTTGTTAAAAGTATGATAAACCTTTGTATAGCTCTTCATATGTATTTTGTTATTTTTTATTATCTTTCATCTTGATTTCTCTCCTTGCTTCACTCTTCAGACCAATCTTTCAGATATTAATTTCTGTTCAACTGTACGTAATACATTTAAGCCATCCAATGAATTATGTATTACAGTTACATTTTCCCACTTAATGATTTGTAGTTTTATAATTTCCAGTCTTGGCCTGGCATGGTGGCTCACGCCTGTAATCCTAGCACTCCGGGAGGCTGAGGCAGGAGGATCACTTGAGCCCAGGAGTTTGAGGTTGCAGTGGGTTATGATGATGCTACTGTACTCTAGGCAGGGTGAGAGACAGACTCTGTCCCTAATAATAATAATAATAATTTCCAGTCTTTTCCAAAGTTTGTTTGCCTATTTTTATTTACTTAAACATATATATTAACATTGCAACTTTATTAAAGTGTTTGGCTAATATCTGTATTATAAGGATCATTATTAAGACAATTTTCATTTCTTTTGTTTCTATGGGTTTTGTTTACATTATCTTGATCATCTCTTGCCTTTAATTTGTTATAGTATTGGGCAGTGTATGTGAAAGATTGCATCAACTTTTTGAGACTCTGGCTGAATTTATCTTATTACACTAAGTATTTCCATTTACTTATGCCAGATAGCTGTGCTAGGGTCAGCAGCAATTCCAGATAATATTAAACAAAAACGTGATAAAGATTATTTGATTCTGAGTTTCTGTTCCCCTGAGAACTGGTCTATGTCCTGTTTACTTCAGTCTTACGTTGCAATCTCTGTAGTTCTAAGCCAAAATTTCTGGTGTTTATAATGGACTTCCTCTCTTGGCAATCACTGAATTCCAACTTTTCTGAGCCTATTGAAAGCTCTTGTCATATTCTCAGGTGCACCTTAAAACCCAGCCATATAGAAGGAACCATTTTCCTCTTGTAACGAAAATTAATACATAATATAGGAAGATTTATCACTCTTGTCTTCCCTCCTCTTCTTCATCTTGGCTCCACAATTTACCTTTGCATTTGTAGCTCACTGGTATCTTAAAATACTGTGCATTTAAAATATTTTATACAGTCTTGGTAACTGTTGACATCAGGAGTGTCAGTAAAATTCCCTTAGTTTGCCACTGGATTTGTATTTAATATTTGTAACTTTAAAATTATCTATATAATTAAGTAATCTAAATATTAATTTAAGAAGAAATTAATCCCACAAATTGAAGAGACATTAAAACAAATGGCATAACTTTTTTCTCAATTTGAAAACATAACTCCAAAGAAAAAAATATAACATTTGACTATGCATTCTCAGTAGTTTTAAAGAATAATTTTCAAAGATGCATGGCTCTCATACAGATACAAAGATTTTAAAAACATATATATTAACTAATGACACAACTAGAAGATGTTACAATCCAGTCAAAGGAGAATACAAAGACTTACATATCTGTACTCAGTAAAGGAATATTTAAATCAACTTGTAAAAATTGATTTATGCATTGGGCAATAATCACTTGCATTCTATTGGACACTGGCAATTTGTATTTATATGTATAACATTTATTTGCATTGCTCTTTATTTTGCAATTTAGTCAAAAAAATTCACATGTCAGTGGAATCAGGTAGTACCTAGAGGCTCCAGAATTCCATTAAAGAGCAATGAGTTGTCTCTTTTGCCAATTCCAAATTCTTAATTTTTCTCTACATTTGAATATTGTAGAAGAACAAAAATATTTTTTAAAAAAACTTAGATTTTATTCAATACTATTCTTCTTCTTGTATAATATTGGTAATGTTATTTAGAAACATATTATAGTGTAGAATACAAAAAATAATAATTATAATCATGTTTATTAGAGTCTTTCAGCATAAATGAAATAGATACAAGTAGGAAATCCATTGAGGCATGAATAATAAAATCTCTGTAGTCTTACCTTTGAATTAGAATTATTGGTTTGATATCATGAGTTTTCTCTTTATAAAAATATGTATTTCCTATTGTGTCTACACTTAAAAGTCCTGGAAACATTAGCACTCAGGCCATCATGCAATCCAAATAATTTCTTGGGAAAAAGACCAAGGACTTGATAGACAAATAGTTCATTTCAGTGGGGCAGGAAATTAAAATAAACATATACCACCCCACACACATACATACTCCTGTATGTAGCCATACCTTTAGATATAACTTAGCATCAAGTCAATAAAATAAAAAGGAAAAGTGAATAAAGAGAAGTTGGCTAATGAGTACAAGCACAGAGCTAGAAAGAAGGTATAATTACTGTTTGGTAGTGGAGTAGGGTAACTATAGTTAACAGCAATGTGTTGTACATTTCAAAATAGCAAGAAAGGAGGACTTAAAATGTTCTCAACACACAGAAATGTTGAATACTCAAGGTGATGGACACCCCAAATACATTCACTTGATCATTACACAGTCTATGCATGTAATAAAATATCACATGTACCCCATAAATCTGTACAAAGATTATGTATCAATAAAAATAAAAATTTTAAAAATTTAAAAAGGAAAGTGGAAGAAATATTCTAGATTAAACATTACCTAAAATAGACATGATTTCAAAGATATAATAATTTTGAACAAGTAAACCTTATTTTCTTATTTGTATCACCTTTCAAAAAATGGATATATAAAAATTCATGTATTAGCTATTCAGAGAATTTACATACTAAGTAATACAAGATACTATATAATTATTTTAGTTTTCTTAGATGAAATGAAATGAGTTTTTGGAAATGCATAATGTAATAGTTGTAGATTAAATGTTATAATGCTTTGAATTCACTTTAAAATATTCCAGCAACAACAAAAAGGTGCTATAATGCTAAATCAAAAAATAATGGCAAAATGTTGATTGTTGAAGTTGAGTGGTAAGTGAGTGTTTACTGTTCTTTGTTCTTTTTTTTTTTTTGGTAAAAGTTAAATGGAAATAGATGTGCATGTATTAATGAATATGTTCTCAATAGGAGAATAAGAAACATGTTTTAAATCTTTGTTTTTGCAGTGCACAGTTCTGTGTTTGTCAAATACTACTCATTCTTTAAACATTAAAAGAAAAATATCCAATACTCAAAAAAGAGAAAATATCACCTAGATAATTATTATTAACAAGGAGAAAGAAAAATAAATGCAAAAAAATTTAAAAGAATGTTTTATGCATGGCCCAAAGTGAAGAGTAGGGAATTCTCATATTTTAAAGCTCGGGGGGATGGGGGTGGGGGAGGGGATGGGTGTATACCTACATGATGAGTGCGATGTGCACTGTCTTGGGAATGGACACGTTTGAAGCTCAGACTCGGGGGGATGGGGGGGACATGGGCAATATATATAACCAGAACTTTTGTACTCCCATAATAAGCTGAAATAAAAAAAAATAATAAAGAACATATACTCAAAAAAAGGAAAAAGGAAGTTCTGTTCTTCTTCTGATTCTTACATGTTAAGCTTTTATCAGGGGTAATTTAAGATTGATGAATGGTTTTGTTAGGTAGATAGTGAGGGATTCTGGGTCTCCTAGGGACAAAAGTGGGTGCTGTTGTCCCCATCTTGGTCCTGCCCAACCCTAATTCTTCATACCTGGGGAAGGATGAAGTACCCTATGAATCTGCCAGTCAGAACTTGGCACACCAGCTGCAAAAGAATGTAGAAGATTCTCTAGCCCACGGGCTAAGCAGCATGGATACTATAAAGTCCGGAAAGTGACCTAGAACCCACATGCTTAGTTAAGGCTCAGGTCATGTGATTCCCGACTGTCCAATCAAAGTGGTTCCATGGTAACCTCTGAACCACGAGGGAGTTCCTTATGTGGGCACTATAAAATAAGAGGCAGCCCATAGCCAAGCTCTCTCTCTTTACCCTTCCTTTTGCTTGCCCTGCTGCGACAATGGGTCCGGTCGTCATCTGTGACGTATGTACCATGCTCTGTAAACCTATATCGCGCTCTTGCCCTATAATCCTATCTTACTCCCTCTCAATACACTTCACCTCATGCTTGCCTAACTTTGGTGCATCTGATCATTCTTTGGCCATGAGCGCACCAAGAACTGACAGTTTCAGACTGAAACCTGTTATTTCAGTGCCCATTAAAAGTATGCTACATCTTGAATGTTATTTCCACTAGGCTATCCTTGGTCGTGTAATTGAAATAAGCAATCTGCCCTGTGTTTGCACTCTAAGGGACATACAGACATGGGTAACGGCAATAATGAATATTCTTTTTCTGTTTTGGTCACATTTAAGTCTATCTAAGATGTTAAATATAACTCATAGATCTCATGAAATAAGCAAGTAATGAAAATATTAAGATTATTCTATAGGATACTATTTTTATTAAAATTATACATATCCACAGATACAGGGGAAAAAAGTAACTATCAGTTCTTTAACATTACTTGAAAGAGCCTCACTCAAAAGATGATTTCAAAAGCCTCTTCTAAGCTGTGTGTTTTAAAAAAAAAAGTAGAGAGAGATTCAGAGATCAGTAAAAATAATTCAATAAAGAAAGACTACATATTGAGAAGCCTAAAATTTTCATCAGAAAGATCTTGTTATCTGATTCATTATTATATATATTTAATTTAAGATATATGACTATGGATATTGGGGGACAAGAAGTGGTCAAAGTTTGCTTCACAGAGACCAATGTAGATAGGTTTGTCAAAAAGTATCTTCAAAAATAACTACTCTTCTGTAATGCATTAGCATGTCAGATTTTATAAATCCTTTTACTTAAATAAATCTTTGGAATAAGCTCCTACTCTTCCAAATAAGATTGAAAGAAAACAACTTTTGCTCTACACACAAGGGATAAATATAGCTGTTTCAAGTTCCAACTGATTAATTAACCATTGAGTTTAAATACTCAGTGAATTTCCTATTGATAGAAAACTCTTCATCAGCTTGTCCAGCGTATATGTCTCTTATCTTCTTGTACAAGCTTGAATCTCTTTTCATCTTCTTACTCTGTACAAGAGTCTACTTTTTAGAATAATACCCCATACTTGAAATACTTGGCTCCAACAGTCTAATTAGCCACTTTATTCCACCTTTCATTAAGTTTGATTAGAAGGATCAGAGGAGAATTTATCAATGGTTTCTGCTTCTGTGGTCACTCTATCTATACTGCGTACCCCACCATAGTAGTTGCATACTTTGAACTTCAGTCTTAATATATCTATGAAACACATAAATTAGAATTTGACCCATTTGCTTTACAGTACTTGCAAGTGTTGTTGTAATGAGTTTTATTCTCCCCATTCTTACTCCAGTTTTTGATAATTACTATTGTCTATATGTCTTTACAGGCTCCTTGAAAGCTAGGACAATGTCTATTCTACTTCATGTGGTATAATAGTAATCTAGTATATTAACATACAAATTAAAAGGACTTACTGTGTGATATAAGCACATAATATACACGTAGTAAAATTTCAGGAAGACTTAAATAATTTGATTCTCATATAACATTTCCATTATTTGGGGGATATCATTTGTATAGGATTTATCATAGATTTAAATATTGTTTAAATCTTGATCTTTCTGCAGAAAACAGAATTGGTTTCTTTGATCTTAAAAATTCAGAAATGCAAAAATTGTCCACTTTGTATTTAATTTATGGTTTTCTATGTCTCAGAGCTTCAGAATGACAGGGTTAAAAGGAAGAATAGACACTGGCAGGTGAGCTGAAAAGGGAAAGCCGAGGGGCCATAATACCAGAGAGTGATTATATTAATACTTATAATAGTGGATGCTTGTTGGTAGGAAATCAAGTCCTTAGTGTATCACTGAGATGAGCAGAGAAGCAGGCAGCAGATACTAGGGAAAGTTTAGGAATATCATCTAAGATAAAACATCCCAGTTTGGGGGCAATACTTATGTTTTTATGGTAGATTGAGGTGTACTTTGTATTCAGCTGCTGCATATGATTGCCATATAAAGCTCAATCCACTTGACAATTTTTTGCTTATTTAATATTCTGTGGTATTAACTTTAATGTGTACTAACTTTAAGCCTCAAACACTAATTTTCCCTTCTCATCTATCTTTGTAAATCCCAATGATATTCTAATCACACTTAAATTGTGCTTTAAACCAAGAAATGATCAACAGAACCATGTTGGGTGAAAAGAGTAGGAGAAACTGAACTTCTCATCTGCTGGTAGAGGAGTATGAGTGAAAAGGAAATAAATTAAGATAAGACTTCTGATTTTGAGACATCTGTGCTTGAAATAGAACATTAAACTCAATTAACACTACCTAATAGTAATACATAGCCAAAAATCCCATCAAAGTCATCATTTAATGTTCATACTTTATATGTGAGGTTTAAGCACTTTCTGTATGCTATTTTTGCCCAAATTTATTATATTACACTTGCTTTTATTCCCATTTCACATATGAGAAAACTGAAGCACAGTGAGCATAAGTAAACTATGATCACATAAATCACACATCAGAGCGAAGATTCAAACTCAAGTAGCCTTGTTTGAAGAGTGCATGTTCTTACCCACTCTTGTGTATCATCTTTCTGATGGAAATGTTATGCCACATACTATTCATAATGCCATTTCAGAACTGCATTTGTATGATGCTTTAGGATTAAAAATGCAAGTTTTCAAATGAGTGTAAATACATATATTCACTTGGCTCATTTATCATTAATCTGTCAAATAATTTTAGATATCCTACTTTATATTAGCCATTGGGCCATACTCTGTAAATACAAAGATGGAACTATGTGTTTTCTATTCTCAAGTCTAGAGGAATGGAAGAAATAGTATTCTCCACTGTTCATGATGAATACTAGAAGGAAGGAATTATTTAAAAAAATACTTTCTTTAGAAATTTTTTAAGTTTATGTCATAGAAGGGACAATCAAAACAGACTACACACTTAAGCTTAAGTTAAAATTGAGACTAGGGACAGTGTCAAGGAAGCAGGAGAAAAGTAATTGTTCTAAAAGAGCATTGTGTAACTGAATAAAGTCTCTGGGATAAATTGTAAAAGTGGCCAGTTTTTATCCAACCCTGTGGACTAATTATAACAGAGATTTCTTTCTGGAGGCCTATGGACCCAGGCAATCTTTCTCGGCATTTTGCTTTTATTTATTTATTTTTTTTTAATTTCAGCATATTATGGTGGTACAAATGTTTTGGTTACATGGATTGTTTTTGTACTGCTTGAGTCAAAGTTGTAAGTACGTCCATCACCCAGATAGTGTACATCATACCCGTTAGGAATGATTTCACCCATCTCCTCCACTCCCTCCCACCTGCATGATTTCCACTGAGTTTTACTTCTATCTGTGCACATGATTGCTGATAGGTTAGTTCCAATTTAATAGTGAGTACATGTGGGGTTTGTTTTTCCATTCTTGCAATACTTCACTTGGGAGGATGGTCTCTAATTCCATCCAGATTGTTGTAAAAGGTAATTAATTCATTTTTATGACTGAGTAGTACTCCATGGTGTACATATGCCACATTTTATTAACCCACTCATGAATTGATGGGTACTTGGGTTGATTCCACATCTTTGCAGTTGTGAATTGTGCTGCTATAAACATTCTAGTACAAGTGTCTTTTTGATAAAATGACTTTTTTCCCTTTGGGTAAATACCCAGTAGTGGGATTGCTGGATCAAATGGTAGGTCTACTATTAGTTCTTTGAGGTATCTGCATACTATTTTCCATAGAGGTTGCACTAGTTTGCAGTGTAGGAGTGTTCCTATCTCTCCATGTCCATGCCAGCATTTGTTGTTTTGGGATTTTTTGATAAAAGCCATTCTCACCAAAAACCACGAAGAGATATTGGCAATATGCTTTTCTTCTAAACTGAAGCCTCCACACACAAATTCTGGGTTACTTTGACCAGGGAGAGAGCTAGCCTCTGTGGTGCTTGAATAAACACAAAAATTCCATGACTTAACACCTCCAGCATCCTTAGCTAAAATTTATCAGATTGTCTATGCTTGCTTCCACACAAACATCTCATCAATAGATTGCTACTTAGTGTTTTTTTTTTTTCTTTTTGTTTTTTTTTTTTTTTTTTTTGACAGAGTCTTGCTCTGTTGCCTGGGCTAGGCATCATCATAGCTCACTGCAACCCCAAATGCTTGGGGTCAAGGGATCCTCCTACCCCAGCCTTCCGAGTATCTGGGACTGCAGGCAGGCGCACTAACACCGGCTAATTTTTCTATTTTTTGTAAAGATGGGGTCTCACTCGTGCTTAGGCTGATCTCAAACTCCTGAGCTCAGGCAATCCGCCTGCCTCAGCCTCCCAGAGTGCTAGGATTACAGGCGTGAGCCACCACAGCTGGCCTTAGTGGCTTCTTTTCTTCAGCTGTTATTACACATGGTAAACTTATGCACTGATGATACTTTCCACCAAAATTACTCATGGAGCAAAGATGAAGAGACATAAACTGTTATTTGTTCCATGGCCCCCTACAAAGAAGGATTAGACGGTAGCTGCTGATGGGAGCAGTGTAGCCATGTGAGGACATGTTATATGAAGTGAAGTTTAGTTACGAAGTACAGTTTAGTTGAGTGTTTTTTCCTCTCAGATTTTCAGCTAAACTTGCTCTGAATTTTCTTGCTGTTATGTCATCCTATCATCATTTCTTTTTTACTGGAAAGTATCTACTGACATGTATTTATTTGAATCCTCCACTGTGTCAAAGATTGTATTGAATAGAATTGGAGGCATGCCTGAGACTCCTCAGAGCAGTGTGGAGGGTAACATTCACCTAAGTGGCTTCTCTTACCGTCTGTCTGTAGTCAGGCAGAATAATAGAATGCTCAAGAACACAGAGTGGTTTATCAAACAGATCTGAGTTTAAATCCTGCTCTTACACTTACCATTTTTTGCAAATCATTTTTTAAACGAAATCTATTTCTTTATCTGGGAAATGTTGATAATGAAAGTCCTCGCCTCAGGGAGTTTTTGGGGAAAATTGAACAATATAATTAATGGAAGTATTTAGTGCCAAATCAGGCACCCATTAGCCATACAACCATAAAAAATGCATGTGACTATATTACATAAATATTAACACATCAGATTCATAACTAGGAGGACACAGAGTTAGGGCCTGGTTCTTTGATATATACATTTGTATATATGTACTGCATCCTCTTGCAGTTTAATATCAATATTCTATGCTTTACTGTATTGAAATCAAACAACAATCACCCCCTTTTGTTTTTAGAGACAAGGGCTCTCTCTGTCACCCAGGCTGAAGTGCAGTGGCACCACCATAGCTCACTGCAGCCTTGAACTCCTGGGCTCAAGCGATCCTCCTATTTCAGCCTCCCAAGTAGCTGGGACTACAGGCACCAGCCACCACCCTTTGCTAATTTTTTTCATTTTTTTAGAAACAAGGTCATTCTGTGTTGCCCAGGCCAGTCTCAAACTCCTGGCCCCACTCAATCCTCCCACCTCAGCATCCCTAGTCACTATCATTCATTATTAGGGTATCACAGTCCTTGATTTAGCATATTAAACTCATATTAAATTTTCTAAGATGTGAATTCAGAATATTATTGTAATACTAAAAGAAATAAATAAGATTTAAAAAAATTTCAGTTGAAACATTCTATTATTTAGGGAGTAGAGAAGTATAAAGAAATTAAATTTTGATAGACTTTCAAAAATCTCAAGCAGTCAAGATAACTGCCATCTGAGGTAATAAAAAAATGGACTAAGAAAATGGAAAAAGAATTAAGCTTATTAATTTTTATTATAGAATGAAATAATACTGAATAAAAAGTGAGCATTTGTAGTACTTTAATAACTTACATGAATCATGCATTGTTACTTGAGTTTTCTGATGAAACTATTATTGTATGCTAGGATATGATCTGAGTGAGTCCTGACCCTTGAAGTTTGAAAGAAAGACTAATAAAGCGAATGAATATAGTTAGCAAGTTGTGAGGAGAATTATATATTTGAAGAAAAAGTATAATATCATCATAAAATCACTATTTACAAATTATTTTATCTCATTTATAAATTACTTTTATTGGTTAATTCAAACAAGTTTCCAAAAATAGAGAAAATTTAGATTTATCTTTGGCTAAATTACTATTTAAATTAAACATGTTGCATTTTTATTTCATAAATTTCTACCATGAAACTATTTGTTATTTAATATGCATTTCCTTGTAAACCCAAATTTTTTTGGCTCCATATTTTCATTTATGGAACATTTTGAGAACCCAGTTTCTTAACTGTTTTATTTAAACTGAAATGTCTAAATTTCTGAACCCTATAAAAAAATATCTGAACTTTAATTGTTACCTTTCCCATGTATTCATAGGGTTGTAATTTTTTATACCAAAATCCATATTATAATACCAAAAATTGGGTCTTTATAAAATTCAAAATAATTAATTTATTTATCTTCAGCAGAGAAAATAATCATCACATTCCTAATTGATGAAGAGTTCAAGAATTAACATTTGGGTGCCATTAAAATTTTTTTACTTGTGTTTTTGAATGGGAACAGATTTCTAAAGCATTATTCATGCAGCAGACTGTAACCTCTCCTTCTGTGTTCTCTCAGTCTTCTTTTCAATGCTCACAAAGCTCATTTTTCAAAATACATATTATTTTCCCAATAAATCAAGCAAGCTCTATGGGAGCATATCACATCCTTTCATATAGAAATGGTACAGAGAAACAATATTTAAAACTTACCAAGTGTAACTGATAAGCTCTCTTCACTGCTATAAATTTATTATGATCTAGTTATGGTTGTTTTCTGAACCATGTTTTCTCTTATCCAAACACCATAGACTGTTTTAAACCATATCGTCCATCGCTAGGTCATTCAATACACTTTTATTTATTTATTTAATTTTTGCATGATGTGAAAAGTGCCTGTTAGTGTAAGAGGAAGAAAAACACTTAAAAAGTGGTAGAGATTCTTTAGATATAGCAGGTGATGAAAACTTCATCTGAAAAAATAATAGATATTTTATTTTGCAAGTTATCTTAATTTTTTCTTCAAAATTTAAAACCATTCTAACATAAGTCTCTTGATTAAATCCAGCCACCGTTAACTTCCTAAATAACTGCACAGGGAGTTTGATGACAGAACTCACCCAAGGATCGAAGGTTGGTTCCTTCTCTCCGTCATGACATACACCCCTTTCCATGGGACAGTGATGGGCCCCTTGCTATGTGGTTCTAATTTCTGACCAGCTCAGTTTTAGGCTTTGATTTCACAGTAGTTACTGAATAACTAGAAGTAAACAGGATCATGGTTACTGTTTTATGTGGAGGAGAAAACATTTGGAAAAATAGGTGTTAGGTGAAAACAGACATCCCCTCAAGAACTAAATAATAGTATTGGTTATCTTGGAGTTTTGATATCCACAATGACAATAACAAGACCTATTCTTAGGGTATATTTAATGAATAAATATTTTTCATGAATAATGAATAATGTTTACCTTAGCTGTTTGGGTGTGAATAAAGTAATAGTGTATGGAAATGCATTATTTCTTTTTCTTTTTCTTTTTTTTTTTTGCCTTTCACAGAGTTATTTCTATTTTTTTAGTTTTGAAATTTAATCCCCTATGGAACAGTATTGGAAGGTGCAGCCTTTGAGAACTGATTAAGTCATGAGGGCTCTGCCCTCTAGAATGGAATTAGATGTCCTTATAAAAGAGCTGCTGGAGAGGGCTTGTCTTTCATTCCCTTTAGCCTTCTGCCATGTGAGGACACAACATTCCTCCCCTTCAGACAACGCAGCATTCAATGTACCCCTTTTGGAAGCACTCATATGACAACAACCTGTCAGTGCCTTGATTTTGGACTCCCCCGCCTATAGAACTTTGAGAAATACATTTCTGTTCTTTATAAAGAACCCAGGCTAAGGTATTTTTTTTTGTAGAAACATAAAACAAAGACAGTAACACAAGACTATGATTTTGTAACCAGTCATAATTCATGATATTTACATCCAAGCAAACTCCTATTCTTTTTGTCAAAAATATGGTTTTCTCATTTTGTTCATGATGCTGTTAATGTCATGAATTAATAAGAGGCATTATAAAGTAATAGCTACAAGCACAAATTATGGAGCCAGACTGCTTGGACTCAAATCTCAGTATTTCTACATAATAGCCATGTGACCTCACACAAATTACTTAAACTCTCTGTCCTTCAGTTTTCTGATCTGTAAATTATAACTATAAATATAAAAGAATATGTATTTTACAGTACCTAAGTTACATTTTATAATCATCAAATGAATTGAACAAATAAAGGGCACATCAGAGTATACAACATAGTAAGTTTATAAAGTAGGTTTTAAATTATATGCACATTTCTATGGTTTCAGCTTTTTTTCTTTCTCCATGTTTCAACAGGCAGTTTGTTTAATAAGGAAAACATTATTTCAATTGGTTTAATATAAACATGAAAATGATTATTTACTAACTGTGAAAAGTAAATTTAAAATATCAATAATTATAACTGTGTTTTACAGTCTCTAAGGGGGCTCCAAGGTATTTGTATTGAATTTATAGAA
>CM052436.1:38682043-38703985 GCA_028533085.1 Varecia variegata | reverse complement strand
TCAGGGAAACCAATTTTCTGGTGAGTACATTTGGTGCTTATTTTTCCATTCTTGGGATACTTCACTTAATAGAATGGGTTCCAACTCTCTCCAGGAGACGGAGAGACAGGAACACTCATACACTGCTGGTGGGACTGTAAACTAGTGCAACCCCTGTGGAAAGCAATATGGAGATTCCTTAAACAGATTCAAGTAGACCTTCCATTTGATCCAGCAATCCCATTATTGGGCATCTACCCAGAAGAACAAAAGTCATTCTATAATAAAGACACCTGCACCCGAATACTTATAGCAGCACAATTCACAATTGCTAAGATGTGAAAACAACCCAAATGTCCATCAATTCATGAATGGAATAGTAAAATGTGGTATTTGTATACCATGGAGTATTACTCAGCTATAAGAAAATATAATGTTTAAAGGGAAAAAGAAAAACAAATTAAAAAAAATTAAAAACCCATAAATGCCATTTTGTTGTGCTTTAGAACACTTGAAATCTTGGCTAACAATTAGGTGAATATTTCCTGGTCAAATCTAAGGAGAAAATCATGACAAAGATTTTATAGCATAATTAATTAAATATCTTTTATTAAAGTGCTGATATTTTTGTTAAAAACTTGTGATCATTAAATTTCTATGAAGAGTAGTCTTTAATTTTTAATAAATATTATATCTTCTAATATTCAACTTTTACTATCTTCTATTCCTTCCCTATCCCTTTAATCATTTACTTTATGATTCTCTTCGTTATGCTCATGTGAAATCCTTAATAGTTAAGAAAACATTAAAAAAGTAATCAAATTATTTAAATCTTAAAAAGTTTTAAATATTGATTTTATCTAAACCTTTATTTCATTGGTTATCATATTCTGGTTATATAATTTATCTTAGATAAAAATGTTTAATAAATAGGGAATTACAGAATTAAAGGAAAAAGCATAAAGCATTTATAGCTGAGACATGACACACTTCAGAGATCCACTGTATTCAATAGTCAAAGTTATGAGCAGTTAACTTCTAATATCTGCATTTCAAGTTATATGAAGCTCATTTTTTCCTAACTACCCAGGATAATCTCAAACAGCTCTTGTTTTATTTGTGCCATTTGTAAAGTTAGGAGCATTTTTATTAGTGAAAAAAGACTTTTCAGATTCACTCATTCATGCACATTGATGCTATTGAATCCTCTCTGATTCCTCAGTGTCTCTCTCTATTATAGAAAATTAGGATGTATCAAAACTCAAGTGCTGAGGACAGAATAATTTGACAACTAATACACTATCAATGGTAGCAACACCACACCCTTGGTATAAAATAAGTGCTGTCCTGTCCTCAACAAAGAAACAGATGCAAATTCAGTTTTGACATACAAATGTAAAGTATACCCCAAGTCCATTAAATCCTCATCAATTTAAGTCAATCCTCTTGTTACAGTTCTTGGTGAAGCCCCTGCACAGTTTATATATTGTACCCTTAATTCTCCTGTGCTCATATCCTCGCCCTCCAGTGTTCTGTCACAAGCATGTTCGGACCTCGCTTGCCTTTCTCTTTCATTTGCCGTACTTTGTTCCTGTTGAGTCTCAGTCCTTATTGTAGTAAATCTTTAGTCATATTACTCACCGTGGTATCTTAAAATAAATTAATAGAGAAGTTTAAAGATAAACACTTAAAAACAAGAGTAAAAAGGAAGACCAGAAAAGATTTTAAAAAAGAAAAATAATGAGAGGAGAAGACAGGGAAAAAAGTGAAAAGTGTAGAAGAGAGAGGAAGTTTTCAAAAGAAAGAGTGATAGCCAAAAGAATTAAGGTAGACAGAAAAGAGAGACACAAAAAGTCTTCAGTTGTCGAAGGGCAAATCTTGTCACTTTTAACTGCACTTCATAGATTCATCATCACACAATTGTCATGGTACGAAGGGAGTGTTGAACTTCATAGGGTATGATCAAAAATGCAGGTTGACGATGACTCCAAAAGGTACAGTTTCCATAAAACAAGCAACATCTATCTCTTCTTATTTTATGATCAATTACATATTACTGGTGAGTCAAATAGTTCATGTAAATCATTTAAATAGCACAATATTAAGGAACTAAATTGCATATTATTTTCAGGTTAGAAAGGTAATTTCAGGTTGCAACAAGTAGAAGATGGCAATGAGGGCAATCGAACACAGACCAAGTATTAATTAAATGACAATTCCAGAGCCATGAAAAAGCCACCTCTCAATGTGAGGCCATTCACATTGGGATACCTTTGTTCACACTTATTGAATTATCCATCCAATAATAATACTTTTAGTAATTTATGTTCATTGGAGCAGAGAAAGAGTTAGATTGACAACGGTAGCAGCCCCAAAGAGAAAGCTGTTTCTGTTTCCCATTTTCAGACTTAATTTCTGATGTGGAGAATGAATTATAATAAAAAGTTAACAGCTTCACATGAGGGTAGTGCCTTAGTGTCTCAATTTCTCACCTAAAATTTTCTATTTTGTTTCAAAATTAGAGGACAACAAGCACTTTTATATTGACATTTTGTTTTACTTCATTATTACTTCTTTTACTTAAGAACACATTTTTATATTCTCCAATTGCTTTCATAATTTTTATTGTAGATTAGAGAAACACTGGGAAGCAAAATGTTACATTAATTCATCTTGACCTTCAGTATCATAATACTGTGTAGTTCTACCTAATTTTAAAAAAATGAAAACATCTTAACCCTTTTTTCTAGATGACCTTTAGGCTCCCATCTACACATTAAATGACCTGATATATTTGAATGCAAATTCTAAAAGAAAGCTTTAAATATGAAAAACAGCTGATGTAGGGTAATGAAGTTACAGACACTGTTAAATATAACTAGAATTGTTATGTGTATGTGTTGGCCTAAGGAATAACTGCTCTGCTTCTTTATTAATGTATATATTTTATTTTTATTAATATAGATATGCAAATATACACATGCAAATACATGTATACATAATGTATAGACATAACATGCACACATGTTATTTATAATGTTTATAGTTCATAATTATATATAATTGATATATTATATACATTACATATAAGTAATGTACTTGTTTATACACATATATATATATGTATATATTATTTATACTTTTTTACTTTTATGTGATACATACTTTCCGTATGTTAACACCACCATATTTTCCTTTCCAGTGGTTAGCAGCACTACCTTGGTTATGGCTATGTTCTGTACTCTGCTTATTTCCTCCCTGTGCCTTGGTACTTCCACATTAATTGCACCAATATCATTCCCATAAAAAGTAATAAATATGTTGGAAAATGACTACCTCTGCAAAAAGATAACAAATGAATAAAATACTTTTCCAATAATTTGAGCATTGTGCCTAAAAATATGCCAAGTGTATACCTACATTTAATAGTTTTATTGCTCAGTAACATTTCATGGAGAAGGAAAACTCGCAGCAGAAACTAGGAAGTAAGCACAGATGCCTAACTTAAGAAAATGTGCCAACCAAAACAAGGACTGACTCTCATTTCATTCACCAGAAGGTGAATGGACAAAGAGGCCCATTTCCAATAACTCAGCAAGCGAAGTGACATTCAGAGACATTGCAAGTGATAATATCCCTATTCTGATCATCTGCATGTTTTGTGAAAATTGAAGTGGCGCCCCAATCAAGATCTTGTAATGATGTTCCCTTCAGTCAAATAGGTAAAGTTAAATGCACCCACAGAATGACATTTTAATAGCAGGAGGAATTTTGGATTATACTATAATTAATGATTTGATAGTTGTTAGATTGTATTCATGATTGATTTTTAAATGTATGTGCATACAATTCTCTGGTTTCATGAAGATTTGTAAAAGCTAAAGTATTTTTTTGGCCAGGAAATACTGGGATAATACTCTATTCCTTCTTTGGTTCAATCATCTGGTCTTCCTGTAAGGACTGTGAGATAAGTATATATACCACACCAGCAGGAGATGAAACATTCTCAGCAAATGGGTCAGTGTGCTGATATCACCTCCACAAGCCTCTGGGGCATCTAAAGACCATTTCTTCTTCCCCAAGTCACGTTATTATCACTGGTATAAGAGCTATTGGTACTTTTAGTATTTGAAACACAGCTAGTGAGGGAAAGAAAAATGAATTAACTGGATGCTCACCCAGAAGTAGTAATTATGAGAGCTTGAGGGAGGAGAAAAGTGAGAGAGACCAAGTAATAAGAGAAGGGTGTAGCCATGCTCTGCCCTCCTCTACATGTACATTAGTCACAGTCCCTGGAACTTAACTACCTGGTTGGATTTGTCAGGGAATGGGAGCGACCCCCGTGATGGAGGGTTTATTCAAAATATGGCCATAAGAAATGGAATTGTTCAGCTGGGCGCGGTGGCTCACGCCTGCAATCCTAGCACTCTGGGAGGCGGAGGCGGGCAGATCGTTTGAGCTCAGGAGTTCGAGACCAGCCTGAGCAAGAGTGAGACCCAGTCTCTACTAAATAATAGAAAGAAATTATCTGGCCAACTAAAATATATATAGAAAAAATTAGCCAGGCATGGTGGCGCATGCCTGTAGTCCCAGCTACTTGGGAGGCTGAGGCAGTAGGATCGCTTAAGCCCAGGAGTTTGAGGTTGCTGTGAGCTAGGCTGACGCCACGGCACTCACTCTAGCCCGGGCAATAAAGCGAGACTCTGTCTCAAAAAAAAGAAAAGAAATGGAATTGTTCAACTAATGATTCCAATATGGGGAAATATCAGAGTCTTCTCAGGAGCACATCCAGGATGTTTCGCTAACTTTTTACTAGCAGGTAACCTTGATTTGGAGATAGTGGTCAATGCAATTCCATGGGAAAAATGAAATTACATGCAAACATGAATGGAAAGGTGAAATCACCCCTATTGACAGACATTATTTATAAGTATTTTGAAAACCCAAACCAATTGATGAAAAAAATACTACAACCAAGAAAATGTAGTCTGGTAGCAGCATATTAAATTGGTGAAACCAAGAACTTCATATTTTAAAAAAACTGTTAAAAATATAATGGAAGAAAAGTACTCAACAAAAGTCAAAAACGACTCTCAGAATAAACATAGGAATTACGTGAAAGCAATATGAGAAAACTATAAAATATATTTTTTAAGAAACAAAAGTAACCAAACCAAATGTAAAATATGCTTTATTCTTGTACTCATTATGTCCCCCCATTAATTTATAAAGTTTGGAAAACCTTAATAAAAAAGAATAATCAGTTTATTTGCTTATTTTGATCTAAGTACTTCAGAAGACAAGCTGTTATAACCAGAATGATGGGGTTGGAGCAGAGAGAGACAATAATTGACGAATGTGGTTAATGCTACCAAACAGATTTGATAGACAAAAAGGCTGGGTTGGGGGGGAAACAGAAAACAGAAAATGATTGCAAATATATCACAAGGAAAGGTTATTATGCATAATACAGTCATGTGTCACTTAATGAAGGTGTTACATTCTGAGAAATGCATTGTTAGGTGATTTCATTGTTGTGTGAGTGTCATAGAATGCACTTACACAAACTCGGTTGGTATGGCCTACTACACACTTAGGCTGTATGGTAGAGCCTATTGCTCCTAGGCTACAAACCTCTATAGCACATTACTATGCTGAATACTGTAGGTAATTGTAACACAGTGGTATTTGTATTTGTAAGCATATCTAAACATAAAAAGGCACAGATATTATAATCTTATGGGACCACCACTGTATATGCAGTCCATCCTTGACAGAAACGTCGTTATGTGGCACATGATAGTATATAAATATTTTGACAAGAAAAAAAGAAAAAGTTCATCAACCCAAGAGAAAAATGGGCAATAAATGAACTATAAACACGAAAAGAAATTGCTAATGGTCTCTAAATGTACAAAAAGATGGTCCCCTTCACTCAAAGTAAGAAATTTATCTTAAAAATAAACTGAAATATTTGTCATGTATCTGTTTATCAAATCTCCAAAACTTTGATTCCCTGTCCTATTGGTGTACAATCTGACAGAGAGACATTTGGTGATATCTAGCAATATTTCATATGAATTTTCCTTTGACACAGAATTACCATTTTAGGAATCTATCCCAACTAAAAGCATGGAATAAGATATGCAAAAATTTTGCATAATAGTTCTATTTCCAACAGCAAAAGACTACAAGTAATTAGAAAGACCCTCAAGAATTGAATGGCTAAATAAACCGTGGTATAGCTACGTGATGCTGCTGAAAATTTAATTAGGAAGATCTCATAGAGTATTATGGATATATACAAATATATCATTGAATGAAATGCAGATTAGCTGAATAATATTCTAAGTTTATTTAAGATGGGGATAAAACACATATGTGCATTTGTGTATGTGTTTCTTTGTGTAGATATGTTCATGTGCTTACATAGTCAAAAGGAAGAAATTGAAAGATAAAACAAAACTAATAAAAATTTTAATAGGATGAAGGGAACAGAATTAAATGTATACATTTAGAAACTAGATATATTTTAATAAAAATTGATTTATAAGTTAGGCTTCAGAATCATTTGAATATATAAATTTTATTTGTGTCTTATATAACTAAAATTAATAAAGAATGAAAAAATTATTTTCCTCAAATAATAAAATTCAAGTAGAAATAGATGATCTTAATTGTATATAAACTGGGTGATGTAATCATAAAGGGAAGAAAATGCTCATGCTCATGTATGTCAGCCATACATACCTTTTTGAATAAATTTTAATAATAGGGCTGTCCAAATTTTATTTGTTAGTCCCTATTTTTGGCTTTAAAATTGGCACTGCTATTTTGAAATTATTATATGCATGTTGAGTATAAAGGAAGTATGTAATTATGTTATTGTAATTAGAATCAAGTTATTCCATATAAGCAAGGAGATGCAAATATAAAATTAAGCTAATAAAAAACCTGCAATTTCAATTTTCATTTGAAAATCACAGTGTAAACTGATTAATTTTCTCTCTTAATTGGGTATATTCTTGCTATTGTGTGAATGTTTGTGTTCCTCCCAAATTCATGTTGAAACCTAATAACCAATGTTATGATATTTGGAAATGGGCCTTTGGGAGGTGATTAGGTCATCATGAATGGTATTAGTGCCTTTACAAAAGAAGCCTGAGAAAATTCCCCTGCTCTTCCCACCATGTGAGGACACAGTGAGAAGGCACCCTCTATCACTCAGAAAGCAGGTCCTCAAAAGACACCAAATCTGTTGATATCTCGGTCTTGGACTTCAAGATCTGTCAAGACCAGAACTGTGAGAAATAAATTTCTGTTGTTGGTAAGCCATCTCGTTTTTGGCATTTTGTTTTAGCAGCCCAATGCTAAGACAATGCTAGATTGCATTTATCATTCATATATATGTATATATACACAAACACACTTGTTTTATATATGTTATGTGTATGTCATATACATCTTATGTCACCATTAAGTAGAGCAGTAAGGAACATATTTAATAAATCTGTTACTAGCTATTCTCCAATTGAAAGACTATATTTTCTCCTCTCTACTACTCAAGGTTTCCGATTTTCTTTCAAAACCATGCTGCTCTAATGTATTTTTCTCTTTAATTTTCTTTCATTCTTTATTTTCCCAGAGTCTGTGGGATCTCTCTAACAGATGATCCTTTCATTCCTTTAAGTCAGTGATCCAAAGCTGAACTCATCATCATCCCTGCTACCCAAATGCCCCCGCTTTGCATGGTACCTATCTTTGATAACTGCCAAACATTATCTTTTACTTTCCCTTGACCTTAAACCTAATCAGTTTCAAAATCTTTACATTTTTTCTCATAAAATTTCTTGCATCTGCCTCATCATCTCCATGTTCATAGCCACTTGGCTGATTCTTTTTCCTTTATCACTGTTTCAGTGTTTCACTCCATTGGCCCCAAGTTCTTCACCCCCACCAACTCTAAGTCGTCTTATACCCTATGGCTACACAATTATTTTTGAAGTATCACTCTATTTGTGTCATTCTGCAATATGTAACAAAGTGTACAAACTCTTATTCTTAGGATTTTGAAAGAGCCTTAGTATGGCTGCAAATTATCTTGGGTGAGAACAATGTTTGTACCATTTACATACGGAAACCTCATTTCTGACAAAACTCTTGCTTTTAATCAAGTGCCTACCTTTTCTCCTGCCCTCAGAACATGGCTGCAAATCAGGGTGGGAATACCTTAGCAAGAGTAACTAGCTTTGAGAAGTCAAGGGATATAAATTGAGTCAAGAGGACTAAAAGGAAGAGTTTGTATTTTGTGGTTAGAGGTAAAGTTTTCCACCCCACTTCTCCCAGAGATAAATATTGTAGCAAATAGGTATGATGCTCTGTTGGCTAATAACTGCCATCTTTTATTATAGATATGAAGAAGACCCACTTGAGGACAAAGACAATATCTTGAGAAAGGTGGAACTGAGAGAATTGCATAGAAATATAATTGAAACACTAAATTTTTCTTGCAGGAGTCTGCTTACCTCTGGACTCCTTGTTATGTGAAATGATAAATTTCCTTATCGTTTAGGCCAGCTTGAATATAGTTTTCTGTTCCAGCAGCCTGAGGCATCCTCAAAGACATCCCTTATCCATATTTGCAGGTAAACTCTCTGTTGTGTTTATTATTACCGCTTTTTTTCTTCCATTTTTTTCTGCCATCTAAATTGCTCTCTCTCTACTTCAAAGATGTCTCAGTCTTATTGATTAATACTTATAGGTTGTTTTTCTTAATTTTCTTAGGTGGAATCCCTTCCTATTGTAGACTCCGATAACATTAATACCTTCTAAATTAGCATGTGTACTCATCACCTTCTAATATATGTTTCTAAAAGTAGGGTAGGTAACCAATTCATTTTATTTTCCCTAGAAATTTAGGCAAAATAATTGGTTCATATATATGGTCAAGAGCTAGTCACAGAATTTTCTTAAATGGATGCGTAATTCAGTTGGTTATTTTACTAATCAGTTTTCAGGAAATCTTAGAATGAGATTATTTATCTATTATACTAAATAACTGTATTCTAGGGTATTTTCCCATATTCTACTGTTCTTTGTTGTTGCAAATGCTCATCTTGTTCTTCCTCCATTTTAGAGCTGTTCAATGTTCTGTCACTTTTTGCATTATTCTTCCAAAACAGTTGCTAGTCTCATAGTTCCCCTTCTACATATTGAATAGCATGTCAAAAATGAAGGAATTTGAGCTTCTTTTTAGGAATTGCTGCCTGAGCAATATATATGGTGTTTCATTAAAAATACAAATAGTGTCCATCTATTTTAATTGGAATGCCCATTTTTCCCCCCATTGGAGACTGAGCAGTAAAGTTTTTTTCTCAAAACGAATGCTTTAAATTCCTGTCCCTCACCATAAAATGAAGAAAACAGTTAATAGAGGCTTCTGTTCTAATAGACAAAGAAACAGTCACCAAAAAGTACAGAGTTGGCTTATGAATCCTGAGCTTAGAAGAGAGATACAGTATCATAGAGTTATTGGACAAAGAAAGAAAAAGAAAGAGTGAAAAACAAAAGCATGTTGAAGAAAAGACTGAAAAGCATTCAAGTGAATTTAGTTACATACTTTCCAAAAGCCATATTCTGATGCAAAAAGATAAGACAATTTTCAATAGGGGACAGAAAGAAGAAACAATTGGCTAATTGAGAATAATACATTAGCCACCTCATAAAAGAACTGTCACCATTTGCTTGGCTAAGAAGAATTAAACCTAGTTCATCATGTAGTGAGATAACACATAAATAAATTGGCATGAAAAGAACTAAAAATATATCTTCTCTATAGTCTTCCTCAGTGGTCCAAAGAGAACATTGTAATTATCAATGTACCTGATAACTCAACCATTTCTACTCTTATCTCTACTCTACTGCAAGAAGTATCTAATCTTTTATGGTAGTACTTAGTAGACAAGAAAAAGATAAGATCTGGGAGAAAGAAAATAATGTTAATCTACAAAATAAAGGTCTGAAAGAGAGGATAAAATTTAACAGGCTGGGCTAGAGGAGTTTGTTTTGTTTGGGGATGTTAGTTGATGAAAGCGAGGTTTTATAGGGCATAGGATGAATTGAAGTGAAATGGAATAGAAAGAGGGATAGTAACGATTACTGGGAATGAGAAAGACTCAATTGGATTTTCTTTAATATATGATAAAAAATGGAAGTAAAAAATGAAATTTTAATTGACTATACTTTACATATTTTAATTCATTTAATATGATAACATAACAAGATTGCCCCCACATAACCACACGATCCATAGTATTTGTAGGGCTAAAATAGTATGTATGTAACATAGACAAAATAGAATTTATTCTAAAATAAAGATTATGTCATTTTCAATATATATATTTTTTTATTTTAGAAAAAAAATCTTGTGTAAAATCACCTTCAGATAGTGCCACATAAACATACTGGGATTTGATGTATTCTACTGGGGTAGAAGGAATAATGGACACCCAAAGATGTTCACGTTCTAATGCCCTGGAACCTGTGAATGTGCTGTCTTACATGAAAGAAAGGACTATGCATATTTGATAAAGATTATTGCCCTTAAAATGGTGATATTATACTGGATTATCAAGGTCGTTCCAATCATAGGAATCCTTAAAAATCCTTCCCCAGTTGAAATCTAAGAGAGATGTGATCACTATAGTAGAATTAGAAAGGTAGTGATGTCTTTCAAGATGACCAAAAGCCAAGGGCAGCTTCAAGATTCTGAAAAATATAAGAAAACAGGTTCTCCCCCTAAGAAATCAAATAGGGGAGCAACTCTAACAACATATTAATTTTAACCAAATGAGATGAGTGTCAGATATCTGACCTATATAACAGTGAAATTTGTGTGTTTTAAGCCACCAAATTTGTGATAATTTGTTAGAGCAGCAATAGAAGACTAATACATTCACTTTCTAGGCAAGGGCCTATGATAAGAGTACACAAACCCTGGTTGTCCATAATCTTTTATACACAGAATTCTCTGTGGCTGAGCTAGATTAGCAGTTCTTAACTTTTTCCCCCCATAGTAACACATATTCAGATGAATAACTCTCCTGAGTATCCCCAGATTTTGATTACTAGGTTGCTCTATTCTTAGTTATATGCATTCTTTGTTATTAATAATAGCTTCACTAGTTTTTATAATATTAATGTAGTATTGTAGTGTGTTATAATATGCTGATGGAGAAGAGTTGTGTAAAAAATTCAAAATGGCAGGTCAGAGATGAACTTTTTGATTGAATTAAATTCAACTATATTTGTCTTGATATTGAAAAATAATTTGGAGTAAATTGACTTTTTGTGTAAGACAATGCACATGCCAAGGAAGAGATAAAGTGCAAACAAATGGAAGTTTATGAAAGTATGATTTTGATGTAATAAAAACTACACTGATAAAATTTAAGCTCAATTTGATGCATACTGTAGAAGTTAAAAAAAAATGAGTGATATCTCAATCAAGAAAGGTATTAGTTTGATACAATTGCATTGACTGATTTTTTTCTTCTTGTTAATATAGAAAGAACGAATTTCCTACAATACTTCTCAACCCAAACAATAAAATACAGAACAAAAGAAGATTAATTTTCTTGGGGGATGTAGATAGGGAATGATTTCCAAAAATCCCATACTCAGAGAAGAATGTAATAAGGAGCATATTCTATTTGCCCTCCTTTGTTCCTGAGGTATATTCTCAGAAATACTGAGGGTCCATTCTCAATAGATTAACCAGCATATACCAAGAGCCATGGTTGAACAAAAGTTCCCAAATGTTGGTCTCTTCACGTAGAGAATATCTACTGCTAAACTTCCATGGATTTCTATTAAGAACAATGGAAGTTAAAGTAATTCACTATTTAACTTTGGAATATTTTTTGAAATTTAACTAATGAAGAACAGATAGTAAAACATCCAAAAATTCAGATAATAATTTGAAGCAAAAATATTATTTTCAGTCAGGTAGCATATTAATAGTGAGTTAATTAGGAATCAAGGGAAACAATTCAAAGAGGACCCATGCCCTCTCTTAAGTCCAAAATAGCTGTCTAAAAATCACTGCCTGCCTTCCCTGCATCTCCTCTTTTTTTTCTGTCATACCTCTTGATGCCGACATAAAGTCCTTTGTACAGCTGCTGTGGTTTTAAACAATTTCTTTACAACTTAGTGTCCATCTTTTACTGCCACAGTCTTTCTACAAATGTTGGTGCATATGTTCAATTTGTAATCTTCGCCTTTCATTTTATTTTTTCTCCTAACTCAATTAACATATTCCTCTTATACCGTACATATTGACAAGAAACAGGTTGTAATCAAATTATCTCTAATTCTGGGATGGAAGTTTTTGATCATTAACAAAAGGCAAATTTGAAGGCTGTAAAAAAGTAGATTTTTGCTAACAGGAGAAATAACAGCATATGTGAGTAATTAATAAACAAAAGCAATTGAAAAGAGAAAAATATCTAATGTATCTTCCTATGAAAAATTTTATGTGGGTATCAAATTGGAGAATTGAGAAAGCTTCATGAATTTTCTAAACTAAACTTGTTTACCTAGCATTTAGGATTAAATTTGACAGATACATTAGAAATTTTACCTGTTTCTGAATATAGGTTGATTGTTCAAGTTAAATACTTCATAGCATTTAAATGAGTAGACAATCCCTAATTTGCCTTAATGTGCTTGATTTTGAAAATAATAAAAATCTACATGCATTTTTTCACAGTCATTATTCATTTCTAATGTACTTATTAAAATGTAGCTCACTACAAAGTTTACATATTTTCTGTTAGAGAATCTTTCAAAGCTAAAAATCAATCAATGCAATGAATCATGTCTTCAATTATGCTCTCACCCATTTTTAAAGAATAAGTTACTTACATTTAAATTTGCTTTGTAAAGCAGTTATACCATCTGGGTAAATGGATTTTTTTAAAAACTGAAATTCAGTCTTGGCGTTTTTAATATTTTGTACAGATTTAAAAAAATCCACTGTGTAACTCATTGCATCCTGTACACAGCACATCTAGCTTGCAAAACTACTATGGATGCTAATTATACAGAAGACATAAACTTCTGCTTCCTCAACTTGTAGCATGTACTGTGATTTATTGTTTGGAATTTAATTTAAAAAATTATGCTTCACCGAGTGTTTGCAAATTTAGCATAAAGATTCACAGACAATAATTTTCATAATAAAGTTTCTTATATTTAAAAGGATACATAGACTTTTGTTTTAGAATTCCATATATTAAATTAAAATAGCACAATCATCTGTGAATGATAGTAATGAATATTGCTGATATTCACCAAAATTTATATCCAAAACTACTTAGACATATCATCCTTAGGCTAAAAATCAGAAGGAAAGTTAAATGATAGGATTTGTGAATTTTCAATTTGCTCAGGATAAGAAATAATTCTTATATGCACAATGTGTTCTCATCTATCTTACTCCTTTTGATGATGGGGTATGTTCTCTTTCGCCTACTCTCCTTGATGCTTCCCAGCACACACATTTTAGTCCGGCGCATTGAACATTCCTTCCCAAATTGACTGCATTTTTCCCTTTAAAAATGACATTGCATATCAGACCTGCTATTTTTCAGAATATTCTACCACAAAAGAACATGTAAATTTTGCTAGCAGTGGATCTTATACATTCATCACTCCTCAGATTTTCTAACAGAAGAACTGAAGAGAAAGAAAAATATATAAGAATAGAAGATGCGGTACCTAATACTGCTCTTTCAAGAACTGACTTGACAGGTTAGTGAAAGCCTAAAGAATCATCCATTAATTAGAAATTTTATTTATAAGTCAGCATCGATTCAGTTACATTTAACTAAATTAATTATCTTTACATTTTATGTGCAATACAAGTCACAAAATATACGTCGTAATGACTGTTTCTTTAAATGTCATGCAATGGAAGGTTGACCTCAGTATCTTAATTTTTAAAAGCTGTAATCCCACTGGTATGACTACTGATGAGAAAAATACACATTTCATGCCTCCAGAATTTTAAGGAAGGCAGTTATTGAGTTTAACACTTCATTAGTCACCTCATACATCACAGGCTCATTATTGCTTTTTTTTTTCTTTCCACATCAAGAAGGATTTCCATACCAAGTAAAAAAAAAAAAAAGCAAAAAAGAATATCAGGGATTTGTGGTGCACATGAAAGAAAAATAGAAATAAACAGGATGAAAGCAACACTTCAAATGACACAGTGATAATGACTATTAACATTGTGAGAAGGTACCATTCATCCCACCATCTGCTCCACACAGGCAGCATAACAAGCAAGGTTAAAGGAAAGAATATGCTTAGGAATTAATACTTTGCTCAATCTTTATTAGAAGTTTCTTTCATTTACATAGTCTTTATTCAAAGAAGATGAGACCCCCAGAAACCAAACAGTAGTGTGAGAGAGGTTCAAGCTTCTACCAAGATCCCATCAGACAGGTCCACAAAAGCTTTGTACACCCTTGTAAAAGTCCGAGGGACTCATGAAAATGTAGTCTTCTTTTTAAAAACCCATTTAATGAAGGATCTGAAATCCAGGGACTATTTCTTGACTCTCCAAGGTCTAAAAGGAATAACAGTAGGTCCATTTATAATCGTAGTATCTTAAAAACAGGGTCGTAGTATCTGAATAAGCCTGGAGCAAGTGAATAAGACTTCTCAACTTTCTTCCTCGGGAACTCTCCTAGGGTTTGGTGGTATTTTCCTGAAGTTCTTTTTGACCTAAAGATCAGATCATCATTTCTGCCTTTGACCCTTAGGCTCTTCTTGCCTCAGTATTTGTTTTAGTCCATTTTATGCTGCTCTAACATAATACCTGAGATTGTATAATTGACAATGAACAAAAAAATATTTTCTCACATTTTTAGAGGCTGGAAGTCCAAGTCACAGGCATCTGTTGAGGACCTTTTTTCCTATGTCATCACATGGTAGAAGGGCAGAGAAAGGGGCCAAACTTCCACTTTTATAATGGCATTAATCCCACCCATGAGGGCAGAGTTCTCATGGCCTAATCACCTTTCAAGATCCCAACTCTTTTTTCTTTTTCATTCTTTTTGAAATTTTTCTTTTTTAATTTCAATATATTTAGGGGGTACAAATGTTTTTGTTACATGAATGAATTGCATAATGCTGAAGTCAAGGCTTTTAGTGTACCCATCACTGGAATGATGTACATTGTGCCCAACAGGTAATTTGTTATCCTTTACCCTCCTCCTAACGTCCACCCTCCTAGTTTCTAATGTCCTTTACACCACTTTATGTCTCTATCTACCCATCATTTAGCTCCTATTTATAAGTGAGAACACGTGATATTTGTTTTTCCATTCATGAGATACCTCACTTAGGATAATGGCCTCCAGTTCCATGCAAAGTGCTGCAAAAGACATTATTTCATTCCTTTTTATGGCTGAGTAGTACTCCATGGTATACATATACTACACTTTTTTTATTCATTTGTCAGTTGATGGGCACTTAGGTTGATCCCATATGTTTGCAATTGTGAATTGTGCTGTGATAAACATTTGGGTGCAGATGTCTTTTTGATATAATTCTTTTCCTTTGGGTAGATACCCAATCGTAGGATTGCTGGATTGAATGGTAGGTTTAATTCTAGTTCTTTGACAAAATGCCATACTAATTGCCAAAGTGCCAAACTTCCATAGAGTTTACACTAATTTACATTTCCACCAACAGTACAAGTGTTCCTTTTTCACTGTACCTGCCCCAACATATATTGTTTTTGACTTATTAATAATGGCCACTCCGACAGGGGAAAGTGGCATCTCACTGTGATTTTAATTTGGATTTCTCTGATGATTAGTGATGTTGACCATTTTTTCATGTGTTTTTTTTTTTTTTTTGCCATTTCTATATCTTCTTCTGAGAAAAATCTGTTCATGACTTTGGCCCACTTTTTCATGGGGTTATTTATTTTTTTGTTTCTGATTTGTTTATTTGTAGATTCTGGATATGAGTCCTCCGTCGGTTGTGTAGTTTGTGAATATTTTCTCCCATTCTGTAGAATATTTATTTACTCTGTTGATTATTTTCTTTGCTGTGTAGAAAGTTTTTAGTTTATTTCAGTCCCTTTTATTTATTTTCGTTGTTGCTGAATTTGGTTTTGGGGTCTTAGTCATAAATTCTTTGCCTTGGACAAAGTCCAGAAGCATTTTTCCTATTTTCTTCTACAATTTTTATGATTTCATGAATTACATTTAAGTCTTTAATCCATCTTGAGTTATTTTTTTGTGTGTGGTGAGAGAGAGGGATCCAGTTTCATTCTTTTGCATGTGGCTATCCAATTTTCCCAGCTTAATATTGTTATAATGACAATTACATTTGAACATGGAGTTTGGAAGAGAAAACCATGCAAACCATAACAGTATCTATCCTCTTAGTCTAATCTATTTCCAAAGATTTCCATCTTCCTTTATCACATTTATGTAATTCCAAAGCCAATTTACAGGCATATCTCATTTTATTGTGCTTCATGTTATTATACTTTGCATATATATCATGTTTTTCACAACTTGAAAGTTTACGGCAACCCTTTGTCAACCAAGTCTAATGGTGCCATTTTTCCAATGTGCTCACTTTGTGTCTATGTCACATTTTGAAAATTCTCACAATATTTCAAACTTTTTCATTATTATTGTATCTGCTATGATGATCTCCTGATCAGTGACCTTTGGTGTTACTATTACAATTGTTTTGGGGCACCACAAACTGTGCCCATATAGGACAGCAAACAATCAATAAAGGTTATGTGTGTTCTGACTGCTCCACTGACCACCCTTCCCCCATCTCTCTCCCTCCTCAGGCCTCTCTATTTCTTGAGATACAACAATATTGATATTAGGTCAATTAATAACCCTACTATGGCCTTAAGTGAAAGAAAGAATTACACATCTCTTATTTTTAATCAAATCTAGATGTGATTAAGCTTAGTGACAAATGCATGTTGAAAACCTAGATAGGAAGAAAGCTAGTCCTCTTGTGCCAAACACCCAAGTTGTCAACAGTAAGGAAAAGTTATTGAAGGAATTGAAAAGTGCTACTTTGGTAAACATACTTTCTTTAATTCCATGTAGGCTGGGAGAGATGAGAAAGCTGCAAAAGAAAAGTGGTAAGCTAGCAGAAGTTGGTTCATGAAATTTAAGGACAGAAGCCATCTCTATAACACAAAAGTGTAAGGTGAAGCAGCAAATGCTAATGTAGGAGCTGCAACAAGTTACCCAGAAGATCTAGTTATGATAACTGATGAAAGTGGCTACACTAAACAACAGATTTTCAATGTAGATAAAATAACCTTATATTGGAAGAAGATGACATCTAGGACTTTACATGAAGCCATGAGTGTGGGTCTCTTATGTTGGGGTTTGTGCCTTTATATGAAGAGATACTAGACAGCTGTTTCTCTCTTTCTCTCTATCCCCATACACAAATGCGAGTGCGCGCACACACACACACACACACACACACACACACACACCCCCAATGGAAAGCCATGTAATCACACAGTGAAAAGGCGGCTATGTGCAAGCCAGGAAGAGATCTCTTATCAGAACCTAACCATGCTGGCACCCTGTTCTTGGACTTCCAGACTCCAAAACTGTAAAATGAAATTTTGTTGTTTAATCCACCTAGTCTATGGTGTTCTTTTATGGCAATCTGAGCAAACTAAGACAGCCCCTTAGATTCATCCAAATTGTTATATGTATCAGCAGTTCACACCTCATTGCTGAGTAATGTTTCCTAATAGTTATACTAGAGTTTCTGTAACCATTGATGTACTAAAGGGCATTTTGGTTATTTATACTTATTGGTTACCACAGAAAAAGCTGCTAAAAACATTTGTGCATTCTGTGTGTGTGTATGTGTGTGTGTGTAAATAAGTTTTCATTTCTCTGGGACAAATATTCAGGAGTATGATTGCTGGATTATATGGGAGTATATTTATTAATAGTTACTTAAGAAAATGTCAAGCCATTTTCAAGAGTGGGTATATAAATTGCATTCTCACCAGCCATATCTGAGTGATCCAGTTTCTCTGCATTCATTCAACATTTAGTATTATTATAATTTTTCATTTTAGCTGTTCAAATATCTGGGTAGCAATATCTCATCATAGTCTTAATTTGCATTTTCCTAATGGCTAGTGATGGTAAACATCTTTTCATGTGCTTGTCACCTGTATAACCTCTTTAAGTGAAAGTTTTTTTATTTATTTTGCACAATTTCTAATTAGATAGTTTTGTTTTTACTGTTGAGTTTTAAGTTTATGTATTCTAGATAGAAGATATCTGCCATATATGTGTATTTTTTCCCAGCCTGTATGTTGTCTTCTCATCCTGTTAACAGGGTTTATGCAATACAAACGTTTACAATTTCAATGAGGTCCAATTTATCAATTTTTATTTTATGCATTATACTTTTAATATCATATCTAAGAACTCTTCACCAATCCCTAGGTCCCAAAGATTTTTCTTTTTGTTTTCTTCTACAAGTTTTGATGTTTTAATTTAATTAATTTATATATTTATTGCCTATGGTATCCAATTGCTCTGGCCCTATTTATTGAAAAATTATCCTTCCTCCATTGAATTCATTTTGCATCTCTTATAAAAAGTCAGTTGGCTGTACTTGTGTGGATCTACATGCACGTTGTTTTATGTGTCTGTCCCTCTGCCAATATCATCCAATGTTGATTACTGTATCTTCATGTTAAGCTTTAATATTAGATAGACTCATTTTTTTAAATTTTATTCTTCTTTTCCAAAATTATTTTAGCTATTTCAAGTTTTCCCTTTGTCATATAAACTTTAGGCTAATCTTATTTATATTCATAAAAATATTTGTGAGGATTTTAATAGGAATTATGCTAAACTTATATATCATTTTGGAGACAATTTAAATCTTTACTAAACTAAGTCTTCCAGTACATGAACATAGTATTTCTCTCAATATATAGTCATTCCTAGGTATATGCAGACAGTTGGTTCCAGGACCCCTGTAGATACCAAAATCTGCAGGTGTCTGAGTCCCTTACACTCACCTTCTATATACATGGATGCAGAATCCAGAGATAAAGACAGTCAACAAACTACAAAATTCTGGTGAAAAAAGCAGTTTGACTTTTTTCTAATTTTTTCATCAGCATTTTGTAGTTTTCAAGATACAAGTTTGGTTATACTCTTTTTTTATATTTGTTATATTATGTATTTATGTTATAAATGATATTTTATTTTAATTTTGATTTCCACATTTGCATTGCTACTATACAATAGACATAAGATATGCTTTTAAATGCTGATCTTTTATTTGTGATCTTGCTGAACTGCTTATTAGTTTATACACTTTTTTGGTAAATTCCTTGGATTTCATGCATATACCAGCATACCATCTGCAAATAGGAAAAAGGAAAAAGGAAAAGGAAAGAAAAAGGAAAAAGGAAAAAGACAGTTTTCTTTCTTCCTTTCAGATACATGTATAACCAAATATATATATATACATATATATATATATACACAGATATATATATATGTATCTGGATATATATCCAATCTTTGGTGGAAAGCATCCAGCCTTAGATCGTTCTGAATATTAGCAGTAAATTCTTTTTTAAAAGTCCTTCATCATGTTGGAGAAATTCCCCTTTATTTTTGGAGTTTCTGAGAATGTTCATCAAGAATGATGGATTTTATCAAATGACTCTTTGGTCAATTGGCATTATTATGTGGTTTTTAGCCTTTTAAGATAATAGATTACATAAATTGATTTTCAAATATTAAAACAGTAGGTTAGGAATAAAAGGTCTAGCTCTCCACCTGGTCTTCTCTTACACTTCTTCCATAAGAAGAAGAAGTGATTCACGACAGCCAAACAAGTCTGGAAGTCTAGGCTGCTCCCTCTTCCTTTGCTGATGGAGGTAAGTGTGAAGTCAGAGATTTTTTCCATATGTTTTGCTAGAGTTGGATTGTTTTTGTTAGGCTGTTTTTTGTCTTGTCTTTTGGCTATTAAGAACAGGATTTTTTGTTTCTCTACTCCCATTGCTATTTCTAGTCAGACCACTACTTCAGCACCTATTGGGATATATGCAAAAAAAAAACAAACAAACAAAAAAAAAAAAACCACAAACTAACAAACAAACAACAACAAAAAAACAGGACTCAGGGAACTTGCTTCCATGTTGTTCCTCTAGTCCAGAAGTCTATGGACAATATGTCTTCTACTCTCCTTATTTCAGAGTCTTGTGTTTCTTTTGTATTTGATGTTCAGGGTTTCTAGCAGTACTTATTGGTAGGAATAGGGATAAGGATGTTTATTCCAGCTTACTTAGAGCTGGAAGTTGGCATGTATTTTTAAGAGCTTAATCACACTAACTGTTTTGCATTGCTTTGCCAGTAAATCTAGAGCATTTCATTGGCACCAGATTTTTCAATTCTTTCAGGAAAAAAAAAAAAAAAAGAAAGCCTTCCATTAAAGGAGTGGTAGGGTAATTTATACATGAAACAGAGGCCAGAACAATGCTTTATAAATTTATCTTAGACAAATATCTGGCCTAGAATTTGACAGATACTCTGCTGGTCACTAGGGAATATAAGAATGCATAAGACAGAGTTATTTTTCTAAAAAAGGATGAAGAGTTAGCTAGTAGACACAGAAACAAATTAACCACATAATAGAAATAAAATGTGTTAAATATGATGACTGAGGTATGCACACAATTATACTAGAACATGAAGAAGAAAAACACAATCTGAGCCAATGATTCCCAAATTGCATCAGATTTACCTAGTGTCCTTTTAAAATCAGAGACGCTGGACACTAACCAAAAGCTTCAGATTCAGAACAGTAAAACAGGAACCAAAATTTCATTTTTAACAAGTTCACTAGTATTGCTAATACTCTGGTCCAGAGACTACATTTTGAGAATTATTAGGATAAGAAGACTGTAAAGGGTTTCTAGAAAGTGTTAATACTTCATTCTTCTTAAAACTGAATAAGAATTCACCAGAGAACTCAGAATAAAATGTTTAACTCTCAAAGATGTTCTAAGGATGAAATCTTTATAAAGATGTGTAGTAATTGAATATATTAAGTAAAGTAGCTATTCTCAGTCTTAATTTTTCAGTGCAAACACTTTGGTTGAGAGAGAAATGTTGTTATCAATACACCTAGAAATAAAAGAATATTCCAGTTTAGGTCCTTGGGTGGAAAGGACAAAGGTCAGGTTTCATCAAGTGGCATCAGGAAAGTTAAAAAGAATGAAGTCATTTCCAGTGTATTAATAGAAAAAGGGATATAGTTCTTTAAATCTAAACAAGTTCTGATTACATTGAAAGTTGAACTTCAGCTTAATTTTATCTGATCAACCTGATTAAAAGAAGGTGAATCTATGAAGATAAGGCAATGCTCGATTTCCTAAGTAAATTTCTATTCCTTTTCCTGAACCACAATTTTTTGAAATATTTTATTGTGTAGTGTCTTATAATTAAAACTTCCTATCAGACACTTCGTTTCATTTTCTTCTTACTAATGGTATGAACAGATTATTTCTCTTTTGCTCTGACATAAATCAGAGACAAGTACCACTAAAGTCTGGATACATGAAAAAGTCATTTTGTTCTACTTTCATAATTCTCAGGTTCTCACACTCTATATTTTTGGAGTTACAAATATAATTTTATATAAAGTCTCTTTCTTCTCTTATCTTCTAATTTATTTCTTAAATATGTAACTACCACTAAAATTTTACTTAACTAATGTTATTTTTTATTAACTTTACCTATTTTATTTAAATCATGGAGAAGACAAATGTATCCTTATCTTAATTATATCATTGCATTATTATTTTTGTAGCATATTTATTTGGGTAGATTTTTGGCCAGA
>CM052436.1:38627464-38681543 GCA_028533085.1 Varecia variegata | reverse complement strand
TACATATACCATGTTTTGTTAATCCACTCAGGAATTGATGAGCATTTGGGTTGATTCCACATCTTTGCAGTTGTGAATGTGCAACAATAAACATTTCAGTAGATGTGTCTTTTTGATAAAATGTCTTCTTTTCCTTTGAGTAAATACTCAGTAGTAGGATTGCTGGATCAAATGGCATGTCAAAAGTGACATGGATTTTTTTTTTTTTTTTAAGAGACAGGATCTTACTCTGTAGTCCAGGCTGAAGTGCATAAGTGCAATCATTGCTTACTGAAGCATTGAACTGGCTGGGTTCAAGTGATCCTTCCACCTCAGCCTCCAGGATGGCTGAGACCACATAGGAGTGCCACCATGCCTGGCTAAGTTTTATGTTTTGTAGAGATGGGGGTCTCACTTGTTTCCAAGGCTGGACTCAAACTCCTGATCTCCCATCTTGGCCTCCTAAAGCACTGGGATTACAAGCATGAGCCACCATGCTCAGCTGAGACTTTTTTAATATTGTATAATATTCCTCAGCCATCATAAGCAATCATTGTAAATACCACACTAATTCCTCTCTACCTTGGAGCTGGGTGTTGGAATATGAAAGAGAAGTGAAAAAATAATGGTTGGCATTATGCTAGAAGATATTTTATTATGCAAAATTCTATTTCATTGATGCTGTTTAAGAGAGAATATGACAACACAATTTGTCTCCTCACTAAAAGCAGTGTCCATCTCTGATGTTGTGTGGCAGATACGCTCCAATCTCCTGAGCAATTTTCTGCAGTCACTGTTTTCCACCTTGATTCTGAAATAGCGTTATAAGAACATATTCTCAGAGATAGAAGTTGTATTGCACCAGCGCTAAGCACCTGTGCTTAGAGAAGACAGTACCCATGATTTATTTAATAAGCAGTGTGTGTGTGCGCACATGAATGTGTGTGTATCTTAAGGTAGAAGTGGCCCCTCTGACATGTGAGGGCTGGAGCAGCCGCCTGTGTTGACTCAGATTGAGCAGTACAAAATTGTTGCCAAGATACATTTCTGTACACACAATTCAAACTCTTCTGTGAAAACTACTTTATTTCTTTGAAAATAATAACAATCTGCTCTGTTTTCATAGCTCCAACTCTTCAGACTCAAGAAATGAATACAGTACCCTTTCTTAAAGAAAAAAACAAGGGTCTGAATAAAAAGATTGACAAGTTGAAGAATATAATTACTGAGAACATCAATATAAGAAAATTGCATTTATAGATAAGCATTCATCAAAGGTGTATTAGTTTTCTATCACTGTTCTAATACTTTTCCACAAATTTAGGGAGTAAGACAAATTTATTATCCTTCAGTTCTATAAGTCAGACCCCGAAACAGAGATCCTTGAACCAAAGTCAAGATGTTGGCAGGGCTGCATTTGTTGCTCACACTTTGGATGTCATATCTAAGAATCTATTACATAATCCAGACTCACGGAGATATACTTCTATTTTTACTTAGAGAAGTTTTATAATTTAATCTCTTACATTTAGATTATTGAGCCATTTTGAGTAATTTTTACATGGTATGAGGTCGGGGAGTCCATCTTTTCTTTCTCATGTAGATGGCTAATTGTTTCAGTACCATTTGTTCAGGAGACTATAAGTGGAGTATCACTTATCAGAAATGCCTGGGACAAGAAGTGTTTCAGATTTCACATTTTTTCAAATTTTGGAACATTCACATATACTTACCAGTTGAGTACTCTTACTTCAAAAATCTAAAGTCTGAAATGCTCCAAGGAGCATTTCCTTTGAGCATGACCCTTGAGCATCATGTCAGCACTCAAAAAGTTTAAGATTTTGGAGCATTTCAGATTTCAGATTTCAGATTTTCAGATTGAAGGTACTAAACCAGTATTATTGAATAGTCTTGGCATCTGGTATGGTTTGGATGTTTGGATATTTGGCCCCTCCAAATCTCATGTTGAAATTTGACCCCAATGTTGAATGTGGGGGCCTGGCGGGAGGTGTCTGGGTCATGAGAGCAGATCCATCATGAATGGCTTGGTGCCCTCCCCCAGTAATGATGGGCTCACACTTTATTAATTCATGCAAAAGCTGATTGTTTAAGAGTCTGGCACCACCTCCTCCCTCTCTTGTCCCTTCTCTTGCCATATGACACACTTGCTCCTGTTTCACCTTTAGCCTTGATTGGAAGCTCCCTGAAACCTTCATCAGAGGCAGATGCTGGTGCGATGCTTCTTTATAGTCCGCATAACTGTGAGCCAAATAAACCTCTTTTCTGTTTAAATTACCCAGCCTCAGGTATTTCCTTTACAGCAACATAAAACAAACATAGCATCCTTGCAAAAATCCATTGATCATAGATTTATTGGTTTATTTATAAACTATGAATTCTATTTCATTGTTCTTTATGTCTGTCCCTATGCCAGAATAACACTGTTTTGATCACTGGCTTTGTAGTAAGTTTTGAAATCAGGAAGTGTGAGTTCTCCAACATCATTGCTCTTTTTAAATATTGTTTACGCTATACAGGCCCCTTGCAATTCCATATGAATTTGAGAATCTGCTTTTATGTTTTTACTAAAAAGGCCATTTACATTTTAATAAAGATTGCTTTAAATCTGTAAATCACTAAGTAGCATTGCCATCTTAACAATATTAATTTTCCTAATCCATGAATACAGGCTATCTTTCCATTATTTTATGTCTTTCTTAATTTTTTTAGCAATGTTTTATGGTTTTCAGTGTATAAGCCTTACACAATTTTTGGTTGAATTTATTCCTAAGAATTTTATTCTTTTTGATGCTATTGTAAGTGGAAGTGTTTTCCTAATTTCATCTTTGAATTTTTTATGACTCGTATAGTATATAGAAATACAATTGATTTTTGTGTGTTGATCTTGCATCCTACAACTCCATTGAATGCGTTTATTACATTTCATAGTGTTTTCTTGTAGAATTTTTAGGATTTTCTATATATAAGATCATGCCTTATGGGAATAGGGCTGGTTTACAGCTTGCATTCCAATTTAGATGTCTTTTATTTCTTTCACCTGTCTAAATGCTCTGTCTTAGAATTTCTTATATAATGTTGAATAGCAATGGCAAAAGCAAGTGGCCTTCTCTTACTCCAAATACAAGGGGAAAAAAAGTTTCAGTCTTTTACCATTGAATATGAAGTTAGCTATGGGTTTTATATAAATGACCTTTATCATATTGAGGAAGTTCTCTTATATTTGTAATTTTTTTAGCGTTTTTATCATGATGGGGTATTAGATTATATCAAACGTTTTGGGGTTTTTTCTGCACCAATTGAGATTATCGTGTGTTTTTTTCTTCATTCTATTTATACAATATATTTCACTGATTTTGTGTGTTGAGCCACACTTGGAGCTACCCATTCTGATCGTTTTACCGATGTCCCTTTCTAGAAACACTCCGACTTTTGTTTCACCATCACATCTCTCTCTGGCCACCACCAGGCAAGGTTTTTGACATTTTAGGACTCGTATAATTAGATCTGTCCTACCCAAGATATCTAAAATAATCTCTATACTCTGGCTTCTCTTCAGGTCATATAAATCTTTCTCCTTTTCATAAAATAATCTCCGCATCTTAAGAACTTAACCTTAATTGCATCTCAAAGTCCACTTTTGTCATGTAGTTAACATAGTCACGGGTTTCAGGGATAAGAAAATGGATATTTTTGGTGGGGCATTATTCTTCTTTGACCATAAAGGAGGATGGCAAAGAAGAAAACTTTGCTCATATTTTTCTTACATCATCTTATACTTTTTCTTAGTGTCATTTATCACAAAAAATAATAAAATATTATACATATATATAAAGTTTTCATCTCCTTTTTATACTTTAAACTTTATGAAGGGCTTATGTTTCTTACTACTATTTTAGTGCCTAGCACATAAGAAATATTCAATAAAACATTTAGTGAATATTGGCTGATTTTGAAAAAGTCTTTGTAAGGACATAGTGATTCTCATGTTGGCTAAATTTTTCACTTATGTTTCCAGTAAGTTTTAGCAAACTTTAATGTTTATCTTCCTACAGTTTTCTCCTCTACCCTAGATGAAACACTGAATCAATTTCATCATGCTGTTTCTGGAATTGTCCTAGGCTTAGTGTTGTCAGATAAAATACAGAGTTTACAGTTTAAATTTCAGGTAAGCCACACATAATTTTCAATGTAAGTATGTTCTATGCAATATTTGAACATACATATGCTAAAAAAATAGTCATGGTTTATCTGAAATTTAAATTTAACCAAGTGTCTTGTATTTCTATTTTCTAATTCTGGAAACTCTACCCAGGTTAGACACTGTAGATTTTCTATTTCATCTCACTCTAAACCAGGGTCTGTCACACACTGAGTTCTCACATCTTAGCTTCAGTCTTACTTTCTGTCCCTGAATTCCTCCATGGTAGAAATTGGTGAACTTTTTCTGTAAAAGTCCAGATAGTAAATATTTTAGGCTTCAGGGACCACATATACTTTATTTTGCATATTTTTCATTGTTTTTTTTTTTTTTTGGTACAATTTTTTAAAAGTGCAAAAGAAAATTTCTAGGTTTGGATAGTACAAAAACAGGCTGCAGCCTCAACACTGGATGAATTTACCAACCCCTAAGACTGGAATTATTATTAGGTATAAACTCCAATTTCTAGGGTAGAGGTTTTGGTTTGTTATTCCAGAAAATCATGTACCTTTTTTTGGTTTGAAGACCTGATCTTAAACAATCATTGTAAAGACATTTCTGGTATCTTCTGTTGCCTTCAAATGCCTGCTTTGTGGTTCAAAGCAGTTTTCTACTTGCCTTCATTTTACAACTCACTTTTATCCTACAGCCATGATCCTACAACCCACTTACATCATACAACTATGCCTCATCCTCCACCTTAGTGGAAGCAATCATCCATTGCTTGTATTCAGGTTCTTCAATAAGCAGGCTCTGAGATGGGAATATGCATCAAAGGTTTGTTAGGTGAAAAGCATGTTATAAAAAATATAGGAACGGAGCCAGAAACCATCTGTCTTCAATGCAGATGTGACCTTGTGAAAGAGAGATAGAAAGGAAAAGGGTAGGGTAAAAGCTACTCAGATTGCAGCTCAGAGTTATGAATATTCAGCAGGACAGATGGGGCATCCCACAGCCAAAGTCTGCATCAGAGCTATTTCTTACCTCCCAGGGATGGCCAACCTTAGTATCCCTGCCATCCACAGTTATTGCCAGACAGCAGCTCATGATGTAAGTGTGTCCTCCACATGAACACAATAATGAATTTCAGGGTGCAGTGGGTGAGGCATTCAATCAATTAAGCTTCCTAGAGTCAGAGATTTAAGAGGTACTTTTTTTCTGTGGCACATCCTAGTATCACAGAATCTCATGGGAACTGAACCACTGACCTTTTCCCATCCAAGAGAACACTATACTATATAGTTAGCTAACTGGATAGATATATAGATGATAGATAGATTAAATAGGCAGGTAGATAAATAGATAGATTCAAAGTTCCCCCAACACCTCTCTCTCTCTCTCTCTCTCTCTTTCTCTCTCTCTCTCTCACCAGAATCTCACATCAATAACAACCTAAAGAGAGCCCACTGGTCACTAACCTAGCTGACAACTGTCTGTACCCTACTGAAACTAATTTGTGTGAACAATCTCCTTTTCACTAACTGAGGACATTTCTAGGCCCTTAAAACATGGGTAAGGTGGTAGACACTTTTCTGGACAGTTTCTTTGTGTAAGGGAAATCACCAGCCCCTAAACTGATCAGAATAACTCAAAATCCTCCTCCCCATCCAGTCATCTCTGGGCTTTTCCTGTCAGCCAAAGCTTTGTCAGCTGGAGGGGCATTAGAAACCTTTCTGGATCTACTTCCAAATTCTGGCCTCTCCCAGACTGTAATGTTGTAAGATTTAATGCTACGCTAGTTCAATTTTCAAAAGATGTCAGTTTTCTAGTTTATAAAATAATAATGTATATAATTTTTACAGGTGTGAAAATATTTTTTAAATGTTTAATATAAAATTAGAATTTCAATACTCACCATTGGTTAAGAGATTTTTGTAAAACTGTATATATGTGGATTGTGACTAATATTTGTTAGTAATATTACTAATAGCAAATAGTTTACAAAATGTGTATGTTTTCCTACAAGGCATATTTTCTAAAAATGTTTCTGATGCTGGAACAGGTCATGTGTTAATATCTTGCTTTCCTTCGTTAATTATAGGATGGGAAAGCATACGGTAAGACTGAAAGTCACAGCTAAGTAACAAAACTCACCTGGTGAAAACATAATCATGACGAACATAAAATTTGTTTCTAAGGGTGAACCTAAAAAGTGTTTGCACCAAAAGTGGTTTATCCCAACCTAAAAAGTGGTTGCAATCATTACCCATCTTTTATGTAGGAGTTGCATCCTTCATTTCATACCTAGCCTGTATATGGTCTACCATTAGAGTAATACATAACTCTGCTGTTCATTAATTATTTTTGATTCATTAAATCTCCTCATATCATAAATGGGGTGTCATATGTTATTCTCTTATTGAAAACCTCTTTTTGGGGTTATATCTCAAAGAATCAGAGAGGGTTGGAGAATATCAGCATTGAATGCAGCTTCATTGTCAAATTTCCTAATAGTCTGCTCTTGGAATTACTTCTCTCTATATCCTTCTCCACACTCACCCTTATGTAGTGGAATCTGGGCAGAAGGAAATGTCCATCTTCTGCTTCATATTTTTAGTAATAAGGGGTTTCTTGCCACATTTACACTTTATTTTCCATCTTGTGCTTTTTATTGACCTGTAATCTTTTTCACTTTCATTCATCCCTCTTAATACTATTTTATGGTATCAGAGGAAAAGTAAAGTTTGCTGTGGTTTCCTTATGGCAGCATATCAGATAACTGAAAAGAGTTTTTATGTTCCATCCTAAATTTTTAACAAAAGCAATTTTGAGTTCTTACCATAATTCCTCATGTGGCAAATATAGATGATTGTTTATTCCTATCAAAATTCTGGATGAATTCTGGTTTGCCCATTAGAAAGTGTCATCTAGATTAGTCCTTTGACTCTAAGAATGGAGGAATTAAGTTTGTGTAATAACAAATATTTTCTAAGTTAATCACTACTGTGCTGTACACCCTTGAATATTTTTGTGAGTAGTTAAGCCATATTGGGCATAGATAATCCTGGGCTAGACAAGAGGAATAGTTTATCCAAAACTGCCAAAATAGCATAATTAGAAGGGGAATAGAAATCATAACTGTGGAGGGAGGCCAGTGATTTAGGCCAGTTTAAAGCATTAAGATAAAATACTGCAGTAAACAAACAAAAATTTGCAAAACAATAAGCTAGAAAACTCCTGGAACATATCAAGGGAATTGGAGATTCATCTGAACAGGGAGTTTGTAGTGACTGCTTATTTTTTTTTTTTTTTTTTGTGGTGCCTGGTGCAGGGCCCCAAAACAGACTTGCAAGAAGAAAGTTGTCCCTGAATGTATGCCATTTGGGAGACTTTGTGTTACGGGTTTTCACATGTATCAACTTATTTAATCTTTACAACATTTAAAAAGTAGATAGTTATCTGTAAACTCCATTTACATGTGAGACCACAGAGCATCTAAGTTTAAACGTGGCTCAAAGTCACAGATTTAGTAAACACCCTGATCCAAATCCCACAAGTGTAGCTGATTTTCTTAGTTATGCCCTATGGGCTTTTTTGAAAAAGACCAATGACAAAATGTTAAAAGTAAAGAAATAATAGCTAAAGAGGAGTCCCAAGGATATCTCAGATTTGATCATAGCCATTAAAGGGTTATGGTGGAGAACATTAATCTTTCAAAATCCTCTGAGAATAACATATAGAAACTGAGTTTAAATGATAGAAAAACTTAGATTCAACATAGCATAAAAATGAAATTAATTAAGCATTCACCATTTGTGGCCAAGTATTTGCACAAAACATCTCACTCTCTAAAATAAATATTACAATCACCTTTTTATGGATGAAGAAATGGAGCATCAAAAAATTTGATTCAAGTTCTCAAGATTATACAACTTTAAATAATAGAGACAAGGCTAAAATTTAAGTCTATCTGACCCAAATACTTGTGGCTAATTTGCTATGCAATGACAAAATTTTCTGAAAACACTCTCTGTAAATCTATTTTTAAAATAGATTATCAGAAAATGCATATGTCAATATATTGATAATGATATCCAAATTTAGAAACTTTATATATTAGAGCTTACTGGGACCTCTTTAATTTCCATTATTTTCATATTCTAGGAATCTCCTCTTCAGCTGACAGCTATGTTCCAAAAATGGTCATGGAAATTGAAAGTTATAAATTAGAATTTGGAAAATAAATTAGGCTATTTAAATTCTATTTAATGAATGCTACATGAAGAAAAAAACTATGTTAGCTGTAATCATAATATAATATGGTAGATGCCTAAAATAATGCTAGGAGAAGCTTTCTGCCAAGCAAGCAGAATAATTTTCACTCATAAATTAATACCAGGCTGTCATCTAGCCACATAACAGATTAGGCCATTGGGAGTTGGAAGATAAAATATCGATTTTATATCAGAGAATGAGGGAAAGTTCAAGCAGGAAATGATATCAAACGGAATGTATTTAAAGAAAAAATAAAACCAGTAAAATCACAAACAAACTAAAAAAACAGCAATGTTATTACATTTCTTTAAGGTTTACTATTCAACAACCTTTACCATGTACAATGACTGAAATGTGGAAATCAAACAAAAAATGTCCTGTTAGCAACAAAATAAAGCATAAAAGATTTTGTGGTTAACTCTTAGAAAAGATCTTCAAAGACATCTTCGTACACAATTCTCCAAAGGCTATTGTCTCTTTCCCTGGGCCTGGGCACACTTAAGTGGGTAAATTAGCAGGTGCAGAAACAAGCAGTTATAATGCAGTAGCCAGAGCGAAGCCTACAGCCTGAAATTGAGTGAGAAAGTAAATATCTGTGAAAATACAAAAGAACTCAGTGAAGCATATCCATCTATTATAGGGAAAATAGTTCTATATTCCTCAATATCCCCTGAGGATACCGTATAGGTGCAATAGTTTACCAAAGGAAATGTGCTTAGATTAATGTCTCTGTCATTTGAAAAAGGTAAATTGTACTCTGGTTCTAAAAATAGAAAAAACATGTAATACTTTTAACATAGCACATTTTTCCCATTAAATTGCTAAATGGGAAATTAAATAAACAAATATCCCCCCAGCCCCCAAATTTGACCTTTAAAAAGACAAGCCTAGGTTAACAACAACAAAAAATGTGCTTGGAAAATGAGATATTTTTACAGAAGTTTAATACGTGCAAACACATATCAATAAGTATGAGCAAGAGAAGAAGCTTAATGAGTTACTGAGGCACAGTAGGTCATTTGAGTAATAAATCAGGACAGTCACATTCAGTATCTAACCATTAAATTTTTCCTAAAGTTTTTTTTTTTTTTTTTTAATAGAAAAAAGAGATCATTTTTCTACCTAGGTACTTTCTTCCATCATTTAAATTTTTTTTATCACTTTCCTGTGCAGTCGTTCACCACCTCCCCTTGCCTCCTTCAGTCCTTCTATGGCTGTTAACAGAGCGTAAAGAACTCTGTGAGACAAATAGACAAATCTATCCTTTCTGTGATCAGCTCTTTGTCAGGCAAGCTGATGCAGTAAATCTTTCAAAAGACAAATTTGTCAGTTGTTACTGAAACAGCATGTGAGTTCTATATTCGGTGATTCTAAAAGAACACAAAGAACTTAGGGAAAAAGTTAAATTGAAAGTTACCAATATGGGAAATACATTAGAAAGAAGTGGGTCAGAGAGGCAAAAACTCAATTATAATCCCCAAATTGAGATGGCAAAAATCTCAACTGACCCAAATTTCTTGGCTCTTACCAGTAGCTACATTTATATTGGAAATGAGTTGAAACTCGAGCTGTGCTGGCAGCCTAACACCTGCTCCCTCTTTTCCCCTTGGGTGGCTGAAGTAATTACCCACCTCTACCTGCACCAGCTTAGGATCTGTGAAATGTTGGTCATGTAGAGTCAATCATTTCCATGTTCTAGGGTGCCAAATGATCATCTGCTATTCAGAACTGCAACATTGCTGGCAAGCAAACCTATTAGTTCATTTCATTTTTGAGTTTGGTCATGCCCAAATTTTTTGCTGGTTAATTTACATTTGTTTTCCACAGTATGCATCCTGTGGAAAGAATTATAATTGATCTGAACTGTGCTTTCTGTATATGTATACACATATATAAGCTTTCAAGACAATTGTTACCTATGATTGTATTTTAGAAATGTCCTCAATTAGACTTTTGAAGATAATCACGATTTCCACAGAACAGACACTCACACAGAGGAGAATATGGCTTCCCTTTATAAGCACACAATTGTGCCAACTCTGTGGAACATTTATCAGATTAACCATGGCAGACTTTAATTTATAGTTCAGACCTCAGCCATAAATCTGTCTTACCTGGGCAAAATCATGAACAAGGGGAGCAGCCAAGTTATAACATCACTGTGTATCACTGTGAGCAAAACATAAGCCGAAAATTATGGAAAATTTGTTTTTCAGTTATCCATCAAATAACTGCAGGGAAAATCCCTAATTTTTCCTGTTTTGTTTCATACTCTTGATTCTTCACTGGTGGAATAGAATCATTATTTCTCATGAGAGGATATTAACATTTTGTAGTTTACGATGGCAATGTAAGCAAATATTTTTTTTCTTCCATTGAAGAAGCAGCAAAAAAAAAAAAAAAATGGGATCAGGAGTCTAGAAAATAACTGCAGAAATAAGAGGGAAGAAATGATAAAAAACCTGAAGTTGAAGAGTAGAAAGTTCATGGAGGTCATATAATGTTACCTCAAACTACTTTTGTAAATGGCATAGTGTTTACATCTGCTGAAACAAAAAGAATCAGGGTTGGACTGAGATACTTGACTGAAGAGCAATTTATACAGGTATACTGACAAAAGGAGAAACACACGAGAAGGTTCAAGTGGATCGTGGGTTTTCAGTTTACACATACAACTGTGGTTTGAGTCTCAAGCCTTTGGCCAAAAGCATAAACAAAAGGACCTGTATCATATTTGTTAAGTTATCATTAAGTTTATTTAAGCTATCAGTACATTTTGGTGTCCATCCCTGAACAGTGTAACTGTGGATAGAGACATAAACACTGAAGAGGCTGGGTGTGGTGGCTTACACAGGTAATCCCGGCACTTTGGGAGGCCAAGGTAACAGGATTGCTTGAGAGCAGGAGTTCAAGACCACCCTGGGCAACACACGTCTCTACAAAAAAAATCTAACAATTTAGCTGGGCATGGTGACACGTTCCTGTAGTCCCAGTTACATGGGAGGCTGACACAGGAGGACTGCTTGAGCTCAGGAGTTTGAGGCTGCAGTGAGCTATGATCATGCCACTGCACTTCAGGCTGGGTGACAGAGCAAGACTCTGTGTTTAAAAAAAAAAAAAAACAAAGGAGAAAGAAAGAAAGAAAAGAAAAAAATGCTGAAGAGATGTAAAGGAAGAAATCTACCCCCACTGTGGAATATCTAATATGGGTATACAATATGGGTCCAAATTTATGATAAAGGCTTTTAATTAATAGTCAATTTAACAACTTTCTAAAATTGATATTACTTTACATAACAAAGAAACTAAGATCTAGAACAAGAAATTGGCATCAAGCTTACATATCTAATTTAGTAAAAGTCACTATTTAGCCATGCAGGGAAATATAAAAATGGTTGAAATTACATAGACAGAGCTATATCTGAAGAGAATCAAATAGCACAAACCTAGCTATTGTTAAACTGAACATCAGACCTATACCTCCTATTTTCATTGGCATTAATATTGTCCCTTTGAAATAATGTATGTATTTAAAAGAATTATTTGAAAAACATTTTTAAATCCACTTCTACCAGTAAGGAAAAGAAAAAAAAAAAAAAAAAAAAAACAGCTGGTAAGGTGTCATGTAAACTTATCCCACTTGGAGATGCTTTTCTTAATTTATAAAAGAGGAAGAGAAGATTCATTTACTGAGGTGTTTTGGAAAAAATAGCTAATTAATAATTGTACTTTAAGTATTTGAAGTGGTTATTAATGAAGTACTTTCAAATACAAGCAGCTAAATAAAAGTTTAAAAATGCCCAATTAAATTTAAAAACTTTTAATAAAAACTAAATACTTCTAGTACTTTTCAGATTATTTTATATAAATTATTTTGATATGTTAATGCTTTTATTTTGCCTCACCATTCATTGTAATACTTTCTATAGCTGAAGATTGTAATTACTGCAAACTTCAATAAAACTGTTATATGTTTTACCATCATGTATACATATAATAAAACATCACACAACATAAAAAAATATAATATGTGTATAGTTTTATATTTTCATTTATTCATATGCTTACCAAATGTATTACATAGGCACAAGAGAACTGATGTGCCTCAGGAAGGGAGATGAAGTGATTGTGGAACTTTGTATCGGAACTCAGGGCCACCTGATCACAGGGGCACATAGCACAGGGCAGAATTCAGCTTTTCCCATGAAGGGACTATTTAGAACACCCTGCCACGGGGAAATCCTCTGACCTAGCAGGCTGGCTCCACCACGGGCTAACAAAGCAGCCTGGATTCTGGAATAAATTTGAAAGGCAGTCAGGCCACAACGTGTGCAGTCCCTGGGCAAAGTCTTGTGTCTGTGCTGGCTCAGAGCCAGCGGACTTGGGGTACATGTGACCCAGTGAGACACTGTTCTTCCCCCGACTCCAGGCAGTGCAGCTTGAGGAGAGTCTTCTTCCACTTGGGGAAAGGAAAGGAGAGAGTACAAAGGACTTTGTTTTGCAACTTGGGTACTAGCTCAGCCACAGTACAATAAAGTACCAAGCAGACTTCTGAAGACCCTGAGTCCAAGTTTTAGTTCCTGGATGGCATTTCTGGACCCACCTTGGGCCAGAAGGAAACATGCTGCCCTGAAGGGAAGGACCCAGTCCTGGCAGGAGTTGCCATCTGCTGATTAAAGAGCTCTTGGGCTTTGAATAAACATCAGAGGTGGCCAGGCAGCAGTCACCATGGGCTTTGGGCAAGACTGGGCTGACTTCAAGTGTGACCCGGCACAGTCCCAGCTGTGGTGGCCACAAGATAGTGCCCATGTCCCTCCTTCCCCAACTCCAGCAGCCCAGCACAGAGAGTGAGGGAAGAGAGCGAGAGACTAGGCCTGGTAATACAAGGAGTTTTCCCATTTCTTACCCAAATCCACCAACGCAATACCACTAGGAATGTGCAAAAGTCACAACGTTACTTGGCCTGGGTCACCCCCAGTGCTGATAGGCCTGTAGTGACCAAAGACTTACATCACAACACTCAATTTCCTTTGAATACCTGGTAAGCCTTCTCAAGAAGGACAGGTTCAAACAAGCCCAGACAGCAACAATTGTAACAAACACCTAAATATTCAAGGTCCAGACATCAACGAACATCCACAAGCATCAAGAACGTCCAGGAAAACATGACCTCACCAAATGAACTAAATAAGGGACCAGTGACCAATCCTGAAGTGATGAATACAGGTGAATTTAAAATAACAGAATTTAAAATAACTGTTTTGAAGAAGCTCAATGAACTTCAAGACAACATAGAGAAGGAGTTCGGAGGCTATTAGAGAAATTTAACAAGCAAATTGAAATAGTAAAAAAAAAAAAATCAAGCAGAAATTCTACAGCTGAAAAATTCAATTGACAATCTGAAAAATGCATCAGGGTCTCTCAACAGCAGAATTGATTAAGCAGAACAGAGAATTAGTGAGCTTGAAAACAGGCTGTTTGAAACCACACAGAAGATAAAAAAGAATAAAAAATAATGAAGTACACCTACAAGATCTAGAAAATAGCCTCAAAGGGGCAAACAGAGTTATTGGCCTTAAAGAGGAGGTAGAGAAAGAGATTGGGGTAGAAATTTTATTAAAAGAAATAATAACAGGGAACTTTCCAAACCTACAGAATGATATCAATATTCAGTTACAAGAAGGTCATAAAATGAGAAGCAGTTTTAACCCAAAGAAGACTAGGCATTTTTTATAATAATCAAGTATCCAAAGGTCTTGGATACAGAAAAGGTCCTAAAGGAAGAAAGAAAAAATAAAAAAAAAAAATAACACATAAAGGAGCTCCAATAGGGCTGGCAGCAGATTTCTCAGTGGACATCTTACAGGCCAAGAGAAAGTACCACGACATATTCCAAATGCTAAAGGAAAAGAACCTTAGCCCTAGAGTATTATATCTTACAAAAATATACTTCAAACATGAAAGAGAAATAAAGACTTTCCCAGACAAACAAAATCTAAGGGATTTCATCAACACCAGACCTGTTCTACAAGAAATGCTAAAATAATTTCTTCAATCTGAAAGAAAAGAGCATTAATGAATAATAAGAAATCATCTGAAGATATAAACTCACTGGTAACAGTGAGTACACAAATGTAGAATCCGCTATTGCTACATTGTGGTGTACAAACCACTTATAACTTGAGCAGGAAGACTAAAAGACAAACCTGTCAAAATAATAACTACACAACTTTTTGAGAGATAGATAAGTATAAAAAGATATAAATGGCAACAACAAAAAGTCAAAAAGTGGGGCAGTGGAGTTAAAGTGTAGAGCTTCTTTTAGATTGCTCTTTGCTTGGTTGTTTTTTGTAAACAGAGATAAGTTGTCATCTGTTTAAAATAATTGGTTATAAAATGTTTTTTGCAAGCCTCATGGTAACCTCAAATCAAAAAAACCTATTATAGATTAAAAAAAAATGAAATGAAGAAAGTTAAATGACAATTCACACAATAGGAATAATTATTTGTGAATTATATTCTGATAAAGGATTTTCATACAGAACACATAAAGAACTCCTACAAATCCACAGCAAGATGATACTTAACCCAATTTAAAAAATTAGCAAATTATTTGAATAGACATTTCTTCTAAAAAGATACCCAAATGGCCAATAAGCAAATGAAAAGATGCTCAACATCATTAGTCATTAGGTAAGTGAAATGAAAATTGTAGTGAGATATGACTTCACACCTACTGTGACTATAATCAAAAACATGAACAACATCAATTGTTGGTAAGGATACAGAGAAATTAAAACCCTCATACATTGTTAGTGGCATATAAAATTTTGCAACTTCTTTGGAAAACAGTTTGGTAGTTCCTAAAATAAGTAATGCATTACTACATGACCAACCATTCTACTTTCAGACATATAGCTAAAAGAATTGCAAGCATGCTTATAAAAAAACTTATGCAGGAATGTTTGTGGAAGCAATATTCATAATAGCTAAAAAGTGAAAATACAAACCAAAAAGCCCATTAATTGATGAATGAATAAGCATAATGCGATATATCCATACAATGGAATATTATTCAGCCACAAAGGATCAATTACAGATACATTCTAGAATACTGATGTAAATTGACAATATTATGCAAAATGAAAGAAGATAGAAAAGGCCATATATTGTGTGACTCCACTTATATAAAATGTCCACAAAAGTCATATATTATAAACAGAAATTGATTTGTGGTTGCCACGTGAGAGGAGGGAAACTACTATTAATGGGTAACAGGTTTCTTTTTGGGCTGACGAAAATGTTCTAGAATTAGAAATGATGGCTGTTTAACTGTGAATATACTAAAAACCACAAAGCTGTTCATTTTAAAGGGTTCATTTTATCATATGTTAGAGTATTTCAAGAAGAAAATTACATGCATCCTCACAATAAATAGTATGACTTAATAAGGTAAAACAAGTATTTTTTAATACATAGGTTTTACAGATATAACAAAATGGATTCATTTTCTTTGTGGTTTAGATTTACTAGATCGGTATTTGGTTCTCCACTTCTGATTTATTTTGAAAAAGTCATTGCATAGTCAGTATAATAGTATAATACTGACTATGTGATGTGTCATTATTAATTTGTCAAAATCCATAAAATTTACAACTCCAAGGGTTAATCCTACCGTAGGCTATGGACTCTGTCATAATAATGTGTCAATGTTAGCTCATCAGTTGCAATAAATGTTCTACTCTGGTGTGATGTTGATGGTGGGGGTGACTCTGTGTGGCAACTCTCTGTACTTTCTGTTTTTCTGTGAATCTAAAATTACTTTACAAAGTGCAGGCTATTAAAAGAAATTGTATTTGACCATACAACTCACCTTAATAGGAACACAGCTAGATATTCACAAAGGCCTACCACACATTTGTGAATACCTAACCACAATTTTAGGATTTATAAGGTCTCAAATAGATATTCATTTCTTGCACACACTCTTAAAGTAAATTGCCACATCTGAAAAGAAAAATCTCTACATTGTATTTTGTGTTCACTTTTATCTAAATCTTTAAAATCAATGGAGATATAGAATGAGTAAACTTAGACTGTCACCTAATCTTACAATATTCTTCAAATAAAAGGATTGAAAGACAGCTTTGTCTAGAAAAAAAGGTAATATCTTACATTAAACCCTGAAATTCATATAATCTTTTACAAAACTTGTTTAGAAAAATAATTTATTATTTAATACTAGTGAAAGGAAATTTAAAAAGTTGATCCACTTGTTCTAAATATCTTCAGTATCTATTAATATTTTACTTAACCATCTAGGTTCCAATTTTAACTTACAAGTCATTTTTTCCAAGAATAGATTCTGTAAAACTGTAGCTAAACCATGAAAAACAATACAAAGTTTTACACGTTTTAAAGTATCAATCTGGTTTTAAGTTTCTAGTAAGAATTCTCTGGAAAATCACCAAAACTCCCCCAGCTTATTACTGCTGAGCTTCATAAATGTCATAAATAATATTATCTACAATTAGGTCAAATTCCTGCCATCAGCTAACTTTTTAATCTAAGAATAAGTAGAAGTTTCTGACAAGGAAATGTAAAATACACTTTAATTTTAAAAAATTCAATATGCTTAATATTTTAAATAGCTATTTATATAATCCTGATGATGATGATTCATATTAGTCATTTTTAACTATTTTAGAACCAAAACATTGTTCTTATCAGAAATCTCAACACTTAGAGCAGCCTAGTGGTTCTGTTTTAAGTGAGACTAAGGGTGGGCATTTCATAGATTTTTCAGCTCACTCTCAGTCTCCATTCCATCCCTGAAAAGGTCTCTAAATTCCATTCTCAGAACCCTGAACATCCAACTTAGACATCCTAAAATCAATGATATTCAAAATAAAATTTTAGTTTTTGACTTTCTCCTTTGAGAAAAATGTTACTAGCCTTTCTCTTCCTTCTCTATGTTTGTTAGAAATGGATTCACCTGTAAGTAAATAAGTAAATAACTTTGCTTATTAAACTATTAAGTAATAAGTAGTTTAGAAAGCATTTTCCTCATAATTAGGGAGTCTGGATATAGTCAGTTACTTGTGTCAGTAACTGTCCAAAGATGCCATCCACAATTCAAGCTCTTTCTAACATTTAGTTTCAACAATCCTTGGCCATAGTCAAAGTGGGAGTAAAAGAGAAGTTGAAGATAAACTTTTCCTTAGGTAAAGCTGAGAGCATTTTTGTTTTTGTTTTTGTTTGTTTTAACTGAAGCCATACTTACTCCTCAATAGATTTCTTATATTTTTTTGGCCAGAATAGGGTCACTTTCCTACTCTTACACTAATCATAGCTAAGGGAAATGAGTTCTCATGACAGATTTCCAAAATAATGATTTGTTCTTTTGAAATTCACATATCCTAGATTAGTGGGGTTTTATCCTCTACTTATATGTATCATAACTATATTATCAGGGGGAAAGATGTGGTCGGGGTGGATAGGGCTGTGGGATGGGCATCTGCACTGTCTAACAAACATCCTGATTCTCTAAAACATTGATAACTTGTAAAGTTCAAACTCATCTTAATATTTGGCATAGTCTAAAAAGTGTCAAGCATTATATTTTAGTAAACCTTAAAGTTTTAGCATAGTTAACAAATTATCAAAAATTTCCTTCAGATCTTGATGGTTTGCTAGAGATCATCTAGTTTCTCAAATAAGAAAAGTGTGTGAGGTAAAAGAAAAAGCCTTTGGATGGCAGAATATCTTTGGGATTATGATATTTCATAGGCAAGAATAATGTCACAGGGCAGATTAGGATAGATAAACCAGATTAGAAATACAGCAATTTAAAGTGATAGCTTTAAAGAATTAATGAAGCAAAATTGGTTCTTATGAAATGGAATTGGATAGAATCTTATTTTGGGCTCTTGAAATTAGAGCCTGGGAGAAGTTGGGAGTAGGTAGTTTATTTAGGAGATGATCTCAGAAAGCAGGGATAAAAAGGCATGAAGTATAATACAGACAAAAATAAAGCCAATTTCAGTATGGATTAAACGAGGCGAGTCTTGTAGGCAATGGGGAGGGATAGCTTGATTCCTACGAGACTTCCAGAAAAGCATATACAACACCTGCCTAAAGGATGAGAGGATGGGATTTTATCCACTGTTTCTGTTCCCTGTGCTTGAGGGTTCCTTTATCTCTCCTGTCACTGGCTATCAGAGCCCCAAAGAAGGCCCTGGCAAATGGCAAAAGGCTACATAAATGCATCCTTGTGTCAAGATTTTGTTAGGTTCATTTGAGCCTCAGTTGAACTGTCCACTGTAACTGCAGCTAAAAACAGCAGTGGACTAAGAACACATGGTGTGGGCACCAGAGAGGCGCTGCAAATAGTATACGATCTTTATAACTTAGAGAATTTAAAGATAAATTATTTTATGTAATAAAGAAGGGTAATATTTTAAAGCAAAGGGGTGAAAAAGAACTATTTACTATACTTCATTTGCAGGCATAAGCACAATTTAAGGTTATGTTATTCAAACATCTCAACAACCTGAAGAGGTAGGTAATGTTATTTCTATTTTAAAGAGAAAGTTGCCTCTCAATTCTCATAGTTAATAACAGATAAATCCAGGATATGAACCCTACTCTCTTGTGATATTTAATTGGTTCTTCTTAAAATACACCATGTCTTTTCTTGAGCCAGTTAATTCCTTACCTAAAGTAAATCTTGTTACTAGTTTCCCTGCTCCATTCAGGCAAAATACAAATTCTTAATCCTGAATTTCAAAGTTCCTCTTTATTCTTGATCTGCCTACTTCTGTATTAGCTCACATCATGCTCTGGTTCACACTCAAGCATTTAGCTCAGTGGCTTGACCTGATCTTGTTCCCCTCATACAGTTTTGCACGATCTTCCCTCTAACTACATCATACTGCAGATTCTTCTCCTTTTTAATCTCAGCAGAGATGGTACCTTTTTCTGGAGATGTTCTCTGACAACCATCCCCACTCTAGATTAGATTAGGCATTTTAATGAGTCTCCTGTCTCCATTCCTACAACTCCATGAAAGCAAAAAGAGTGTCTTTTTTACTGTTTCATACTCAGACTCCACTCTCTCCTTCTACTACCTCTTTGGGAACTATTTCTGAATTCTTTTCATTTTCTGCTCTTTTACAATTTGGTGTTTCCCATGGATTTGTTCTGAGCCCTCTGTTTTCACAAAAAAATGCTCTCGCTGGGAAAAATCTCTTTCATTTCCCTGATTCCCAAATACATTTAAGCTCCCAGAGTACTGTGAATAATAAACAAAGCAAACTCCTACCATACTTACCCTTGTTATTTCCTCCTTGCTGTGCAACAGGCTTATGGAAAGCAAACATATACAAATAAAATTGGTAATTTATACAGATGTCTCTTCCTATTGTATATTTTTTCCTTCTATGTATACATTTTAAATTATTCTATCTCCTATAATCCTTATGCCCAAACCACACAATTTAGTTTAATTGTTTTTATCTGACATTTTGCAGACTATTGGAACTCCAAATGCCTTCTGGATTAATAGGATGCTTTGACAATTATTTTAGAAAATTTAAAACTGTTTTAGCTTTTTTATTACAAAAAAGTGAATTTGAGGTAAAAAAACTTTATTTTAGATTAGTTTACTACACAGCATTTTATAATCATTATTGTAATAATTGGTTCAGGCATTTATCAGTAATGGACATTGAAACTGGGGGGACATTTGATGAGGAACACAATGTTTATATAGTCTCGAAATTCCATAAAGAAGTTAAAATTAGAATCACAATTCATTTCTAGATTTTGTGTTTAATTACATCAATAATTAGATCATATGTGAGTTTATTTCTATTAACTTTTTTCCCTTTAATTCAGTCATTTAGACACGTTGCCTGGCATGTTTGGTTAATTTTATATTGAATGCAGACATTATATATGAAAAATTGTAGAAAGACTACAATTTTCTTCTAGTAGACAGGTAAAATGTGAGCAAATTACCTGATACAAATCAAGATTAAGAAATTTCATGGATGGATTGCAGATTTGTGTGAGAGGAATGCTTCATTTAGGTATTTTAGCCTTTTGCAGATTTGTCAGTTTTATTTTATTTTGTCTGTCATTATTATTTTGTTGTTTTGTTTTTTGTTTCTTTTGTATTGTATATATTATGGAGTATTATGTGTTTTGATGTTTATATACTTATGGAATGATTAATCTAATTAACATATCTATAACCTCACATATTTATTTTTCTGTATATGTGGTGAAAACATCTTAAATCTATTCTTTTTGCAATTGTCAAGTATACAGGACAAAATTATTAGCTATAGTCAACATGTTGTACAATAGATCATCAGAACTTATTCCTCCTGTCTAACTGAAACTATGTACCCTTTGACCAACATTTCCCCAATACCCCTGCCCTTTGCCCCGGTAACCAACACTCTACTGTCTACTTCTTTTGTTTTTTTCCAAAAATTTCTAATCATTATTTTTTTTTATTTATTTTCAAAGTATTATGGGGTACAAATGTTTTTGGTTACATGGTTCACTTTTGTAATGTTTGAGTCAGGGTTAAAAGTGTGCCCATCACCCAGATAATGTTCATTGCACTCATTGGGTATATTTTCACCCATCCTCTCCTCCGCCTCCTCCCTGCTTGATTTCCTTTAAGATTTACTTCCCTTTATGCCCATGTGTGCTCATCATTTAGTTCCAATTTGATAGTGAGTACATGTGGTGTTTGTTTTTCCATTCTTTAGATACTTCACTTAGGATAACAGTCTCCAGCTCCATCCAAATTGTTGCAAAAGGTATTAAGTCATCCTTCTTCATGGCTGAATAGTATTCCATGGTAAACATATACCACATTTGATGGGACTGCAAATTAGTACAACCTTTTTGAAAAACAATGTGAATATTCCACGAAGAACTAAATGTAGACCTACCATTTGATCCAGCAATCCCACTAGTGGGTATTTACTCAAAGGAAAAGATGTCTACTTCTATTAGTTCTTTTTTTTATTTTTCTTTTAGATTTCACATATGAGATCATAATGTATTTATATTTCTATATCTAGCTTATTTCACTTATGATGTTCTCCAGGTTCATCCATATTGTTGCAAATTACAGGATTTCCTTCTTTTTTAAGGTTAAATAATATTCCATTGTATACATATACCTTGTTGTATTTATTCATTCTTTCATTGATGGACATTTAGGTTGACTCTTTATCTTGGCTATTGTGAATAATACTGTAATGAACATGGGAATACAATTATCTATTTGACATACTGATTTTATTTCCTTTGGTTATATACCCAGAAGTGGAATTGCTAGATTTATATGATAGATCTATTTTTAATGTTTTGAGAAACCTCCATACTGATGCCCATAATGGTTACACTAACCTACATTTTAACCTACAGTGTGTAGGTTTTTATTTCCCCCACATCCTTTCCAACAGTTGTTATATTTTATGTTTTTTTATAATAGCTTAAGGATGAAAATTAAGAATCATCTAAATGTAGGTAGTTTTATTTAAAAAACTGCTAGAAATGAGAATATAGCTTCTTTAATAGTGTTAATTTCTTTTTTTAAAAGTTAGATGTATTTTCAGCTTTAAGATTCCTTCCTGGTGATTGATCTAGGACAAAAGAAATCTCATTTTTTCTATATACACAAACTTTATTTTCTTGGCCTAGTTTATACTGAATTCCAGTACTATTTTAAGGCTCATGACATAGATCATGGGGATTTCTTCTTAGAATTATCTATGATGGGTCAACAGGAGGGGCCCCATAAGACAATTTAGGAAAAAAATAGCTCTGTTGCTGTTAAACTATATCCTGCTTCATCAACCATATTAACACTCTGACTTGTTAACAGGTTTGGTGTTAGAAGTATTATGTATGATCAATAAACTCATGTAATATACCTTTTTATTTATGAATAATAATTTCATATTCCTTTGACAATAGTTATTGAGATGTAAATGGGAAATAGAGTAGGAGGAGTATGAACCAGAAAGTTACAATAAACCAGATTTTTATGATGCCACCGTATTTAGTCTTTTGTAGCTGTCTTTCAACCAATTAGAAAGGTAAGTGCAGAAAATATGAACTGAATATGTCTCGACTCCTAACTTGTACACTGAAAAGTTTTAAGAGAGGTTTCTTTATAATGTCAGAGAGAGTGAATATAACTTTGAGTGTTTATGTGCATTATTTATTTGTGTTTTAATATTTCCACCAAAAACAATTTTATGATTTTCTAATGATGTAAATATAAGATCCTGTCAGCTCAATGTGTGCTTTGGTGTCACTTTGATAGTTTCTTGTTGTTGTTCTTATTTTATTTCTGGTAGATACTTGATAATGTAGTATTTTTATTTTACTAGTTAAGTGAAAAGAGTATTAGCACATCTTATGGACATAAAAGTTATTAAAAAATTGAAGTGATGCTACAGAGGGTGAAGATTAGTGACAGTAGACATTTTTCTAACTTTTGCATACCAGGCTGCATAAAATTTGATGAAATTTGTCAACTCTAGGAGATTGAAAACTAGAGATTACTGAATCAAATATTAGAATAAAACAAAAAAATAATTTAGAATTAAATTTTACCAGGTTCCTAAATTTTAAACTGCATCCTTTAAAAGGTCTTGGAATTTAAGAAATGTGTTTTGTATCACCCTGTAGGTGAAAGGATAGTAATGAGCAAGTCAAACCCCGTGCCATAGCATTATGAGAGAACAATTGAGTTTCTAAGATATCAGTTATTAAATTTAGAGAAAATAGGAACACATTCATCCAAAAGAGCTGGAAGCATATGAATGAATGCAAGATTGTGTTCAGAACAGCAAAGAAATTGTTTTTGCTCTCTCAGAGGGCATCTAATAGATAATGTCCTTTTCTTTAGCTAAGTTTTAAACAAAATGAATCATTAGAACAAAAATAAGATACTGGAGTTTGAAATCTCTTTATTACTGGTTAAGTGTAAGTCGACAACATAAGAGGTTAGATTTTTTTTTCCCATTAAAAATCTTAACGGGCTATGCCAAGCCTCTTCAAATGAGGTGGTCTCCTCAGGTAACACATATATGTGCAAAAGCAGGGGATCTCTCCTGTTTATCATCACCATCTTTTTCTCAATTAGAAGTAGAATGATTAGTCATTTTTTCTCTCAAGGGATGAGGTGACCAAATGAGGCTTCATTTAGTAGGTAAATCAGAGGTGCAGAGAAATTATTCTTTAGAGAATTTTACTTTTTAGCTTTGAAAAAATAAGATCTATATTTTGGGACTCCTCCCAATGAATCTCAGCTCAAAGATCATAACTCCTGAGAGTTTTCCAAAAATAAAGTATAGGAATGTAGAAAATAAATGTAAAGTAATGCAAAAGAGTTTGGAAAAACTATCATACAGCCTAAAGTCAAAATATTTCCCCCCTACATTATGTCCTTCAAATTTACATGTTGAATCAAACCAAAATGGTATTGCTCAAAAACAGTTTTGAAATCTCCCTTTGGAAATTGCTTTTGAGATTGTATAATGATATTTTTCAGATTATATATTTAAAATATTTCAAATTATTCAGAGGCACATTTTTGTTGCTGTTATTTATTTATTTATTATTTAATGAAATACATGTAATATTTGAGTAATGTAACTTTGAGTTAAAAGAAACGAAAATGCAGACTAGGCTAATTTAAAAAGTAATGTGATGGCCAAGAAACGAAACTAAGTATGTTGGCTATAAACTTATCAAAGATTATTACAAAAGAAAAATATCCAAAATTTATTTTTGGAGCAATGGCAATTTGCCCATAACGAGTTTATCAAGGTGCATCTTTTGAAGCACAGCTTTCTCCTGAATGCATAACTGTGATCTATTTCTTAAAAGCTCCTGCTCCTCTAAAGAGCTCACTCCCCTATTCTCACAATCTCCCTATCACACACTACTTTCATACTGCCTCAAACTGTACCTAAAACTTGAAGAAAATAAAAAAATTATATATGGACAGTTTTTAGGGAACCCCTATTAAATTATGCTAAAACAGCACCATCCAAAATATTATGCTATTCCGGATGATTAAAATATCTTCTGGTTCCCATCACCAGATGACATTAAATTAGTTTTGATAGGACAAGTCCCTCTATCACCTGGAATAGTTTTGCTTAATTGGCCTCAGTGCATTGTGCAAGTGCAGTAGGACTTCCTTAACATTTTCTTCTTTCTTCCATACATGCTTGTCCATAATTGGTGCTTAACTGAATAAAAACCTTGCACTTCAAGCTAATTTTATGGAGTGCTAACATATATGGTTCTAATACTTCTGAATGTTTCAGGTATAATGCACTGATAAATGGGGCTGGGGTTGTTATTAATCAAACTCTGGAAAAAAGTGGCAGGGAACTCAAAAGTCTGTATTTTGACACAAATAATTATTGAATAGTAATCAGTCAAATGTATTTAGGAATTACCTGACTGAATTGCAACAAACAAACACTGAAAATGGTTCAAATGTCAAATAGACAATAGCAAATTCTAGCTCAGCTTCCACCAAGGAAATCAAATCTGCATAAGTAAAGTGAAGTTCTAGAAAAATATCACATACAGAATGAGAATTTTAGAGTTAGATTTGTCATGTTTTCTCCATAAACTAAAAAGTGCTATTGGCAACTAACTTGGAAATGTAAAAGCTGAAAAGTCAATCTTCCGAAATGTAGTTGATCTTTAGGGTGCAAAAGACAGAGATTCTTAAAAATAGATAACTTAGGCTTGTTGTTTGACAAAAGTCAAATTCTTACAATTTGTGCTGAGCAAGTAAAAAGATAAACCTTGATAAAAATGGTTATCCTCAGAAAAAAGCGAATGAGTTAGAAATGACCATTTGTCCAGATTTTGTCTCTGATTCTGAATCTTAAAGATTTCTTCCTTACATATTGAGTTAAAATCTGCTCTTCCCTCCCCTCCCCTCCCCATAACTTCTTCCTGTTAACCTCATTTCAACCTGCTGCTGCAGGAAAGCTCTCTATGCGATGGCGGTTACTACCTGCCCCAAGTTAAATTCCCCAGGTCTTTCCACATAAACTAAAATATCATGTTTTGTTTATTCTGCCTTTTAATACTGATACATAATTCTTGCAGGAGACACTATTGGAATTTTGGGAGGGGCCATTCTTCATTGTGTGGAATTCTCCCACGCAAATGCTGTATACTTGGTATTCTTGCCCCTTTTCTTAGAAGGATATATTATTCACTGTGACATTGAAAACACACATATCTCCAGTTTAGTAACATTATTTTGGATGGACTCTAGGTTTTCACTGAATAGATGTCTTCCTAGAACCAAATAAAGTATAACTGTACAGAGCATAATAGGATCGTCTCCTTTTTTTCCTTCTGCGCATCAGATGTCCATTTTATTATGAGTAAAATTTTTGACATTGAGCTACTTTGGTAGTTTTTGTATCTTCTTTGGAGAAATGACTGTTCAAGTCCTTTGCCCATTTTTAATTTGGTTGTTTTTCTGCTGTTGAGTTGTGAGAATTCTTTATAAAATTTATATATTAACCCCTCATCAGATATGTGGTTTGCAATTATTTTTCCCAGTTTATAGATTGCCTTTTAGTTTTATTGATTTTTTTTCCTTTGCTATTTAGAAACTTTCTAGTTTGATGTTCTACTTATTTATTTTTACTTTTGTAGCCTGACCTTTTGGCATGATATTCAAACACCTTTGCTAAGGTCAATGTCAAGGATATTTTCCCATATCCTGTCTTCTAGGAATTTTATGCTTTTAGGTCTTTTATCTATTTTGGAGTGGATTTGTGTGTATGGAATAAGATAAGGGTCCATTTGTATTCTTTTCCATGTAGACATCCAGTTTTCCCAGCATCTTTTATTAAAAAGACTACCCTTTCCCCATTGTGTCCTATTGGTGCCTTTGTTAAAAATTAGTAGCATTATATATTAATATTAGCTAAAGTTTTATAATTTAAGAAATAAAGGAAAATAATATCTTCTTGATCAATCCAGAGAATTGGTAACTATTTGAGATGGAAAGCACATTACAGATGTAGTATGCTTTAAAGATGGGAAAACAGAAGTTCAAATATTAGGAGACTTTTTACAGGTCATTTGAGTAGTTAATTAAGGAGTAGTTAGTTAATGATTTAGAACTGGTAGCCAAGGCACCCAGCTACTAGTCGTATTGCACTTCTCTTGACTATCTTTACTCCTTCCCATAGTCTCCCCATTTGCTCATTTAATATGTTCTTTTATTGATTACCTGCTATGTGCCGAGTACTTTGCTAGACATAATAACAAACACATAATCCCATCATTATGAAATGTTAGTCATTGATCTATAAGCTGAAGACATGTTTCTATAGATGGGGGCCAGCAATCTTTACAATTGCACCATATAAATTATCATACAAAAAGGTAATCTTAAGGAAATATCTTGTTAGATGTTGAATACATAATCCTACACCCTTCTATGTACTCTAGTCAGAAGAGGAGAACATAATGTTGTTCAGAATTCATTTGGTTTCATAGAAAAAGTAATTTATATTATATAGTACTAGATATTAAAAAATAAAAATTTTTACATGCTATATCTCAGTTTACTTACAAAATAATTCTAAAACATAGGTAATGCATGGTAGAAGAAAGAGCATGATTATTATTTCAGAAGATCTTAGAATGAATTATATGTAGCTATCTATGCTGTCAACTTGAGAAGTTACCTAATCTCTTAAAACCTCCTTTTTTCTTCATCAGGATATGGAGATACTTGATCAGCTTGTGAAGATTAAATGAGATAATATACAATTTTAGCATATTCTGAAAACTTAATATTCATTAATTCTCTTTCCTTATATTGCTAATTTTGAATGAGGAAATTTTTTTTAATGTAGTCAGCATGCATTTGATACATGTTGGGAAACCTTGTGATTTTACAGCCAGTTATAGTTTATAATATCTCACATGACTTGTTTCACTTGATCTTCAAAACAAAGACTCGGAGGCTCAAATGATGTTAATCATTGCGAAGGGACAAAATATGTACAGCAAAGTTACTATGTGGGATTACAGATTTGCTGTGGAATATAACATCTGTCTAAACATAGCTATGACAAAACAAGAGAAATTAAATTAATAAAGAGACCAAGAAGTCCAGACAAGGGTGATATCATACCTGATTTGTTCACAAAGATTTTTAAGGTAGAGGATAATATAATACTAGCAAATTACACCCAAGAAAACATTAAGAAATGTATAGTGTTTGTTTGTTTATGATGCCTGAAAATCATGTGTGCTTATATCCTGGGTGACCAGAGAGGACACAAAGGAATTCATAGATTAGCTGATACTAACACAGCTATTTTGTAACACAATGTAAACTTTAAAATTTAAACTCCAACTCACAGTCTATATTATTACTATACCTAACAAAACCTTGCATGTAATCCATATAGGGCTGTCTTAGGCCAAACAGATGCAGAAACCTGTATTTGACAGACTTCCAAAGAAGAAAACATGTGACTCTGCCTACAATGGCAAGTCAAAGATATTCAGTATCATCCACTGTTATGGTGCTCAATCTATACAGAGAGTGCAACACGGTACAGAAAGGAATTTTGAAAGGAGAACTTAAGGAACTTCTTTGGAAACCTATATATTAGTATAAAATTTAGAAAAAGGTATATGAAAAATACAAAAATATATTTTTATGTGTGTAAGTATTAGAAACAAATGAATGAGTATACCTTCTTTGTAGTTCTTCACAAACATGATGATGTTGAAACATTATTGGGTATCCTGGAGTTATCTGTGCTCTTGGAATTAGTTTAGAAATCTTGCCTTGAAGAGATGAAGTTTGAGCACAGGTATCTAGTTCATCTTCTGAAACCACAGCACGAGTTTGGCTACAGTGATTATATTAATCCTTAACAGAATCCTTGCCAATTTTCAAGCTAGATGAATAGATTGTGTTTGTTTATACCATCCATGCATTTCCTAACAGAAGAAGGAAAAGGACAAGGTAGATTATTTTATCCTTGAAGTTCAGATTTGGAAATTATGGTGAAAACCAATATTCCTTGAAATAAAAAGAGGCAAAATAGGCGATGATGAAGGGCAAACTTATGAATCTATCCCGTTGTAGAATTCTTCAAGGATAAAAGACCAAAGAGTAAGTACTCTGATAATGAATTTACCACTAATATGAACACCGATTTCTTTATCCCTGGAGACGATTTCTACTCTAGGTATTATCACTGAAAAAGGACTTCAATTCAGACATGTCTCATTACACTACAGGTTAATTCTATTAACTAGAAAATTTCCAAAGGACTTTAACATTTCTGATTATTAAATAAGTTTAAGTGATCTAACCAAATTGCTAATGATTGCCTCTCATTGCAAAGCAGAAATTATTTGCTTAATCTGCTCTTCTTTCTGGAACACTGGGAGAAAGACTTGATTTTGAGGGCAACCACAATTTATTGCAATTACACTTAATGCATGATAACAATGATAGTATTATGTATAGTCTGTATTTTTTCCAGTGATTGCTTCCTTTTTATTGTCATACTCATGTGTAGGCGTAAAGAGACTGCTATTAGTAATAAAACAAATAATGACAAAATAAATGGTCTTCCTTACCCATAAATGTAAGAAAGGCTCATTTGCAGTGTTGATGGAGTCAGAAGTTTTCTTTCATGTAGGCCATCCTGTTATAATAGATAAATACCAGCTTTTCTATACGTAGTGTGTGGATTCTCTGCATGTGGTTATTTTTCTCTTTTAAAATGTAGGCATTGGTCTAGATGCCTTAGAACAATTAGAATGGTTAAGATTCATTAAAGCTGTTTGTTTCAGCTCTGCTTAAGTATTTAATTAACCCTTATTTGTATGTAGAATAATGTTAAATTCCATGCCTATCCATACACTCACACCACTGGAAATTTTCCATTCGTTGTTTAAGCCAGTGTTTCTCATTTAATGTTTAATAAGAGTTGAGCATGGGGAAAAACACTAGGAGTAAAAAATACCAATAAAACATAGCCCCTTATCTGGAGCGGTTTACAACTTTTTAAATGAGATAGGCTTGCACAGATAATTGCAATATAGGAGCCCACAGGATATTTAATTGGCTTTACTAAGGTTTCCTTGCAACTGAAGCCTAAGCATTTATGAGTGGTTCTAGTTCATTGAAACAAACCAGTTCAACACAAGGAAGAGTTAGAAATACTCATTGTATAGGATTAACTAACTATGCTATCTCAGATGCAAATTAAACAAAACAATTGAAATACTTTATGGAAAGTCATAACCTTCAGCTGTAGGTACAAGGGGAGGGCTGTAGAAACAATAATCTGTTGCAAGTAGAAAATGGGCAAGTAGAAGAATATTTAGGACTCAGGGGTCCAATGGTGAGTTTAACATGAGGGAAATAGGATGTGGTATATGATATAAGCTGGCAATTTCAGAGGAACCACAAGGAATCTATAAAAGTGATTAATGGTAGCTGCATTAAAGTGAAGGAAGACAAAGAAAAGGTACAAGAGAGGGAGATAAGGAAACAACTTTCCATTGAGGAAATGTGGAATTATTAGTATCTATTTAAATAATTTTATTCAAAAGCAAGGCCTATCCACTACCTAACCATAACTCCCTGATAAATCTATCTTACAAAAAGGATAATATGCACAAAGTCTAGCATATAGTGAATGTGAAAATTGAATCCTGTGTCTCACTCCTCCTTGTCTTGCCTCCCCCTCCTCACTATTCCACTAACAATGTTAATATGTATGTGAAGATCATGGTTTGCAGCTCTGCTCTCTACTCAGAAATAGAGAAGTTATTAAGAAACACTGATGGATAAAAGGATGCTTGCGGAGTGCCTCTGGTTGCTGAAGGGTAATAAATTCTTTTTGTCTTAATACCTCTGGTTCTACTACAAGACTTAAGCAATGGTCAATATGTAGGAAGAAACAACTGAGAGATGAAAATACAAATATTAAGTGAGAGTATGAGAAAAGAAAATTTAAGATGTTAGAAGAGAGATGAAAGGAAAGGTGTGATAAGGGATAAACAAATGAGACTCATGTGTTGGAGATTATTAGTGTTATTACTTCAGAATTAACATGCATAGGATAATTTGTTCCCCACAGCCAAAAGTCATCATATATTAAGTCTCTTTATGCATCAGGAATGATGTTTTACACCTACCGTCTTCTGGAATCCTCTTGACAACATATCAATTCAGTATCTATGTATTTCTGGATATCCTTTTTCATTATCTTCAGACTGAATGAGTCTACTTTCTCTTTTGTATTATTCTTTATGCAAGAGTAACAGTCACAACAATTGTCATTTAAACAAGAGACATTTATTACTTTCAACACAAAGATACTTGTTCCAAACAAATATATACATCAAGCAAAGTAAGTTTTCAGCTTGTGGTAGACTCTGCACATTGCCAGTGTCTCTAAAATGATTCCTCTCCAATTACAACTGTCTATAGTCATTGGGAATCCAGTGTTTTCTCTCTGATGGACCTTCAGAGGCTAGTAGCTCTAATTCCAGTTTCACAATTCTGGAGAGATGGAGGGGTACCACTCAAAATAATGGCCCCAATCACTAATAATTGACTGGTAAAATATATGATGTCATTATTCATGTAACTGGTTCTAAGATTGTGATGAAGTCAGTTTATGGCTCAGCCACAGGTAGCAAAAAATGTCTAAAATTTGCTGCCGGTACTGCAAGTTCAACTGGCGTGAAACAGGGGATATGGCACAAAAATGGAGAAATATGATTATAAGTGCCAAAGTGTAAATGAGACTTAGGAGACCTCCTTTTTTTTTTTTTTTTCTTGAGCTAGTACATATTAAAATTAAAAGCCCATTTTCCTGACAAAAAGAACCTTGTTAGGATTACAGTTGGTGTTAACAATCATCACCATTTACAATGGCAAATGCCAAGCTTTTATGTTATGCTTGTGTGTGTGTGTGTGCAGGGAGGTGTGTGAATATATACTGATTTTGAGGCATGTCCTGTAAACTGCTACAGTGACAAGTAGCAAAGGGAGAGAAAAGGGGAAAATAAGCTTCTTTTGTCCTCCTCTGTCCCTCTCATCTGTCATTACCATTACTTCTCCTCCAGGTCCATCACTGTTCACCTCCATAGCACCCAATACTTTCCTCCCTCCTTTCGTTTTATGCAGACCGTTTAGCTTTCAATGGAACAATATGTGACTGAATTGTCTTGGAAATCTATCATCTATTCAAATATATATAAATATAAATATAATCTCCTAATCTCTACATTTCTACCATGTATCCTTTCTGGGAATCTAAGACATATAACATTAAAGATACATTGGAGGGAGAAGTAGAGTGAGGGGAAAGAATTTGATTTTCTAATTTCTATTGTCATTAATGTTTGTTATAGAAAAATAAGTTCAGAAAGAAATTTAACTTACACTAGAAACAAAAGGATAGAACAGTGGAATTTTGATAAGCAGGAAAATGAAAGAAAAAAAAAATTCTGAAACGTAAATAAAAGCAGGAAGAGAAGAATGCAGGCCAAACTCTGGACAAATGTCAAACAGCCAGGGCATGAGTAGAATCCAGAGGATTCACATAGGCCATGTCTTCATGAACCTCAAAACAAGTAACTTCAGATTTCTGGAAGTCACCATGTTCAATTTGACCTTTGGCTCCTTAGGTCAATGTTGTAAGTCAGTATCTCATTACATGAACCTTACCAGTCCTTTTCCTAAATTCCTAATCTATGACAGCCCTTGCCAAAAGTTTCAAGAACTACCTATGGCTATGGCTTGAAACGAAACGGCTCATTACCATTTGCCCAACTGCTAGTCGAAGTGAAGGAGAAAGGAGAGGCTCTATTCCAATGACTACATCCGGATTTAAAAAAGATCCCACATCTCAGGAGGCAATACTTATTGTGGTCATTGTAACCTAAAGAAATACAGTGATAGCTGGCCCAGGTGCCCAGCCAGAGGATTCAAAAATATTTTGTAATAAATTGTATTTTGAGTTTTAACTAAAAGTCTCTATTTTTACTCCCTCAATAGGCATTGTAGACTGTGTCATTTGTGACCCTCACTTCAGTTTTCATCCGTATCCTCCCTTTCTCACCACTGCCATTTTGTCTAAACACTAGTTCAGACCACTAGTCTAAGCTCCTGACCTGTATATCTAAACACTTGCTTAATATCACACTTGGATGTTGCCAAGGGAATTGAAATCTGTACCTACAGAAACAAACTCATTAATGTCTCCTCAAACCTGATGCCTTCCAGTTCCCTCTAATTCAATGAATGAATCCGTATAGTTATATATGATTGTAACCTAAACATTCTTGAAAACTTATTTACCTATGTCATATACATAAATACTATTTAAGTTTTACTTGCTAGCACATACATGGCACTTAACAAATACAAAGTATGTTTTAAAATGAATTGTGTATTATTAACATATTTAATCTTTACAGTAATAAAAAAGTGAGTAGTATTATTACCTTTACATATCGGAGAATGGAAACACAGAGAGATTTAATAACTTGCCCAAGTTCTGTGTAAGAGCTGACTATGAAAAGAAAAAAATAAAATAAAATAAAATAAAAATAAAAACTTGCCCAAGGTCACAAGTCCAGTAAGTGTTAGAGCTGGGACTTTAACCTGTGAAGTTTGGCTCCAGGTTCCATGTCCTTGCTCCACTGGCTTTCCTGCAAATCATAGTGACTAACATTTAGTAATGGTTCATCTTATACTAGGCATAAACTAAGTGCCTTATTATTTTCTTTAAAACTTAAGGTCAACCTAGCAGAGAGGCGTTATATTTATTCTTGATTTACAGATGAGGACACCAGGGTCCACAGTTTCTTGTTTTACAGATGAGGACCTCAAGGTACAATTTTTACAATAGTCCTTGCCTAGTCAGCTGTGATGTTCCAATCCAAAATCTATCATTCTCATTTCAGATCCCACGTTCTTAACAGCCAACATTCTTTATAATCCTTATTAAAAAAATACAAATAGTCCAGTTTTTGATCAGAGGAAAGTGATTTTTTGAAGAATAGAAAAGTATTTGTATGCACAAGCAAAGATTCTGCCTTCTTAAGTATGTTATTGAATACAAAAAACAAATTTAAATTAAATCTTGAGTTCTATCCTACCCTATCCACTAATGTTATCTAATGTCCAAGTATTTGTAACCATGTACACTCTCAGCTTTATCCAAATGAACTCGATTTTCTGTTGATGGACCAAATTTAAATAATAAATAATTTTGGGTCTATTTCTTTAAATTTTCAGCCTTATTTTGTTTCTAAAATACCAGCTTTTATCTCTTAGGGATTTGGCTGATATGGAGGCAAATATTTCTCTGAATTTTGGAACATAAACTGAGGCTTTTAATTTTTTTCTTCTAATTTGTTATTATAGTAAAATAGAATGTTGTAAGTCTTCTTCCCCCTGTAAACTTTGAAAACTAAATTACAGTGCCTGTAATACCTTGGGAGCACATTTTATTCAAGTAATAACGATTCTTTTTTGATAACTTATGCTAACCTACTTTTAAAAAATGTTTTCAAGCAGCTCATAAAAAGGCAACAAATACATAATAGACATCATCAAAGATTTTTTCATCTGTTTCATTGTTATGAATGAAGATCAAGAAATACATATTTCATTTACTCTTTTTTATATGAGTGCTTTAACAGTGAGAGCTAGTACTTGGTTACTTCCAAGATATAGAAGTTTTATTTGGAAAAATTATAAATAAAAAATATATTTTCAAGTTTGTTTTCCTCCCGTTGATTTTCTGTGAGTGAAATAATATTAATTTTTAATACCTATATTGATCTCCTACATTAAAGGTAAAAGCCAGACCATTTTAAACAATGACATTAATTTCGGAATCATAGTGACATCTGAGTCTTCCAAGATAGCTTCTCTGGATTTTATTTATTTATTTATTTATTTATTTGAGACAAGAGTCTCACTCTGTTGCCCAGGCTACAGTGCCAAGGCATCAACCTAACTCACAACAACCTCAAACTTCTGTGCTCAAGCAATCCCCTGCCTCAGCCTCCCAAGTTGCTAAGACTACTGTGCGTGCCACAATGCTTGGCTAATTTCTCTATTTTTAGTAGAGACAGGGTCTCCCTCTTGCTCAGGCTGGTCTCTGACTCCTGAGCTCAAGCGACCCTCCTGCCTGGCCTCTAGGAATGCTAGGATTATAGACATGAGCCACCACGTGGAGCTGCATTTTTTGAAAATGCTGAAAAACAACTCATGATCCTAGTATGAATCTGTTTGCTCACTTGCTGAATTTAATGAAAACATGGATGGAATTCACTTTTGTTGTGGAAAAAATGCCTAAAATATAGGGCAAAAGGGTGGTAATAAGTGCTCTTCCTTCTCCTCTATTTTTTTTAACTATTTACATACATTCCTTCCTCCTTTTAAAAAGGCTTTCTGGTAGTGAGAAAAATCCAAAGAAGGGAGAGGTTTTGTTCTCCGGTATTCAAGAAGGTCAGATGCCAGCATATCAGGGGGGCAGAATCTGCAGCCCTGGAGAAATTCTCAAGGACAATTTCTCCTGTCCTCATCCAGGAAGATAGGCAGCTGGTGAGCCCTCAGTCTCTGAGAGGAGAATTGAGTCCATTAAAAATTTCTAGCATTTATATAATTCCTTTCATTTCTTTCATCCTCAAAGTGCTTTGCAAACATTAAACTAATTAATTAAGTGAAAGCAATTTGTGGATTAAGGCATACTTATAAACAACTGTCTGTCATTGGCAAGAAATACTTGTCCTTGTTTGTTTATCATTTCATTACTAGGCTTATGGGCAGCTTTTTAATTTTAATAGTATTATCTAAGACATCAATGCCATGGGGATGAAAATGGCTTATGGTAAAGTCACCCTTTCACAATACTATAAAATGACCCCAATCCACCCAACACCTCCCCTCCACACAACTTAATTCATTTGGTAGGAGCAATTGGGAAAGTTTAGCTTAAGAAACCAGAGAATACTTTAAAAAAACAAAAATCCTCTTAACCTTATCTCTTTTATGCTCAATATTTTATGGAATAAACAATACACTTGGATTCTATAGGCAGAATATTCATTTTACTAATATACTTAAAAGAAATCTAAACCTCAAACCTCTGTTTATAAAATGTTAAGTAAGTTAATAAGACATATGAAGTGTTTCATAGAGTAACTTCACATGAATATATAAAATTTTAAGAGCTTAAATGTCTTCTTGAAAAATTGAAAGATCACATCTGAAAGGTAATCCTAATTTATCAACTTTTCAAGGTTAAAATATGTATATCATTGCCCAATCAGAAAGGAATAGGGAAAAAATTTTAAAAGCCTGGGAATAAATAGGTATGTTTTTAAGTTACCCTCTGAATAAAATCCCTTCCAGAGAACAAGCACTTTGCCAATAAATTTAGAAAGATTTATAATTTTATTTTTCCAAGCAGCAGGTGAAATACTCATGTGATCAAAGTAACTGCCATAGCAATTTGTACTGAATAAGAGACTAAAATTCTTCACAGAAAAACCACGAGCTGATTTTGGAGAAAACCCGCATGAGTAGCTAATTAATGGCAGCAATATCTTAAGACATAAGTTCCTGGGTTTTGAAACATGTAACTATGGTTAAAATCTAATGAATTCTAACAAATAGTGAAAATATGGTTAGTCTTAACGTTTTGAATTCTGGAAGAATCAATACAATAAAACTTCACTGCAGAAATCTTTTAGTAATACATTTGATTATACTGGGAGTCAAAAAATAATAATTTTAATCCAGGGATTACAGATATCTGAAACAGAATTTTACATCTAAAAGAGCTAAAGTGTCCAGTTTCCTCATCATACAAATAAAGAAACAAGTCTGAAAGTTTAGGCAGTAGCAAAGTCAGATAGAAACTTTGTGATAGAAATTAGAATACAATTATGCTAGGTGATCTGTCCACCCTACCAGCCTGCTCTATATCTATTTTGAGATACCTATAACACAGGCACTGTTTCAGCATATTTTTCTATGATGATACAGAAATACTTGTATGTGAAGAGATGCTATTTGGCATCTTCTGCAGTTAGTTTGCTTCAGTTGTAAAGAAAGGGATTGTTTGTCGGCACAGAATTTGATCTTTGTTAGTTTCCAAAGAGTGTTGATATTTTATTAGTGCTAAAAAGTTTTTTGGCCATGACTTGCTTAGCCTTGGCAGAATATATTTCTGTCCCCAGTGAACAGGGAGTTCTTAACCTATCATGTGACATCCACTTTTTGGCAGTCTACTGAAAGCTGTGGACTCTTAAATGCCTATCAAAATAATATCTTTAAATGCCTAAAATAAATTTTACATGATTACAAAGCAACCAATTTATGTCAAAATACAATTAGCAACATATTATACATGGACATTTGTGTTATAGTAGTATATGTGTGATTTTTTAATATGTTATAGTTCATGTATAAAAATTATATTAGTATTAATTTTTAAGTACTAGTGGATGCAAACCATATATTTGTTGTAAACAACATATTCACACAAACTAATAAATATAAAAATATCTATAACTTATATTCATAACAAAATTATAGGCATTGCTATCTATTGTGATTTGCCTACAATCAAAATCAAAAGAAATGATAAATTTTAACTAGAGATTGCTAAAAAGAAATATGTATTTTTTCCCATTCAAAATCATGAATTCCAAAATGATTTACAGGTTCAATGCAATCCCCATCAAAATATTAACATCATATTTCACAGATCTATAAAAAATAATTCCACACTTCATTTGGAACCAGAGAAGAACCCAAATAGCCAAAGAAATCGTAATCAAAAATAATAAATCTGGAGGCATAATATTATCAGACTTCAAATTATACTATTAATACAAGGCTATAGTAACCAAAACAGCATGGTATTGGCACAAAAATAGAGACGCAGGCCAATGGAACAGAACAGAGAACCCACATAAAACCATCCACATACAGCCAACTGATAATTGAGAAAGCATACAACAATATGCAATGGAGAAAAGAAGCCCTATTTAATAAATGGTGCTGGGAGAATTGGATAGACACATGCAGAAGAATGAAATGGCATCCATATCTCACAAAAATTAATTCAAGATGGATAAAAGACTTAAATGTAAGGCATGAAACCATAAGAATGCTAGAAGAAAATGTTGGAAAACCTCTTCTAGATATCGGTCTAGGCAATGAAATTATGAAGAAAACCCCAATGGCAATCACAGCAACAACAAAAATAAATAAATGGGATTTGATTAAATTAAAAAGCTTCTGCACAGTTAAGGAAATAATCAACAGGGAAAATAGATAACCTATAGAATGGAAGAAAATATTCACAAGCTACACTTCTGATAAAAGGAAAACAACCTACAAAGGGGTGATAATCTACAAAGAACTCAAACAAATCAGCAAGAAAAAAAAACATTAAAAATGGGCAAAAGACATGAACAGAAGCTTTTCAAAAGAAGATAGAAAAATGGCCAATAAACATGAAAAAATGCTCAACATCACTAATCATCAGCAAAATGCAAATTAAAACCACAATGAGATATCACCTTACCCCAGTCAGAATGTTTTTTATTAAAAAGTTCCAAAACAATAGATGCTGTTATGGATGCAGAGGGAAATGAATGCTTATACACTGATGGTGGGACTGCAAATTAGCACAACCTCTACAGGAAACAGTGTGGACATTCCTCAAAGAACTAAATGTAGACCTACCATTTGATCCAGCACTCCCACTACTGGGTATTTACCCAAAGGAAAAGAAGTCATTTTATCAAAAAGACATGTACACTCGAATGTTTATTGCAGCACAATTCACAATTGCAAAGAAGTGGAATAAACCCAAGTGTCCATCAATTCATGAGTGGATTAACAAATGTGGTATGTGCATACTATGGAATACTACTCAGCCACAAAGAAGGATGAATTAAGGCCTTTTGCAACAATTTGGGTGGAACTGGAGACCATTATCTTAAGTGAAATATTTAAAGAATGGAAAAGAAAACAACACATGTACTCACTATTAAATTGGAACTAACCGATGAGCACACACATGCACAGAGGGAAGTAAAACTCAGTGGAAATCAAGCAGGGTGGAGTAGGGAGGAGGATATGTGTGAAAATCTACCTAATGGGTACAATGAATGCACTCTGGGTGAAGGGTGCACTTATAACCCTGACTCAAACATAAGTTATCCATGTAACCAAAAACATCTGTATCCCCATAATATTTTCAAATAAAAAAAAAAACAGGGACAAAATCATTAATCCCCTAAATTCTAACCTCACAGATCTCAAAATCTGTCACAGCTTCAAAACATCTATTTCTGTTGGTTTATATTTTACGTAATCTCATTTGTTACATTTTAATCTCTTCTCTTCAGGATCTACTGTTTACCCTTGTGAGCCAAGACCACTCTGAAAATTTCAGAACTGAACATGTTCATTCTCTAGTTTAGTTCCTGGGCCATCACTGAAGGTAACATCTTTGAACAATGGATTTTGTTTCACAACATTGCAGAAATTTGCTGCCAGCCTCGTTAATATCTCAAGTTGCTGGAGACACTTTTCTGCCTTTATAGAAATAGCAGCACTGTCAACTAAAGCTCTTTTGAAATACAACAGCATGATAATGACAGCAGCCACTTACAGTGCTAAGCTGTAATGAGTTACAATGGTAAATCAGAGCTGTTTGAATATCTTAACCTCAATACAAATGTTTGCATGTGGGCCTGTTAGGATCTATGTTTCCCAACCCTGACGGAAAGGACTAATGCAACTACAATGCCAGCCTCTGTGACAGGAAATTGGATCCCAAGTCATCACACACTCATTTCAGGGAATATAGATTGTTAGACTGTTATTATCAGATTTGAATTTAAAGAATGACTCCCAACCACCAATAGCTTCCTTATTCCTGTGCTTTTTATCTTCAATATGGATTTTTATAATGTTTTAACTATTGTTGTTTATTATCGCTATCTCATTTTAATTGTGTATTTGATTCCCCCAGCACCTTGATCAGGACAGGGTAGTAAAATAAAATTATCTTGACACACAAAAACTGCAAGTGGTATTTAAATTTGTTTTTTCTTGTCTCTACATGAAATCATAGAGGTATTTAATTTATTTTCTTCTCTTTTGCTCACTTTCTTTTCCTCCTATGATGCTCAATCCAGAAAACATCTACAATTAACTCATGTTTTTCAAGAAACTTGTGCCTCTCTACCTCAAACATCTTTTTAAGGTAACATAATTTTCAGTGATCTTTGAATATGCATGAAAGATTTTGGTCAAATTTATTTCTTAACAATTTTCTGTCTTCTCTAGAGACAAAAATCTCTTTTGGAAAATAGACATTATATAATTATATTAACAATGCCATTTTTAAATACCTTACAAATGAGAATGTATGCATATATACAGCAGGTAGTCTCAACAGTAACCATGGAAACAACTAGAATCCAGCAATACTTTCAAAATTTCCATTGCCTACTCTGTGCTAAGGGCTGTGGATACACGGATAAAAGCAGCAACTTTCACCCAAGAGTCACATTCTAACTTAGGTATCTAAAATGGTAGAAAGAACTGTACTGCATGCATTATTAATATTAATGATACTTTCTCAGCTGTCCTGGAAATGCCATTATATTCCTCCACTTTACAAATGAGTCAAATGGGCTCCAGAGTGGTTAAATATCTTGTCTAACGTAATAGAGATAGTAAATGGTGGAGTTAGAATTTGAACTCACAATGCTTAGATTTAGAAGCCATGTGATAAAATCCCTTCTAGAATATTATATTTGTAGCTCAGTGTGAGAAATTTCATAAACCTTGACTTGAACTAAGACATTGTCCTCAGTGTTTTGGGGGGAGGCATATTGTCTAAGGAAAGCTCCATTCTAGATAAGAAAATATATTTGTAAGAGGTATTTTATTTGTATCTTTTAACACAACTGTCCTCATCAATTTCTTAAGAGCTATATTTTGTTCTATAAAAATAATAATATCAATTATAATACAGTACAGGAAGAGATAAATTTAAATAAATAAATGGGCATTCTATTTAAAGATCTCCATAGCTGTTGCCTTAGTGATACACTTCTGTGGACATAACAGAAGCATCACTATTTAAAGCTGATAATTTTGTTGACTTGTTAATTATTTTTTCCCTATAAAGAAAATTTATTACAAATAAAAAGAGTTATTAATATTAAAAAGATTCATAGGTAGCTAGATAGCCTTTTTAAACAAGTGAGGTAAATTGTTCTAGGGATGAGAGAAAGAACTGCTCAAAAGACATCAGTACAGATGGATAAATAGGAGGTAGATTAAGAAAAATAGGGGAGAGTTTGAAATGGTCGTTTCAATCTTATGCTAAGAATTCACTCACCTCAATACTAAAGAGAACAGAGACTGAATTCCATTGGTCAGGGAAAAGGTAAAAAGAGCACAGTGATTTGAGAACAGCACACCTGTTTACTATGCACAATAGAGAGCATTGGATATAGCCATTATTTATTTATTTTTTATTTCAGCATATTATGGGAGTACAAAAGTTCAGGGTACATATATTGCCCTTGTCCCTCACCCCCCCATAGTCAGAGCTTGAAATGTGTCCAACCCCTAGACAATGTGCATCGCACTCATTATGTAGGTATACACCCATCCCCTCCCCCCCACATCTGCCCGACATCCAATTAGTGCTATTCCCAAATGTGCTCTTAGGTGATGATCAGTGAAACCAATTTGATGGTGAGTACATATGGTGCTTATTTTTCCATTCTTGGGATACTTCACTTAGTAGAATGGGTTCCAACTCTATCCAGGAGAACATAAGAGATTCTATATCACCATTATTTCTTATAGCTGAGTAATACTCCATGGTGTATATACACCACATTTTATTAATCCACTCATGTGTTGATGGGCACTTGGGTTGTTTCCATATCTTTGTGATTGTGAATTGTGCTGCTATAAACATTCGGGTGCAGATGTCTTTTTTATAGAATGACTTTTGTTCTTTGGGTAGATGCCCAATAATGGGATTGCTGGATCGAATGGAAGGTCTACTTGAATCTGTTTAAGGAATCTCCATGTTGCTTTCCACAGGGGTTGTACTAGTTTACAGTCCCACCAACAGTGTATGAGTGTTCCTGTCTCTCTGCATCCACACCAGCATGTATTGATTTGGGACTTTTTGATAAAGGCCATTCTCACTGGAGTTAAGTGATATCTCATTGTGGTTTTGCTTTGCATTTTCCTGACGATTAGAGATGCTGAGCAATTTTTCATATGTTTGTTGGCCATTCTGTCTTCTTTTGAAAAGTTTCTGTTCATTTCCTTTGCCAACTTTTTGATAGGGTTGTTTGATTTTTTCTTGCTGATTTTCCTGAGCTCTAAATAGATTCTTGTTATCAGTCCTTTATCTGATGTGTAGTATGTGAAAATTTTTTTTTCTCATTCTGTAGGTTGTCTGTTTACTCTTGTGACTGTTTCTTTGGCTGTGCAGAAGCTTTTTAATTTAATCAGGTCCCATTTATTTTTGTTGTTGCTGTGATTGCCTTAGGGGTCTTCTTCATAAATTATTTGACTAGGCCAATGTCTATAAGGGTTTTTCCCACATTTTCTTCTAGAATTCTAATAGTTTCACACCTAAGGTTTAAGTCTGTTATCCATTGTGATTTGATTTTTTGTGAGAGGTGAAAGGTGTGGGTCCTGCTTCAGTCTTCTACATGTGGCTATCCAGTTTTTCCAGCACCATTTATTGAATAAGGATTCTTTTCCCCAGAGTATGTTAGCAAACTATGTATTTTAGATACAGACTATTTCCTCTCAATTAGTTAAAGGAGTAACCTTCAAATTCACTGACAGACCTTATGTTCTACGAAAAAAGTGCTATGAAATGAACCTAAAAAGAAAGGTCAAGGCCAATAAAAGTGATATTATGAATCATATATGCTAACATTAGGAATTAAGTAAAAATGAATACATTTTCCACTCGTTGGCCTGTTTTCTTCGTATTTAAGGAGGGTGTGTGGGAAGCTCAGGACAGCATAAATGAAACAGAATCCTGGGGTGTGTGTGTGTGTGTGTGTGTGTGTGTGTGTGGGCATGTGTGTCTCAAAAAGAAAAGAATGGAGCAAAACAAACACCAAAGGTGGTGGGATTAAGATTAAGTTCCTCCTAATGGGACATTTTTCCTGAGTTGGCCTTTCTTCTAGGGAAGATACCATGTTTCAGTAATTAAATGAATCTCTAATAATTAGCAAAATAACCTGGTACTTAGTAAATACTAAGAAAATGCCAAATGGATATAAGAACAACAAGAGGGATTAGAGAAAGGAAAAGAAAAAGGAAGGAAAGGAAAGTTCACTGAGGTCTTATTTGTTGAACAATATTTACAGGGCACTTTGTGCAGTTCTTCAAGGTGTAATCCACGATTCTGAAAATATTCTACTAAAGTTGGATGACAATAAATGATGATATATATGAACATGAATAACTCTCTTCTGTACCTTCTTTCAGGCTGTGTTAAACTAGAGATTAGTGACAAATGCCTTTGGAATAAACCCCTTTAAGTTCATGTTTCTTAGAAGACACAGTAAAGTTATTCATAAGGGGCAAAAGCAGAGGATATAGAATTGATCTATTCAAGTGGGACAGACTTGCTCTATCCCTAGCTGCAGAGACGGTCTCCTGAAGGTCAAGGCTTCCATAGACTTCAAAGTTTAGGGAGTCAGGTCCACACATGAACTAGGAACCCTGCATATTTCCTCACATAGCACTATGTACATCCATTGACATCAAAATGTATTTATCCTTCTGTCTCAGTTCTGTAAGTCTTCACAAGAGAAGAGTCCACTCAATATCTAATCCCACTGTCTACCAACCACACTGAAAGACAATGAGAACTCACTAAAATTTCATTGAAATAATAGTGTAAATGTAATTCAGCTTGAAATTTTATAGTTTCTTGAATTTGCTTGTTGTTTTTTATTTTAGTTGTATTTATATTTATGCCAGTCTTGTAGCAACAGGTATATTTCCAGCTTTGTCAAACCTGAAACAGTATCTAACTTTTTATTTTTTTTTCCTATCCCATTTTTTTGCCATGTATCTGAACACAAGGGCTCATATTGCTGAGTCCTGTCTATGTGCAGAATTAGACCAGTATTTATAAGCATATAAAGTGAATTATAATAGTAATAAAAACAATAAACTATACATAACTTCAATAATCAGAGCTAAACCTTTTTGACAGAAAATACTGATTGTTATTTAAAGACAAGTTGCAAACTATTTTAGTTGTTTTGCTTCTATGAAAAATTATGTTACATATAGATTGCCCTTCATTTATATGACCATACCCAATGTATAAACCAATGTAATTCAAAAGAGTTCACCTTGATATCAAGAATTCAAATATGAAAAATTTTGAAAAGCTTGGCAAAGAGAGAACACCTACAACCTTTCCTGTCAATAATTTTCCACTTTATACCACTTGAAAAAAATACCTACCAAATATGAGACACATCTCTGTCAAATTAAAACACTTTAATTTTGTTTCCAAAGATACTATTATAGGTGAAAGTATTACTTAAGGTGATCTATTTGCTGATTCCATGCAAACCCAAATTGCAAAAACATGCTTACATTATCATTATTATATCATTTCATATGCAATCATGTATAGCACTTCTAATTTTGCTACTTAATCGTATCTTTTAAATTGCATTACGAAACAGGATTTCTTAAACAAGCAGGTTGAATTGTCCACAAAGCATTATTAATTTTGCTTGTAATGCCACGCCACAGGGTACTTGCAAGAGATAATAAGAGCTCCCTCTGCTGCCAGGAAATAAATTGCGCCTTAATTTTTATTTAAATTTGCAACTCAGCTTCTCTGGTGTTTACTCCATGATTTATATTTCTTGTAATCACTAACTGCTTCTGTTATCTTTAAAATTATTTTTATATTATATTTTTTTCTTTTTAAGGCAAAGCAGATCTATTAAATACAATATTTAACATTTTAAGCAACCCAAAACTTAATTAGTAATTGCAAACAGTTCTTTGTTATGAAACAAAGACACCAATGTACACAGAATTGTATTAATCTCAGGAATGTTATAATTACCTAAAATTCCACATAAGTTAATATTTCAGCACATGCTTTCAGAGAGTCTAATATATGAAATTTCCATAAATGGAGTTCATAACCTGAAGCTGATTATAAAAACCTCTGCACATTCAGAGTATGCAAAAATTAGTAATTTCCCTATACTTACAGAAATTTTAAAATATGTCTTTCTGAAATTCTGCAGAGAGTCTGAAATGGGTTTCAATGGATCCTGTAGCATGATTGAATTTCTGGGGATACCTCAGTTCTTAATGATTTGATTCCAAAACATATATACACAATAAAGAGGGGCACAAAAGTAATTTTGCAGTGAAGGTGCTAGTGGCCAACTGAGGTTATTCACTAGTATTTTCAGTTCTTGAAATCTAAATTCTGCTTCTAAATTATAAATCACTTCATGTCATGGATCTTTGAATGCATAAGAATAGATAAAATCCTACTCAAGTTCTCCAAATCTGAATTTTATTATATGTTGAAATTTCATTGACAATTCTATGAACATTATCAATAAGAATTCATAATACTGATAATAATTTCAGTGATAATCCAAGAGTAACCCAGAAGACAAAAATGGTATTGAGTGAAATGTAAACAGATTCCAGAAAGCATCGGGAATCAACACTTGCCTTGCTGGACGTGGGAAGCTACTTATAGTTCTCTGCCTTCACAATCATTTGGACGTGTCTTAGGAGACAGCCACATTTTTTTCTAAACAACTATGGTAGCAATAGCATGTACACATTACATAAGATTTATCTTTAGGATACTTATATTCTTCTACATTTTGCTGTGTTAACAATGATATTAGAAAGTACAGATTTGTTCAATATTAGGTCTTGTATATAGCACTCAAACTAATAGATCCAGATTTAACTTGCCCTTAGAGTAAATTGAATTAGGTAATCATGGATAGCGAATGATTGGAAAAGGAATACAACTGAGCACTGAGCCAAGACCTCAGAAAACAAAAACTCAGTGCAAGTTTCAAGTAGAACACAGGAGCTATGTGAGTGGAACATAGCAGAGTAAAAGCAGTCAAGAATAATCTCAAGGAAAAAGGTTAACTTGATATTTTCCATACAATAAATAAAACCAAGACTCAATTGTTGTAGGTTGGCTTTGGCTGTGATTTTTATAGTGAGCAACAGTAGAAAGTTTGAAGCAGGTATGTAAAGGTGCAAAGGGAATCTCATAAGATAGACAAACAGGGATGGTTGAGTTAGATTGATTCTGAAATTTGTAGACGGTAGAGGCTGAGAAAAAAACAGTGTGAGTCTATGATTTCAAATCTGAGGACACAGAGTTAGTAAAAAAAATCATAACCTACAGAAATACATATTTTCATGAAGAGATGATATATATTTACTTTTTGTGTAATAAAATGACAGATTATTCTCAGCACTAATATAAATGCATTTCAGGGAACTAATTAAATTTTTAGAATCTGTTAGAAATGAGTAAAGTAAATGCTATTACAATGTGTGGGGAATCACAAGTAAATTATACTTTAAAACGTCCTATTTCTTTTGTAAAATTGAAACACAATAAATGCTGGGGTTTGAATGTCAACAGCTTTCTAGAGGGAGAGAGAATGTGTCCAAGATTCACCCTAATTTTTTTGCAGAGAAAGAAAATGGTCTTATATTTTATGGTTAGTGGAAAAGATCGCTGGTGTTAAGACAGCTTTCACTTTTGACTTTCCGTCCTTTTTGCAGTCTTAAAACATCTGTCATTGACACATTTGGAACAACGGGGCTTTTGTTCCCTTCCTTTCTCTTTTTTACTATTTCACTAAATCCTATTTTATGTCTCCCTGCCTTTATTTAAGGAGAAGCAAGTTTATTTTCTAAGATATAGCCATTGTTTCATCAACAACACATTTATTGAAAATCTTTGATGTATCTATTTTTATGCATGGCATATGAGGGACTTGCAGAGATTAGTGTTTACCTATAGAATAAGTCATTAGGGAATCATTAAATTGTGAATTATTGTATGACTATAATCATAAAGAAGAAGACAGCGATGGAAGAGATTATTCGTGAATTAACATAATCAAAGAAATCAGTGCTGAAACCTAAGAACTTGGAATACGTGGTTCGCAGACATGAGACACATTTCTTGTTGAGAAAACCAGAAAAGACATTAAAAAGTATCAAACAAACCCAGGGAAAAATGAAAGATGTTTCCCAAGGGTAAAGAAAAATGCTCTTAAATTTAGAAGGATTTATTCCAGAATGGAGCAAGAATATAGGAGTATGAGAAAGCGATTTGCCCTGAAACTTTATGTCCCAGTGTCTGCTCCAGTGCTGTTCCACACCATTTACCTTTTCCCTTTGTTTTCTAAACATGAGCTCCCCAAGGTTAACATTCAAGATTAATCTTAGACAAAGTTGGGAGGTAGGTAAGTACATGTTATCTTTACCTTTCCTTTCAGGAAAAGCCTCTGCAGAATAGGAGGCAATACTAAATTGATGTACTAGCACATCTAGAGGCCATTCCTCGAGGGCCACCAAAGAATATTTGCAGAAAGTTCGGTGAGAGATGATGAGATGATTGTCATCTGAAGGGCACGTTTACTTGAGAGGCAGTGTAGTAAGACAGATAAGAATGCAAAGTCAGGTTGCTTGGGCCACTCTTGGTTACTCCATAACTAGTGTGACCTTGGCCAAATCTTTTAATTTCTTTATGCCTCCATTTTCATTTCTGTGAAATGAAGATGATAATAGTACTTTTCTTATGGAGTTGTTCTGAGGATGAATTGATGTCGTGTGCTTAGTATAAAGAACTTTGCAGCACTACAGAAATATCGCTGACATTTATATTGAAACTCAGTTTACCAAGCGATGTGAAAATATATCACTATAGTAATCTGGAAGTTATTTTCATTATTATTCTCATTTCACAGGTGAAACTGAGGCTTAACAATTTCCGGTAAATTTTCTAAGATCACAGAGTGTATAAAGGCTTAAAGGGATTACATCTAATTCCGAAACATTTGTTCTATCCTTCCCCCGTCAGTCTCTGAAATCTGGTATGAAAATCCAAACACAACCTTTTATATTTAGGGCTGCACAAACCTAAAGAGCATATGAAAGAGGAAAGGCAAAGCAGTTTTTGTATTGCAACTTGATGCATAATTCTGGCTACATTCTTAGTTGATTTGAGGGATGATATCCTCTGCATTACTAATCCATAGTACAGTACAATATTTTGTTATCCCCACCTTTCATTACTTTTATTGGCAACATGTAAACACATTGTACTGATAATATTGTTAGTTGCTTATAGATATTCTCCTAAAAAATATTAGCTAGAAGCTAAATCTTCTTTATCTGTGTTGATCTAAAATTCCCCTTCCTTTAGCATTGTAGTCACATTTAAACAACAATGCAGTGACATTTATAATTCTGAAAGCATGCAAGGTAAAATGAGTCTGATTGGGAAAAATGCATATGGAACCTCAGAGCAGGCATTCCATAGTGAACTTAAAAATACACATAACTCCATTTGAGATATTCCACGATAGTAGCAGAAAAGGCAATGTATTGCATTAACACATAAGCATGAAAATGCCATAGCCTATTCATGGGAGACAGGTGTTAAATTATAAAGTGTGTATTGTTCATATGGTGTTTATGTCTTTTAAGTTTGTTTGACATTCCAGAAACAATGTGACTAGAACTCATGAATAAAATTGGAATCATTTTCTTTCCTTTTTTAAATATATTTTTTTTCTTATTCTCATGTCTGCTGGAAAAATAAACACAGGTAAATTAATCTATGTATTTTACTAACACAATACAAATTATCACAGGGACATTAATTAACTAAGTGGAACATATTCTATAATATATTTGTACTTCCAGATTATTCTTTTTCTGATTCCTGTGGTTTCAAGTGGCAGGAATTTGTTCAGTTATTTTGAAAATGGAGTGATCATATCATTAACAATAATAAGAGAATGATAAATAAAGGCATACAGGGATCTTGAAAGAGCAAAGATAAATATATAAAATTTACCTACTTCAGGAACATCATAGATATTCTAACGTGACTAATTCATAATACAGCTCACTTAACAGGATAGAAAGTAAAACGTGGGTTTGATCTACTATTAAATATCTCCAGAGGAGATCGTAGTTTTTTATACTGAATAGAAAAAGTATACTTGTATACACATAAACTGTGGGAAAAAAGTTCATTCTCAGTAAATAGCTCTTTCCTCTCTATTATAACATATTCCTATTTTTCTTCTAACCCAGTTTTCATTATAAATCGAATGAGTGATGCCAGAAGTATGAGCTGAAGGATGTTACTTAGTTGATTCTTAGGATAGAAATGTACAAAAAGCTCATTTAGTTCTGTAGTGTGTTTTGAAGATGTGGAACATATATATTCCCCCATCACATATCTCGAGATATTCTGAGAAATGCATTGTTAGGTGATTTCATCATTGTGCAGACATCATAGACTGCACTTACACAAAGATGGTGTAGCTTACTAAACATCTAGGCTGCATGGTGTAGTTTATTGCTTCTGGGCTAAGAACCTGTTTAGCATGTTACTGTACTGAATACTGTAGGCAATTGTAACACAACGGTAAGCATTTGTGTATCTAAACATAGAAAATGTATAGTACAATACAATATAAAAGATTAAAAAATGGTACACCTGAATAGGACACTTACCATGAATGAAGATTGCAGGACTAGAAGTTGCCCTGGGTGAGGCAGGGAGTGACTGGTGAGTAAATATGAAGGCCTGGGACATTGCTGTATGTTACTATAGACTTTATGAACACTGTACACTTAAACTATACTTGATTTATTTAAAAATTATATTCAATAATAAATTAAACTTAACTTACTGTAATGTTTTATTTATAAACTTTTAATTTTTTTAACTTTCTGAGTCTTGTAATAACAGTTTAAAACACAAATACATTGTACAGCTGTACAAAGATAATTTCATTTTTATATCCATATTCTATAAGGTTTTTTCTATTTAATTTTTGTTTATTTTTTAAGATTTTTTGCTAAAAGCTAAGACATAAACACACACATTTGCCTGGATCAGAATTATCAATATCACAATTTCCGCCTCCACATTTTGTTCCACTGGAAGGTCGTCAAAGGCAATAACATGCATTGAGCTGTCATCTCTTATGGTAACAGTGTCTTCTTCTGTAACACTTCCTGAAGGACCTGCCTGAGGCTGTTTTACAGTTAACTTTTTTTATAAGTAGAAGGAATACATAGTAAAATAACAACAATAAATGTAGAATAGTAAATTTATGAACCAGCAACATAGTGATTATTGTCATTATCGGGTATTATGTACTGTACATAATTGTATGCACTATACATTTATGCACTGGCAGTGCAATAGGTTTGTTTACACCCCCACCATCACCACAAACATGTGAGTAATTCATTTCACTATGTTGTTAAGGTGACTATGATATTACTAGCTGATAAGAATTTTTCAGTTCCATTATAATCTTATGGGACCACCTCTCAGTCCATCATTGACTGAAACATCAGCGTGAGGCACAGGACTGCATATACACATACACATATGCATATATAGTCACATATAAAATATATCTTATATCCACATATACTTGCATTCACATATACAATTCAATTATATTAATTTAAATGAATCTCTCCATCACCAATCGAAGTCATGGTGGTGTGGGCCCATCCCTATCATGTTATTAATACATAATGTGATGATATTAACTTTAATATCAATGTCTAGTCTTTGAAGCAACATTTAAACTCTAGCAAAATCATTGGTGTGAGATTCTAATCTTCTTAAACTAGCAAGGTATCATTTAAGCATTTCCTTACTCCAAACAAATATTAAATCATCAAATAGATTAATTTACAAGTACTTAAAAGTATTTTTAAGCATTTTCTAATTACGTAAGACTTTATTGAGTACTTTAGGATGCATAAGAAATAAAAACAAAATAAAAAGTCCTTTTCTATAAGGAAATGAAAATTGTAACTGGGAGAGATAACATACACTTGGAAACAAACAGCAAACATGACAATGCCATGTTTCTATAGCAATACAATGAATATATATATAAACATATATATGAAGTAGATATGTGTAATTAATACTATTCAATAGACAACACATTGGCTTAGTAATTAATACTATTCAATAGACAACACATTGGCTTATACTATTGGGGATTAAAGTAAATTATAAAAATAATGAACAAGAAAGAATTTTAGATGAACTGAAGAAAATGAATAAAAAAGACAAATGAGTCAAGTGAAAGATTTGACTTCGTTTAAGTATGAGAGACTTAAATTAATTTTAGGCCAAAAAAGAACAACTCAGTAGATACCCAAAACACAGGCAACAAAAGTGAAAATAGAAAAATGGTATTACTTCAAGCTAAAAAGCTTCTGCTACACAGCCAATGGAAAAAACCTACATAGTGAAGAGACAACCTACAAAATGGGAGAAAATGTTTGCAAACCCATAATCTGATAAAGGGTTAATATCCAAAATCTATGAGGAACTCATCCAACTCAATAGCAAGAAGAAAAATAGCCCAATTTAAAAATGGACAATTGACCTGACTAGAATCAAAAGAAGACATACCAATGGCCAGGAGGTATATGAAAAAAAAATCAATATTACCAACCATCAAAGACATGCAAATCATAACTACAGTGAGATATCACCTCACACCTGTTAGAATGGCTACTATAAAAAAGATGAAAGATAAGTGCTGACCAGAATGTCAGCAGTTGGAAGAAAGATACAGTGGACACAGATTCTGAGCTGGAGTTAACCTGCAAATTTCAAGTACATATTGAGACTTTCATTTTCAGAACATTACAAGCTGAGTCGACTTGGAACCTTTGCACTGCATACACATAGAAATTACATATGAATGAAATGATTGCTAAAATTCCAAATATGATTATGAGAAACAAAATTAAATCAAAAGCTCTCAGAAATCCAAAGCACACTAAAAACTTGGGAAATAGAGTTATTGTGATGTGGATGGTATGTTGATAAAGGAAGCACAGTTATCTCAAAATGTGCCCTAGACTAAAATTTGGATGGTAATACACACAAAAAGACAGGATGCTAAGCAAAATGAAATTCAGAACATTATATGTAATCCACGCCTTGAAGGAATGCACACTCAGAGAATTACAGGGGGTATGTAAACTGGTTCTTGAAGACAGAAAGAATACAGCTTTTTGTGTTTGTGTGTGTTTGGTTTTGTTTTCCATTTCTTGAATTATTTTTTTTTTCTTTTGCCATGTGACCCAAGTGACAAAAAGGCTTTCATTAAAAAGAAAACACACACACACACACACACACACACACAAACACACACACACACACTCACCTCAAGCACAGATTTTAGAAAACTCCTTTATTATTACATATATGTTCTGGAAACACACACCATTGAATTAATGTACAATTTTGGCATATCCTAATCATAGTCTTTTTTTCCCATAAATTAGGAGGCACAGGATTCCTATGAGAAAATATTCTCTTTGTAAAAATATTTCCATTCCAAATAATTTCACTATAAAAATATAAAAAATCATAACAATGCAGCAAAACAAAGTAGAGAACAACAAACTCTAAGGAAATAAAATACTAGAACAATTTAAAAGAAACCATAATTATTTTAAAATGATTAAAGAGATTAACAAGGGAAAACAAAAAATATATCAAGATGCTATAGAAAGTATAAGCAGGAAGTGACAAAATATATAACTTCTAAAATAAAATGTATAGTCGTTGATGTTAAGAAATCAACTAAAGTGTTCATGTATTAGACTTAGCCTTAAAAAATAATTCATTAGCTAGAAGGTGTGAGTGTATTAGGAAAGCAACCAAAATGAAGCTTGAACATTAAAAAAATGGATCAAAATTTAAATATTGGATTTTTCAAAGGGAGATAATTTTTATCAACCAGTGAAGAAAAACTTATCTGCAAATTAAAGCAATCAGATAGGGAACAGTGTGTTTCAACAGGAACTGCAGGAGATTTCTTTACATTGTGAAAGGAAATAATTGACAACATAAACATATATCCACATAAAATATTCAGGATTAGGATGGAATCAAGTACTTTAGCCAAAAAATTGAGAAATTTGAAACTCAAATCATTTGATGTAGAAAATTTTTACAATATGGCTTCAAAAGGGAAATTGGACTGGAAGTCAATACATAAAGAAATCAATTAGCAATTTGGTCAACACATTAAGTTATATTTTCTGCAAAAATTAATGGTAATTATAATTATTTTATCTGGAGAAGTTTTGAAAGAAGATACAACTAAAACAGTAGAAAATATTACAGGAAACATGAAATAGAGGTCAGAGTTAAGATATAAGATTTGTATGTTTTTTAGAGGGTAAGTGAATATATTTGTTGCATTTATATCATATTAACTCTGCTATATAGTTTAAACTTTATATATTAAGATGAGTTATTAAAAATAGAATGCATATATCCTAATAAACAGGTATGGGAAAAACAAACAGGAAAAAATTAATCAATATAATAAAAAAAATAGAACTTTTTCTTCAAAGCAGGAAAAATAAATGTAAAATAAAATGTAATATTAAGATATGTTTTTCAGATCCTGGGGCCAGTGTAGTAGACTGGAAGTCAACCATACATGCTACTCTCAAGGAGAGGATCAAAATTTGCAAGTAGATGCCCATCTATGAATGTATCTTCTTGGAGAGAGCATTGTAAATCATCAACAAAGTGACAGGAGAGGGAGATGGGGTGATCCACTTGTCAAAACTGTAAGGTGCCTGGGGGAGGCATTCACCTGTGGGGAAGGATCGGAGGGAAGAACCCTGGGGCTCCATGCTCCTGCCATAGTCACTGTGACCTGACTTGTGTGGGTGTCTCCACCACTACCACAGACTTCCAGACTGACCAGAGATCTAACTGGAGACTGTGCAGGGACATTGCACCAGAAAGTAGGCACAGCAGGGACCAGTTGGCTTCCATTTCTGGGTCATAGCAACTGATGCCATTTTGAGCTCTCAAGTTCAAAAAGACAGAAAGATCACAAATAAACAACCTCACCACTCAAGGACCTAGAAAAAGAATAATAAACCAAACCCAAAGCCAGGAAAAGAAAAGAAATAACAAAGCTCAGAGCAGAATCAAATGACATGAAAATAAAGAAACAAAAATACAAAGTATCAATGAAATTTTAAAAAGATTTTAACTAAATGATAATGAAAATATATAAAGATTTGTGAGATACAATTCAAGCATTGTTTAGAATTGTTTTGCTTTAAGTAATATGAAGAAATTTTAAAAATTAGTGACATGATAGTCCATCTTAAATCTATCTAGA
>CM052436.1:38606892-38626964 GCA_028533085.1 Varecia variegata | reverse complement strand
GCTATAAGAAATAACGATGATACGACATCTCTTTGGTTCTCCTGGAGAGAGTTGGAACCCATTCTATTAAGTGAAGTATCCCAAGAATGGAAAAATAAGCACCACATGTACTCACCAGAAAATTGGTTTCCCTGATCAACACCTGGGTGCAAATTTAGGAATGACACCAATTGGGTATCGGACAGAGGTGGGGGGAGGGGATGGGTGTATATCTACATGAGGAGTGTGATGCGCACTGTCTGGGGAATGGACACGCTTAAAGATTTGACTCAGGGGGATTGGGGTGGGGGAGAGGATGGGTGTATACCTACATGATGAGTGCGATGTGCACTGTCTGGGGAATGGACACTCTTGAAGCTCAGTCTCGGGGGGGTTGGGAGGGGCATGGGAAATATATTTAACCAGAACGGTTGTACCCCCATAATAACCTATAATAAATAAAAAAAATAGAAAATTAATGAATAGATGAGTAAATAAACTGCAGAATTAGCAAAATAAAAATTAAAAAAATACTTCAGAAAACTGACAAAACAAATAGCATGCTCTTTGAATACATCAACAAAATTGAGAAACCCCTATGTAAACTGATCAAGAATAAGAGAAAGAGATAAATAAAAAACAATACTAGGAATGAAAGAAGTGTCATCCTTATAGATCCTATAGACATTAAAGTGAAAAAAAGTTCACATTTAAAATAATGGAAAAGCAAAAGATCTCCCAGACAATATGCGTTTTATGTTCTTTTAAAAAAAAAAGTTTAATTAGCTTAGAAATAAGCCCCAATATATACATTCTTCCTCTTTCTCTCACGTGGAAATATAACAGAAATAAAAGAAAACAAAAGATATCATGAACAACTTTATGCCAACAGATTCAACAACTTAGATGAAAAACAAATTTTTAAAAAAATAAAATTTACTAAAATTGACAGAAGAGGAAAAAGGAAATATGAATAGTTATGTATTTATTAAGTTAAAGGGATTGGACATCAAAAAAATCACTAAAAAACAAGCCAAAACAAAAGTAAGCCCACATAATTTCACTGGTGAAATGAATTAAACATTCAAAGAAGAAATATTATCACCAGTACAAAAAATTTTCAGACAATAAAGAAGGAAACAACACTGCACTCATTTTATGAGGCCAGCATTACACTAATGCCAAATCTAGGCAAAGATGCCATAAACCAAGAAAGTGATGGAATAATAACTAATAAATATAGATAAAAATCCTTAGCAAAATATTAATAAATAAAATTAAGCAATATGTAGAAGAATTTTCTTATTCTGAGTTCTCTGAGGAGCAGATGCCAAAATAGGATTAAATATGGAAATATTTTCTTAGGAAAATGCCTATGTGAGGAAAATCGGGAGGTGGCCAAAGAAGACTAGAATATTAAGACAATGATACACATCCAACCCCAAGTGAAGGAATGAGAGGATAAGATTGAGAGGAATCATCCTAGAGTGCCATGCAGTTAAGGGTACATTTGGCAAAAGTTGTTGGTGAGTATTTTAGCCAATGTCATGTGACCAGAGTTTCTTGACTCCCAGGAAGAGGTCTGTCATAATATCCCCACTGTATTAGTCATTGTCAAGGAGCAGCCTGTTGGAGACATGGCCTTAGCACAGTACTACAATGGATCTCAAAGTGCGATACCTGAGGTTTGTGGTCATTTATGATCCATGCAGTTAGAAGTTCACAAGGTGCACTCTTTCTCATTATTATCAAGTAGAGTTAATGACACGAACTCAAAGCTGGGTTTTTTTTTGAATTTTATATATATGCATTTTTTATTTCAGAATATTACTGGGGTCTAAAGCCTTTGGTTACATAAATTGCCTTCACACTGCCTGTGTCAGAGATACAAGCATGGCCATGCCCCAGACAGCACACACCACACCCCTTAGGTATGGATTTACCCATCCTTTCCCCCCCCTCCCACCTGCCTGACACCCTGTGAATATTACTTCCCATATGTGCACATTAGCGTTGATCCTTAGTACCAATTTAAGGGTGAGTACATGCGGTGTTTGTTTTTCCATTCTTGTGATACTTCACTTAGAAGAATGGGCTCCAGCTCTATCCAGGATAATACAATAAGTAGTTCCCCATTTTTTTATGGCTCAGTAGTACTCCATGGTGCACATATACCACATTTTATTAATCCACACATGTACTGAGCACTTGAATAGTTTTCACATCTTTTGCAATTGTGAATTGTGTTGCTATAAACATTCTAGTGCAGATATCTTTTTTATAAAATGCCTTTTTTTTCCTTTGGGTAAATACCCAGTAATGGGATTGCTGGATCAAATGGTAGTTCTACTTTTAGTTCTTTGAGGTATCTCCATACTACTTTTCATAGAGGTTGTCCTAGTTTGCAGTCCCATCAGCAGTGTATGAGTGTTCCTATATCTCTGCATCCACACCAACATTTGTTGTTTTGGGACTTTTTGATAAAAAACATTCTCACTAGAATTAAGCGATATCTTATTGTGGTTTTGATTTGCATTTCCCTGATGATTAGAGATGTTGAGCATTTTTTCATGTTTCTTGGCCATTAGTCTATCTCCTTTTGAAAAGTTTCTGCTCATGTCCTTTGCTCACTTTTTAATGGAGTTTTAAAATAAGCAAACCAACTAATGTGATTCACCATAGTAACAAAATACTGTATTTAACATTTAGAAAGTGATCAATGCAAATTAACATATTAATGGAAAGAGAAAAAGCATTTAAAAATATTAACACCCACCCATGATAAAAATTTTCAGCACACTAAGAATAGAAAGCAACTTTTTCAATCAGATAAAGAATATGTAACAAAAACCTACTGCTAACATTGTACTTGTTAAATGTTAGCCAACAGACAAAATGTACTCCCTTTGGCTAACTGAGCTGATGAAAGTTAAAACAAAATCAGGGTGCCATGCACGGGTGAAGGAATTGTCAGGTGTTCTGCTTTCAGAAAGATGCAAAAGTGTCACAGAATCTTCCTTTCTATAATCAAGTCAAACCAGTTCCTGCTGGTGGTGCCAAGATAGATTGCAGCTGGAAATTCCCAACTGACTACCAGCAGACCACCTGGCACCAACCAACCACTGGAGCCAACCAGTTAAGAGGGACTAGTGAATTGGGGCTTAGAGGTCATCTAATCAAGACTCTAGTCCTCATTGCCCTGACTCCTTTCTCCTGCTGTGTGGTTTTTCCCTTTACAATCTCTAACTCTCCAGCTCCCACCCCAACACATTTTCAGTTTGTACCAGAGGCTGTGTCTGTCTCCCCAATCAGCAGATTGCATATAGAAAACAAAGCTCTCCAATTTTACTCTGCAGATCTCATAGTTTTTTTGTTAACACGGTGAAATATTGATTTTTTTCTTACTATGTTTGCAAATAAGACAAGAATTTCCACTCAAATCACGTATTTTTAATATTATACCTGCAGCCCCAGTCAAGGAATTTCAGTGTATAGGGCAAGGATAATATATAAAAAGCATGAAGCACTGAAAGGAAAAAGTAATGCTTTTCTATTTACAAATAGCATGTTTATTTAATGCAGAAAATCCTAAGACACCTACAAACCAGAAAGAACTAATAAATGAATTATCCAGGTCATAAAGAAAGGTTCATATTGAAAATTGAATATATTTTTTATATACTAGCAGCAACATTAAAAAATGAAATTTTTGAAATCCTTTATATAATAACTCCAAAATACATAAATGTAGAGAAATAAATTTAACAAGAGACATGCAAGTTTCCTAGACTAAAAACTCTGAAATATTTAGAGAAAATAAAGGAGAACTAAGTAAATAGAGACATATTCCATGTTCATGAGTTGAAACACTCAAAATTGTGAAATTTGTATTATGCTCAAATGAATGTATATATTCAAATTAGCCCATTGAAAATTCCTGCAATTTTTTTAAAGAAATTGACAAATTGTTTATAAAGAATAATGGAAATTAAAAAGATCTAAAAGAGCCAAATAAATTTTTAAAAAGGAAAGAAAAGCAGAATTGGAGGATTTATTCTACTTGATTTTAAGATTTTTAAGACTCAAAGCTACTATAGAAATTAGAAAGTTACTGTAATCAAGAGAGTACAGTATTACTAAAAGAATAGAAATATAGATTGATAAAACACAATAGTCTATAAATATATACATATAAATTGATTTTTGACAAAGATTCCAAGGCAATTCAGTGGGAAAAGGAAATGGTTCTATGAGCAACTGAATATTCATATGAAAAACAAATATACATTGAAACTTAGTTTGAAATAAATCATAGGCCTATACATATAAGCTAAAACTTGACTACAGAAAATCAAAAGTATAGAATTTGGTACCTGACTTTTGGAAATGTTTTTTTGTTTTTAATCTCAAGCAAATCAAGTATTTATAATAATTGGTACCAAAGAGAACTTCAGAAAATTTGAGGGTCAGTATCAAGCAGATTATGTCCTCTGTTCCTATTGGAATTAAGTGAAAAATTAAGAAGTTTAAAATTAGAAAAATACATATACATATACATACACATATAAAATGCTTGAATTTAAAATTAACTTATAAATGTTGAAAAACTTACAAATAAATGAAAACAAAAATTATACACATTAAATCTTGCATGCTGTAGCTATCATGGTGCTTAAAGGATATTTAAAACATTAATCTTACATTAGAAAAGAAGAAAGACCTAGTCTTCATCCCTTAATTCCTCATGCATGTAATTTAACAAGTTAGAAAGGGAAAAAAATATGTACCTCAAAAATAGAGTAAAAAAATAAAAATACAATAGAATATAATGAAATATTGAAGAATGCAATGGTGAAAATCAATAAAATCAAGAGAAATATTGGTGTAATGGATAGAAATATGAAATTGAATACATTCCACTCCTCAGACTACATAATGTAAAGAATCTTTTGTTCATGCGTTTGAGAATATTTGTAGAATAATTATTTTAGCATTTTTGGTACTAGAAAAAAATATCTTTGTCTATGGGCAGTAGAATCCATAAGTAAAATGTTAAATGAAAAAAAAAAAAAGAATAGTCACAGAAAAGATGTATATACAACATGAACAATTTTACATAAAATCAAAAAAGTGCAAAACCAAATATGTTTGTAAATACATCCATATAAAATAAACAATAAAAAAAGCAATGGAATGATGAAAATTAAATTAAATTAAATTCAGGGTTATCAGAGGAAAAAGAAAGAAACACCATATTTTACAAGAGAGAAAGTGCATACAACACATACAGTCTTTTCCCCTTTTAAATTATTCTTTAAATAGTGGTTATAATAGGTTTCATAAAACTCAATAAAACTATTTATTGTAAGGTATTAGATTGTACTGGAATAGCAGTATTTTTTCACTATTAAATATCTATTTTATGTAGTTTCTAATTATATAAAAACTACATGATGATTGTGAAATAATTGTAACTATGTGAAAGTATAAAGGAATAAAGGCAAACAGAAATCCTAACACCTTGACAAAATATCCATAAGCATTTCAAGGACTGCACTTCAATGCCTCTCTTCAGGCACAGGCACGTGTTCCTCTTTACGATGAGATAATCCTTTCAATTACCGCTTTGCCTGGTGGACACTTGTTGAGGGCCCAGGCACTTGAAAATGCAGCCTCAGTTCCTGCTGTCTCTTTCACTTTACATGTCCCTGGGAAAGTCTTTTAGTTCTAACATCTGTAACATTGAATAAATACTTATTTAATGCATATCTGTTTGGAAACATCCACAAGTCTTCTGTTTAAAGGAACAAAAACAGATTTACATATTGGCCTGAAGATTGGAACATGGACTCTGAAAACAGAAGCTGCAGGAAATTCTAACATTAGGGACATTCCATAGAAAATGCCCTGCCTCCGGGTACATAAACTGAAATTCATGAACTATCAACAGGAGTTTTTCTTCATTGCCCTATGGGAGGAAGATGAAAGGAAAGTAATGGAAGGATAATGAGCAAAACAGTGCTTCAACAGTAGAAAAAGAAATACACTACTTTCCCCCCTCTCTACTCAATAAAGGGATTGTGTGTGGTGTGTTTGTGTGTGTATTAAGAGTATGATCATTCTGATTTTTCTTCCTTAAAATGAAGAAAAATATAAAACGGCTTAAAATCTAAAATTTTAAAAATGTAATTTTAAAATGTAAAATATAAACATGTATTTTTATATAATTAGAAACTATATTATGATGATAATAGTAATAACATTTGCATTTGTGGACTGCTTTATAGAGTTTAAGTTATTTAATATATGCTTTCTCATTTAATCCACACATGAGCCATCTGAGATGGTAGAGGATATATTATTCATTCAAAGAATTAATGATCTGAGGGAAAAAGAAGTTTGGGTATCCGTGTGTGTACGTGTGTGTGTGTGTGTGTGTGACTTATTCAAGGTCACAAGGCTGCTATATTTCAGAACTAAAACTATTACATCAAGTCAGTTGATAATATAGTTTATGGTTCTTTCAGGTTGGGGAACATAAATATTTTCTTTAAATCAAATCTGCAAGGAAAGCAACATGTTATATTATAAAATACATTTAAATATAGGTCCATTTCAAATTTTACTGACGTATTTAAAATTTTAGGTTATAAAATGAATTAAATAGGTGTTGCATTTTAAATATTTTGCAAACAGATTATATAAACATAGTATGCTTTGCAAACAGGCTTTTGAGTGATGAGAACTTTAGAGATGTAAATCTAATTCCATTTAAAATGAGAAACAAAATTTTAGAGAGTTCAAGTTATTCAAGGTCATGTAGATTTCCTAGGATACAGTTTAAACAATATGCAAGGCAATATAGACTATAAAATGAAATACGAGTTTGTGCATTTATATAAGTTAGATAACACCTGAGTTGATGAGTTATATAATATAAAAAATCTTGATGATTTATTTCCTCTAATAATTTATTTCCTAGATAATTATATTAATTGTTGAACTACATAATTGTGATACTTTTTCTAGCTTCATTGAGATATAATCAACAAATAAAATTGTATAATTTATAATGTACAGTGTGATGTTTTGATAGACATATGCATTCTGAAATGATTACCACAATCTAGCTAAATAACATATCCATCGTCTCACAGCAACTTTTTGTGTATATGGTGAGAACATTTAAAATCTACTCTCAACAATTTTCAAGTATATGATATATTATTATTAACTCTAGTCACCATACTGTACAGTAGAGCCCCAGAATTTAGTCATTCTGTCTTCCTGAAACTTCATACCTTTTGGTCAACATCTCCTCTTTACCCATCCCCACCCTCCAGCCCCTGGCAACCCACCATTCTAATCTCTGCTTGTATGAGTTTGACATTTTTAGATTCAACATATAAGTGAGATCATGCATTTGTCTTTCTGTACCTGACTTATTTCACTTAGCATAATGTCCCCCAGGTTTATTCATGTTTTCACAAATAAGATTTCCTTCTTTTTTAAGACTGAATAATATTGCATTATACATCACATATTCTTTATCCACTCATCTATAGATGGACACTTAGGTTGATCCATATCTTGGCTGTTGTGACTCACGCTACAATGAACGTGGGGACTTTTTAATACAAACTGTTCTTGTTAAAGCCTAACTTATATATGAAATGTGCTCATCAGATAAGTGTAAGACTTTGTTGCTTTTCCCAAATAGACCACCTCAGGTAATATAACCACAGTTAGGATAAAAATCAGATCATTAGTAGAATCCCCAAAATCCCCTCCTGCTCCTTTGAAGTCACTAAGTACCCCCTATTCTGAATTCTAACAATATTGATGAGTTTTGCCTCTTTTTGAATTTCATGAATATATATAAAATGTATAATTAGCACTTTTTAACTCTGAATTTATTGTTTAATATTCTGTTTATGAGATTAATTCATGTAGTTGCATGAAGTTACATGTAGTTGAAGAACAGCTATTTAAATCCATTTTACTATTGATAAATGCTTGTTTTTTTCTAAATCTTGGTGATTACCAGTAGTGCTGATACAAAAAAAATTTATACATGGCTTTTGATGAACACAGGTACACGTTTCTATTGGGTCTATACCTAGAAATAAAATGGCTTGATCATTGTTTGGCCTTGCTTTAGTTTACCTTTAATGGATACTGACAAATCTACAGTACTATTTGACAAAATCTGTTGACTCAAAGCCTCGAAAATGTGATATTTGGTGTTGCATTGAACCAATGAATTCTGACTGAAACACGGGGGAGGGAGCACATAATATTAACATTATATTTTATACTTCATGAGAAAATAATATATGCTATAAATATTATTAGTCAGATGGCTATTTTAATATAAGCTGAAAAGGATAATTAGTCATTTTGCATGTCTCTGTTTTAAGGTATTACAGAACATTTTAATTAAGTTGACATTAGGTCACCATATTTATAAATTGTGACAGTAGCCATTTAGTTTATTTTTGTAGTCAGAGAAATACCAGTATTTGTGTTTCTGATTGACAGCGTGGTGGGGTAGTATATACTCCTGGCAGTAATTTAAGGCTACAGACTTATATAGGCTTTTATATCTTTAATACATGAATCCCAATTTGCCATTGCCATTGACATAAACCTGAATATCAAAGAAGAGAGAGAATAAAGAAAGCTACAATATTCTTAACCACATTGGACCAAAAATTATACTCATCACTTCTACTCCTACATTATTGGTGACAACTATGGCCCCACATAATTCCAATGGTCAGTGCTGAGGAGGGAGAAGGCTGGAAGTATTGTTGACTATGGCAGGTTCCCAGAAATAACTGTAGTCCATCAAAGGAAGCATATCTTTTTCATGACAACTAGGCATCTGTGCCGAATCTGGCTACCACATGCCCATGGGAAGTGTATTCCCCTCAATTCATAATCCTGTACACACACAAGAGAGATAGCCCAAAGTTCCACCTACTGACTGCATTCAGGTCAATGTTCATATTCTCTATGTGAGACTTCTCCATCAATTCTGAAAGAAATTCATTCTTTTCCTGTAACTATGAAAACAAAAACACAAACATAATTTCAGTACTACTCTCTTCCTACATAGTTGGGATAAAAACAGCACAATAAAAATTTCTATTATAAAAGATGGTGGCTGGGCATAGTGGCTCATTGGTACATGCCTGTAGTACCAGCTACTTGGAAGGCTGAGGCAGGAGAATTGCTTGAGCCCAGGAGTTTGAGGTTGCTGTGAGCTATGGTGAGGCCACTGCATCCAGCCTGCACAACAGAGCAAGACTCTGACTCAGAAAAAAAAGATAAATAAGGGAAATGAAATAGCTGTCATTGATTCATATTGATGATAGAATTCTACAGGGAAAAGCTTAGAGGACCCCAATTCTGTCCTATGGGAAGAACTTACTCGTCCATTTTCCTCCCAGAATCCTGCTCCCAACCTCTGAGAGCTTCACCTTTATCTTCCATGACTACATCTAACGTGGGTGTTTCGGGAATGTGTCACTTTTGCAGCCTGTGTCTTGATCTTTAAAATTGTAAGGCAGAGTACTGTTTTAAGGCTCAATCATTAAAATAACTTTTAGGTCAGCTCTTGGAATTTTTTTGACAATGTCATTACTTCACAATCACAGTAGGCTTCTGATTTACTTCCCTCCAGGTAAGCCTCTGTGCCATAAACACACCTCAATTTATTTCCCTGGCTTCACAGTTCTTAAATCTTTTTTTTTTTTTTTTTTCAGGACAATACCATGTCCTGAAAACATGGTATTGCCGTTGCTCCTGATTCTCTGCAGTACTAACTTCTAAATAAGAGAATTAGGGATTATATAACCACAGACTGGTTGCAGGGGAAGATAAGAGAGTATCAACTATTTTCAACTTCAGTCATGGCAGACAGTTTTTGCCTTATATCACAACTCCCAAGGTAGTGAATTAGCTAAAGAAAGGGTATTCACATGCCAAGAAACCCCAAAAGTGAAAAATTCTCCTACATCTGTCTATGGCAAGATTTGAAATTTGTACTAATAATATTCGATCACAACCACTCTTTCAATTTGAAGTTAGGCATTGTTTCTCTCTAGCCATTTAGCCATGCTTAAATATTTGTGCCAGCACTGGTTCAATTTATAGAGGCACAAACAACCACATATTTTTCAGGGGGAAAAAGGGCAGAATAGGGACAAAGATACCACTTTCATATAATTCATTGTACCCCATTTTCCATGGGAAGCAGTCTGTCCCACTGGTGTTTTGGTGTGTTTCTACTTAAAGTATTTCTTCCCTAGATCCTCTGAAAAGTACAATAATGAAATTTCAAAATCTTGAATACTTCTCCAGTTTTCATGCATTAGTTGTTTTTCTAAAGCCAGAAAATATACATTTAAAAATAAAACTTTCATGTAAGGAATTCTGTGGTTGTAATGAGATAGCTAAATACAGACCAATTAGGTTTGCTTGGTCATCTTCTCTTTGATTTAAGCATCCCGAGGGCAGCTGTATAAAACTTTAAAGAGTATCATATTAGTCTTGCTGTAATTATAACCTGTCTAATTTGATCACTAACCTCTCTATTGAAATGTTGGTTCTGTTTTTTAAAAGAGGCACATAACTGTTTTTAATTTTACTGAATGTTTCTTTGCCTAATTGTGCTCATGCCAATTGATATTGAATATTTAATAGCATGCATTTTATTTTAATGTATTTCTTCTTTCTTTTTCTAAAGGACTTGTCCCCAGGCACCAGAAACATAAAAGTGTCAGTACAATATTTTGTTTATAGCACAAAAAATAAAACAGTGTTCTGACAAATATTTGGTTATTTTATTTCATACTTATATGTCACCAATTTAAGTTTTAAATGTGGTATAAAATAACAAACTTCAAAAAAAATTTCCTGGAGAATGAAATTATGCACATCACTAAAGTATTCTCTCCTTAAAAAGTTTCAACAAATTTGTTATTTATAAGCAGCATTTCATGTCTACTTATGTAGCCAAACAGAATGAAATATCTGGACTACATAGTTATGAATACCTGACTTAATTATCAATAACAAGTAACCCCTGTAAGAGGCAGACAGATTTAATAGTTTCCCAAGCAGCAACCCCTTGAATTTTTAACTGCATAGAGTATTCCAGTGTTTACAGAATATCCTAAGTATAGAAACCCTGAAAAAGTCCTCTGAGCTCTAATTTTAAGGACATGTAGTCTGTGACTACATCAAGGACTTAAGAAAAATGGCAGGGGGTGGGGGAGATTTGCAGAAATCATTTGCATAATTTTAGAACCTTCATATATACTTAGAAAACTTCAGACATTCAAATTGGCAACATTGAGACACAAAGTGAATGCATTTATTAGGTTTTTTTTTTTTTTTTAGTATAAAGAGGTTCTTGTGAGCTAACTTACTGTTCTCTGCAGAAGCACCTCACCATTACAAAGCCTGTTCTTTCTTCATTAGCTCACGAAAGGGCCAGTATATATGAGAAGTGTGTGCCTGCAAAGCAACGACGTTGAATTTTAAGAAAGCCTTACAGAAATGTTTTGGTACACTACCAACATCAGTGCCAATTTTGTACAACCAATCTACTTTACAATAGAATTAATACCATTTAATAGCAATTATAATATAAGCTTTGTAAATGGAACTCTGATTTTTTCAGTGTACTGTGTATCCTACATTCTCTCTCTCTAAATCAAATTACTTGGTTAATAAAATATATTTTATTAAGTTAATCCTAATATATTTGATGCATTCATAAGATAACCATGTAAAAAATTAGAATTACTTCTAATAGTATGCCACTGAAAGACTTTATTTGCTGAAAGTTCTTCACCAATAAAAGTTTTGAAAACATTATAGAATGCATCTAAGAATGCACTATAGAATGCAAATGTTCAATCTCCTTTTAGTTTGGACAAAGAAGGTTTGCATACCTTTATAAGCCTGAAAAAAAAATGCCAGAAGTTAAAAATAATTTTATATTTCTTAAAGAGCTAGTATGTAAATTTATAAATAAATATTTAAAATTCTATACAAGGAGATAATTTCCTCAATTCTTTACAAAAGTAAATATACTTCACTTTGTAGTCTGGAAAATAGAAAACATTCCTCAAATAGATGGACACAATGTGTAGAAGCAATATTACTATTAATAATAGCCCCTTTGCTTTTGAAGTTTTTCTTTTAGAGAGAAATTCTAAGCATCTGATCTCATTTGTTGGTGCTTGATGGTATCCCATTAATAAGAAGCACTATTTTTACCTGAGCTTTCAAGAACTTAAAAGATAAAGAATAATACAGATAGAAACAATCATCTTTATTACTGATAGGGTGAATATTGGAAAAAGTGGCCTGCATCTCTGGCCTCGTGGGCTTAGTGATACTGAAGGATGTTCCAGGTCAGTCACCAGTGGCAACAGCCCATCTCAGGAACCCTCACCATGGACAGACACCACATGAATGAGAATATTTGAGAGCACATGCTTCATGCAGGTGGATAATTGCCCAGAAAAAGAGGAAAGAAAAAGGATCATGGAGAAGTATGTTTACTTCCTTGTTCCAATCAAATCAGTAAGTTAGGTAACTCCTCCTTCCTGTATAGAAATAATTGATGAGCTGAGTAAGAATGAGACTTTTACACTAGTTAAGTTCTATTCATCTGGAGGAAAACATCAACAATTGGGTGAAATGTTCCCCAATATCACTCTATATTGATCTCTTATTGTTAAGTAATAATTAATCATTAAATTATATTTGCAAATATCATTTCTTTAGTGCCCAGTAACTTCTCTGTAAGGATATCAGAGACTCACTTAAAAAATAAGGTAGTAGAACTCAATCCATATCTGGCTCTTTGGGAGGCTGAAAGTGTAGGTGGGGCTATTACCTCTATGTTTGAGGAAAACAATACCAATGGAATGTTCTTTCTGTGGAGCATTTGAAGTGTGGCTGATGTAAATAAGGGATTGACATTTTATTTAATGTTATTTAATTTACATTTAACTGAAAGAGACACATGTGGCCAGTAGTTACCATACTGGACAATGCAATTCTAAGATATCTGAAAGAATAATAGGAACTCTTAGTCAGGATATATCAAGACTGATGCAGACAGACATATAATTAAGAACAACATTCAGACTGTGAAAAGACAAGGGCTGTGGTAGCCTTCCGTGACCAACTTGTGTTGAGTAGGTTTAGAGTTTGACTAATGAGGCTCAGTTGACAGGTTCTGAAAAGCTTCCTTACTCATACAAGGAACAAGCTGAGAGAGTTTTGGGGCATTTAATAAGAAATACATTATATTCATAAAAGATGGTCATATATAGATCAGTGTTAGTGAGAAAAATATGATTATTTCAAAGGAGGTAGGGGTGACAGGGAATGAAAACATTCCTCCAGCCAGATAAACAGTTAGTTCTGGGACTGGGTGGAGGAGATGGGCTCTCATTTTTATTGATAAAACTTGTTCTTGGGTGCCTAAGGGTCCTCTGAGGCTTCCTATTTGACACACTTTAGGGTGATATTTTGGAAGCGGAGTCTGATTTATAATCACTTTCTTCTCATCCCCTCTATCTATCCTACTCACAAGTAGACAATAATAACAGAGAAAGTTGATGCTCAAGTAAAAAAGAGAAAGAGGGAGCCTCAGTAGGTTTATTTTCTGGGTTAGGCCACTTGTAAGCCCTGCTTTTGGTTCCATGAGATAGATTCAGATGTAGATATAAATGTAGATATAGATATAGATATAAATAGATTATCTTCTTAATAGAGTTATGTTCCTACTTAAGATATCTCTATGAATTTCTATTGTTGGAAGAAAAAAATTGCATTTATGAAATAAATTATTACTCTTAATCCCTTCTGTTTATAATGCTCGTCCTGTAATTCTCCAGGTGGTAGAATTCGATTTATCTTGTAAGGACTAGTTTTGCACATTACTTCTTTTGAAGCCTTCTCCAAGTCACAACACTGTTCTCCTCCCCATTCACTTGTCTCATTTATAACAGTCCTTTATATTTACCTCTGATGTATTTCTTTAAAACTCTCCCAGTGTGCAGATTGACTGATCCTCCACGATAAGGCAGATATTGTGCTAGGTACTGAAGGGATACATTATGAGTATATAATGTGATAGGAGCTAGGAGGGATTTAGGCTTGGTACTGTGCAACTTTAGAAAAGAAAGTAATTGATTCTGTCTAGGGAAACGAGAAATGTCCCTTGCCAAATCTTATGTTTGAGCTGACTAAATAATGGGCAATAAGAAGGTGCACAAGCAGGCGAGATAACTGGCCAGCCTTTAAAACGGAATTGAAATAAAAGGAATGGAATAATAAAACAAATGAAAATGGGAATTGAAATGAAGTAAAGGACTAAAAAAGCTGAACAACCCATCTGAGAATTTAGTAACATGGGCAGGCACACAATGTGGAGGTGCAAGTTATCAAGAGGGAAACCGCAGTTATATCTGTTAGACAAGCACATTGAGGCCAATTATGAAAATCCTTAAATGCCTCTTGGCATAGTCTGGTTTGATAATTAAATATATTCTCTCCTCAACAGATTTTCTTTTTACAGTTTCTCATTTCTTCAGGTTATTAAAGCTTATAGTAGAATTCTTTCTATTGGGGCTGTGGTGTTGGGAGGAGAAAACAGAAGAGACACAATAGGCAAGAGACAGTCAGCTTTCCTAAGGGTCCATGAAGGATTTCTGTAGAGTTAAGGCTCCTCCTTCTCAAAATTGACTGTCTGGAGTTAAAAGAGTTTATTATTTCTTTGATTTAAATATTGATCATTCTCTGAAGTCAAACTTAAAATTTCAAGCATCTGTGAAGTTAGATAAGAAATACATAAAATGAATTAATTTCTTTAGATTGGATGGGGAGAATATTAGGCAACAGAACAAAGAGTAGTAGGAAGCATTAAAAAAGAAATAAAAGGTATTTAGCACAAGAGACAATTTTTATGTACATCAATTTCCTCTAAAAGCTTGGATAAGGAAACTTAAGCTCCTGGGAATGAATAAAGCTGGACTCAGACGGGCATTAATATTTCATAAGTTTTAAACAATCATGTTTTAGGAAATTGAAAAGAAGTTTGGAGCAAGCATAGGAAAATCAGAAGTTAGTTTATTCAGAAAGAAAAAGAGATGGTATTGCAAGGTGCCTCAAAGTCTGACAGTAAGAATATTTAATTAAAAGTAATATATTGCAGCATTCCAATTTATTTCTAATTTCTTCTTATGTAGAACATTACCATGTAATATATAGAGAGAGGGCATATATATGCATGCACATATATTAATATACATATGTGTATATAACTGATACACATATCTTTTGATACATATATATGTATATGTGTGTGCATATATATATTACAATCCAGGTATAGTCTTTCTGTTTATACTTTTATGTTTTGTTCTATCTTAATGTTCAACTGACAATTAAATATTTATTTCTCCCCTTCTCCCTTCCTAACAGAACCCCAATTGTGCTTAGGTATTCCCTTCAGGGAAGATGATAGTAGTTCAAAAATTAGAGCCAATCAGGAAATCCCATTTTTCTTGTTTGGGATAGTTTTGAGGATATTAAATCCCTGGGCACATCTGCCAGAAGATCCTGAGAATGAGTCCCCGACTCTTATAAAACAGACTCTAAGAGGTGAAGATTTCTTTCTTTGGTCTAAATGTTATGTTTAGATATTGAGCGGGAAAGGGTTAATTCAGCAGGCCCAGGCTGGTCAAATCCTGTACATTTCCAGGAAGGCCTGTTTTCAGGACTGGCCATTGGCTGGCTTCTGGTTGCTGAGCTCTGAGCCCTTGGAATGCCCTGCCTGATAACAGTTTTTTTGTATGCCGGAGGTCTTGGGCCATGCTCTACTAGTCTGACCAGATAGTTCAAGCTAACTGCGATTTATGGTGAACTCCGGTTTCTATTCTGGGGCTCTGAAGTCTGAGAAGCTGATGTGGTCACACTGGTGCTGCGGGGCCTAACGACTGACCACAGTAAAGTTCCTAGACACAAAGCCTCAGGTGAGCTTCCCTCATTGGCAACACTTAGAGTTTGTTGTTACACATTCTTACTGAGAGAACTAAACACGTTGTTCAACTCCATTGAAAGGAACATCTAGAAGCTTGTACCTGGTGTCCACCAGACTGTGCTCCACGTGCCTTTTCCCTTTGCTTATTTTACTATGCATCTTTTCAGTATAATAAACTCTAACTACAACAGCTTCTGAGGCCTCTGAGGCTTTCTGGAGAATCATTGGGGATCCCTGGGTACAAATATGTTGTCTGACACCATTGTAGCCCTCTTGAGGCCATTGGATAAATCAGCCTTAGGATGAAAGGAATGCTAAAACAAATATGGTTTTACAAATTATCTCTTTAAAGAACCTATGTTTTCCTAATCCTACATCATGTAGATTCAGGAAATAAATACATTTAATTACCACTGATGTAAAGTCAAACAGATTAATTGCCATGTCGTCAAAAAATTTCCTCTGGTTACAGTCACTAAATACGAAACATCTGATTTCAAGTCAAAAGTGTAGTTTATTATATCTCAAGTAAGAAGCAACACAATTAATCAAAATATGTGCCTACACTATCGACACAGTTTTGCCATCTTAATGGCAGTTTGTTTATGCGAGTAGCCATGAAATAGCAAAAGGCGTTTTCCACAGCTTGTTGAGAATTGAATATTGTTTCTTACAAGAAGTTGTCCAAAAGCCTGGAAGAAGTGATAGTAAGTTGGTGCAAGATCTGGTGAATATGGTGGATGACAGGGAGTTTCCAAGTCCAGCTTCTATAGTTTGAGCAGCATTGTTTGTGTGACATACTGTCCAGCGTTGTCTTGCAAGAGGATTAGTCTGTCTCTACGGACCAATCTTGGCTGCTTAATGGCAAGCATCCTTATCATTTCATCCAATTGGTTGTAGTTGACCAGGTTTCATGAAGCAGTAGTAGATAACACCAGTGCTGGACCACCAAACAGACACGATTAGCTTTTTTTTTTTGAAAAGAAATCCTTTATTAATATTTTTATGCCATTCTTTGCCTAGGTTCACATCTCAGCTGCTTCAGAAGTTCAGAAGTGGGTGTTTTTTTTTGTTTTTTTGTGTGTTTTTTGCTTTGTTTTCTGTTTTGTTTTTTTTTGTTTTTTGTTTTTTTTATTTTTTTATTTAAGCATATTATGAGGGTACAAATGCTTAGGTTACATATATTGCCTTTGCCCCACCCGAGTCAGAGCTTCAATCATGCCCATCCCCCAGACGGTGCGCACTGTACCCATTAGGTGTGAATGTACCCATTGCCTCCTGCCCACTCCTGCCCATCAATACAGGAGTGGACCATTAGCTATTTTTGAGCAATATAAGGTTTTGGGCTCTGTTTCAGCACTTTATCTTTGTCCAACCATTGTGCTGAATGCTTCCAATTGTCCAAAAGAATCCATTTTTCATCACAAACAAAAATACAGCGTAGAAATTGTTCACCTTTGTGTCATGACATAGAGAAAGCAAGCTTCAAGAGGATTTCTCTTCTGACTCTTGTTTAATTCATGCGGAACCCATCTATCCAGTTTCGTTACCTTGCCTATTTGTTTCAAATGGTCCAATATTGTTGGAATAGTAAGGTCAAACCTTGCTGCTAATTCACACGTAGGTCAAATAAGATTCGCTTCCACTATAGCTTTCAGATCATCATTATTCATCTTGGTCTCAGGTCACACACGTGGCTCATTTTCAAGATTAAAATCATCAGAAGGGAACTTCCCAAACCATCAGTGTACTGTGCGCTCATTAGCCACATCTTTCCCAAACCTTTCATTGATATTTTAGTCTGTCTGTTCTGCATTGGTTCCACAACAGAACTCATATTTGAAAATAACACAAATTTTTTACTTATACATAGTGTCACAAAAATTGCTCTAAAAAAATATTTGAAAGATAATCACAAGCCAAACATGTGTTTGCAAGACTAAGGATATACCTTCATAATAAAAATAAAATAAAAAGCGTCAAAGTTGAATGCCAGAGATATCAACTGTCAAACTTAGTACTTAAGGAAATCGGACATTCTATATTTAATGCAGAACCTATTACATATTTAATAATCTATATTTAGATTCTATACTTAATAATCTATATTTAATTCTATATTTAACAATTTCTATATTTAATATATTCTATATGTAATAATCTACTTTAGTAGATAAATACCCTTAGATGAAAATTAAGAAGGACTCAAAATATAACATTCATACATATGTATGTTCATGCATAATGAACATAGAGTCCTATATTGTCTTCTTGGTGAATGTTCAGCTATCAATAATCTACAGATAAATACTAGCATAGGAAGGTGTTTTTATCAATTGTAATGTATGCGTTTTACTTACATAATTTTATGAAATACTAATGAAAATTAAAATTCTAAGAAATGTGCCCAAATTACCCAAAGGAGGAAAATCAGATTTTAAATCTATATCCATCTCAATACAAACGTATACCATTTGCATTACATCATAGAGTTTGTCTTCATTTTCACTCCATTTCTATTCCAGTATTTCATTTTCCCTCCTACACATTCAATTATTTAGTCATTCATGTATCCATTAATATAACATATATTCTGTGTGCCTGTTATTACTCAGGTACTAAGCTAAAGACTTGGAAATGCAATGATGGAAAAAAAAATTCCTTCTCTCAAAGGATGTCAAACAAATCATCACTCTATATAAATGTATAATTTTGAAACAGAAGTATTATTAATGACAGAAAAGGGATATTATGATTTCATATATCAAATATATACTAAGCAGACTATCACAGAATGCATTTTTTGAGAAAAATAGTGCATTAGATGAGATGACAAAAAATATTATGAGTTAACTAGGTAAGAGTGTAGGGCTGTGCTATCCAATACAGTATCTTGAAGCCACGTGCATTTATTGAGCACTTAAAATGTCAGTCCAAATCGGGAACGTGGTAAATGTGAAATACACCCTTGCCTGCAAAGTCTTTGTGCAGATAGAAGAACATAAATTATGCAGCTGAGAAGTCAAGTAAGATGACCCTGTAAGGCTGGCAGCCACATCCAACAACATCCACTGGTTCCTCCCTGGAAAGAAGAAAAGCTCTTTGTAAATGTTTTACAGGAAATACTGAATACAAATTTTATACTCATTTTTTAAGGAAGAGATATGTTTAAGAGCCATAAATAAGGAAGTTATTTGGAATCTAGTAGACCTATTTTTATGGATTGGTGGTAATTTAAACCATATTGGAATAATTTGAACAGTGAACAAAAAACCAGAAAAAGTACATAGAAAATATAAACAATAAACAAGTCTGTTAAACAGTTTGACTGTGAGGTGGAAGAGACATACCTGAAGGGAGGGAGGGTTTAAAGGAGGTCTTTTCTTTTTTATCTCTGTTTTTAAGGTAAGTAAGACAATCAAATTTAAATATAAATCTTGAGAAAGTAGTTGAATGTGAATATAGAGATTTAAAAAAGGAACAACTGAGAGAGTGTAGGGCTAAGTTTTCAGAGGAGCAGAGTTTTCTGATTTTTCAAAATATTTTCAAAGATTAGACTCCCCAGCCAGTAACATAGTCTTCCAGATTGATCTGCATTTAATCTTCTCATGCTGTATGATATATATTGCCTTTTGACTGACAGCTAGCTAAATGTTCTAAAAAATACTACATTGTTGGGGCAATATAGTTACAAATATCTTACACCTCCATACCTCCAAGACATTCAAGTAAGCATATCTCTAATGCTGAGAACAATGGCACTCAAGTGAAGAATGCATAATGTTAGGAAACCTTTGAGTGGCATCCTGCATAACTTACTTTTGTGCATTCTCTCTGTGCCTTCCAGCATATGACTGATGCTAAATTTAGTATTATGAAGAACTGAACACAGAAAATTGATTTTGTTTTAAAGTTATTTTTCACATACTTGCCTCCTCCCTTTTTGTTTATGAGTTCCTATTGGATTAAAGCCAACCACAAGGAGCCCATCTATATATTTCACATTAGAATTTTCTGA
>CM052436.1:38521181-38606392 GCA_028533085.1 Varecia variegata | reverse complement strand
TTTTGTGCATTCTCTCTGTGCCTTCCAGCATATGACTGATGCTAAATTTAGTATTATGAAGAACTGAACACAGAAAATTGATTTTGTTTTAAAGTTATTTTTCACATACTTGCCTCCTCCCTTTTTGTTTATGAGTTCCTATTGGATTAAAGCCAACCACAAGGAGCCCATCTATATATTTCACATTAGAATTTTCTGAAAATATCTTTGATTGCAATATTTCTCTTACTCACTACATTCTATAATTATTATTTAATCATTAATTCAATACTATAACTAACATCTCCTCAAACCTCAGAGTACTTTTTTGTATAATTAATCTTAGAGGATTAATTTCTGCACTATTAAAGTCCAGGGTTGATTATGAAATTCATTGCAAATATTTCCAAAACATCATATCATAATTAAGAAAATGAAAGAAGGGTGGCTACCTGTTTAATGCCAGAAAAAATAAAATAAAATTTCAGGGTCTAAAGTGAAGTTTGGGCCGGGCGCGGTGGCTCACGCCTGTAATCCTAGCACTCTGGGAGGCCGAGGCGGGTGGATCGCACAAGGTCAGGAGTTCGAGACCAGCCTGAGCAAGAGTGAGACCCTGTCTCTACTAAAAATAGAAAGAAATTATCTGGCCAACTAAAAATATATATATATATATATATAAAATTAGCCAGGCATGGTGGCACATGCCTGTAGTCCCAGCTACCCGGGAGGCTGAGGCAGTAGGATCGCTTGAGCCCAGGAGTTTGAGGTTGCTGTGAGCTAGGCTGATGCCACGGCACTCACTCTAGCCCGGGCAACAAAGCGAGACTCTGTCTCAAAAAAAATAAAAATAAAAATAAAAATAAAGTGAAGTTTGACTATAATACCTAAATATAATTATCTTTCTGGGAAAACAGGCCATACAATCATTAGCCACATGCTAAAGCATACCATTGGTTGGGTTCTGGATTTCAATATTTCAACTTCATATGGTTTTTTTATGAAGTCAGTAATTCTGTTGAATTGGTTCAAAGTCACCCCCAACAAATGGACCAGATGTTCTTTACATCATCATTCCCAAGAGCAACTTTGAGAGGATCTAGGCATGACGGTGTTTGTTTTATACTTCGAAGATCTAACATTGTTCCATGACATTGAGAATATTAATTCAATGATATAATTAGTTTTTGCTTTTGAATATCTTCTTTCTTTCCACTGCCAATTGGAGAATTTTCATTCAAAAAAGCACAGATGACAAAAACTGATCATTTAGGCCTTCTCCACAAGATCAAAGGCGTGCATGATAAGCCAGCTATGAAGGCGTGATGCTCTCTACATTCTCAGAAACGTTCAGACCAGGAAGGTTAGTTTACTAGCTCATTAGAAAATTAAAAGATTTTATAGCACCTGTTTTTAAGTGCCATTTCCCATAAAAAGCAAAGGTCAAATATTGGCAGCTCACAAGCTAACCTAAGTGTAGCCTAAAAAAGTAAGAGTTTACATAAAATTCTGGATCCCCTCTTGAAAATACTGGAAAATCTGTCAACATGTCACATTTGTACAATTGACTGAGTCTGGGTGACAGATGCTCTCCTGCAGAGAGGGCATGTACTTTCCATCTTGCCACAGTCCCACTATTCCTTACTGTCCCTCTGACACTGAAATCTTGTGTCAACTTCCTTCTTACTGACCCACCTCATTTGTTTACTACAATTGTCTGAGTCTTGTAAGCAACTTAATTGGTGATCCATAATAAAAATCAAGATTTTGTATGAAATTAGCTGTTTGATAATTTGAATTAAGCCTTGACCTTGCTACAGTGAAAGTGAAATGAGTGGTAATGGCAGAGATCTTGTACAGGGTGTTCAGATGTGAATGAATATGGACTTTGTCATCATTTTTAAATTGAATGCAGGGTTGATACTGAAACCCGGTTATGAAACCCATCCTCAAACTACGTCATGTGAGAAATAACCAGTACCATATGCGTACATGAAATCATTAAATAAATCAACAAAATAATAATGGTGCTCATATTATGTGCAAACACTGCCATATTGATTGTTAAGAGAGGTGCTTTGTATCGTATGGAGTTTCTGATAACATTAGAGAAAGACCATTTTTATCACAAGTTCTTTATCTTGTCATTGAAGTGGAAATGCTCAGTGTTACTGTGATTCTGCTGTATTTGTTCGCTGCATACAGACTTTTCAGAGAAAATCTACTTGGGCTCAGGTCTCTTTCCAGCCATTGTACATCTGAATGGAAACAATGATTCTCACTGCTCTTAGCAGTGTATCACTAAAAGGAGGAAAAGAAAGATGACTAAAAGGTTTCCTTAGAAAACTTGAATAGAGATTTCATCCTGATTTGCATTTTCATCTTTTTTTAATTAGTGAAGAAAGATAAACACATATCTTAACTTTACAAAGGCCTTAGCAACTCCCAACTTAGAAGCTAGAACTACCAAGATATTCAGATTAAAATCAGAAATAGCAAACTTAATAACAATTAGAGATGATACTGAGTGCACAATCAAATAACCCAAAATGTCATGCCAGATCATTGAGAATATAATTACTAAATGCTTGCCAGCAAAGTGATGGCCACGTGTGCAAGGTAATTATATGAAATGCCAAAAGACCAAGCTGATGGGAAAAGGATATTTAGAAAAATTGAAAAATAAGCTTTTAACATTTTGAAATACGCCCACATCTTGATAAGCAAACTAACCAACTGCACACTTGCTGCACTAAAAGTTTCTTCAAGAATAAGAAACTTGGGAGGCAATTAATTATCCATGGGTCTCTTGCTTTTCTGCAATGTTATGCACAGAGATGCTTTTGGACTATCTTTTCAAGGATTCTCTTATTGCATATGGTCTTGGAAAATAGAGACATTGTCTCCCTCCAAGGAGTAAAGATTAGACAGATCTGCTGTAGCTCAATAGAAAAGATTAGAGTTGACTATACTTGGGGTTCCTCAGTATGAGGAACTTGTGCCAAGTCACTGAGTGAACAGCATTCACTTAGAACTGCCTATGCTGCCTTTAGAGAACTTGGGGAGCAAGAAAGACGGATGTGAATGTGAACCCCAAGCTGTTTGCTGTGCCTTGATAATAAAGTTCTTTTCTCTGAACCAGGATTCTTATGTCTTTTGCCATCATCAATAAATCTCGGAGAGATTAAATTGTGAGTATCCAATAGAGGAAAATGTTATATGCTTCATAGTTCTTGACAATGCAGCAGAGCCTAAGTTTACCTTTTTATCTCAATAATTGGGTCCAAGTTTCCAGTCTTTGCAACTTCTGAATTGTGAATGGAAGTTGATTTTTACAATCACCAGAATGTACAGTTTTTAAATCATTTATTCAGTTTCTTAGTCTTTGTTTTTCTTTTTTGGTAATAAATTCATATCATAGAGCAGTTAATTGGTTGAATAGTATAATAAAACTTACAAATATTAATTCTACAACAATGACCCCCCCATGACAGAGCTCTCTGAAACGTCCTGCTTCTCACCTCTACTTACAGTATAAAATTAGTCAAATGAGTAGGAATATTTATTGTGTTTCTTGCTACATCAACCAAGGTTGGACTTACGATCTAGAATATGACACTAATACTGAAACTTCTTTAATATACAATGTAACTTCACAGTTGACTTTTAAACCTCCGAAGATACGAAAGCAAAAGTCTGAAATGGCCTTGCAATCTCTTCCTATGGGGTATTCTAAACTACTTCTAAAACTGTGCTATTAGAGCTGATTCCCTTTCTATAACACATTGATTGAAATTACAATTTTTGATATCAAATCCACAAATTCCATAGTTTCATTTCTGCTCTTGGCTTTTGTTTAAGAACAGCCCATATTTTTATTTCTACTATATTCTCTATAATTCTGTCAAAATAGTATTGGAAGATAATATCCATGTAGAACAAGTTTCTGAAAATGAATGACAGGTAAAGCTTAAAATAACTGTATGGTTCTCTTTTTTACATGAATACAATTTAAAAAAAAATTTAACTCTCCAGACATATTGCCCTATAAAGCCATATTGATAGTGAAAAGGATCCCGGCTCAGTTTGTTCCTTATCAGTCAAGAGCAGTGAAAAAGCTGGCTGGTAGATGTTATATTTATCTTTTCTTATTAGGGTACAGGGAAAGAAAGTAGTTTATGTGGCACTAAGACTCAAATTCTATTCATGAGTTTTCCTTCCTAATACCACTTACAGAAAGTTATCAATTATCCTATAAGACTCCTGAGAGATAACTCATGAAATAAGATATTTTAGGTAACACCCAAATCTCTGAAATTATATATATGAAAACTTAGACACTGAGATGTGAATGAATTGGTCACAAAGGCTATCAAAGAGAAGACTGGAATTTGAATTAAAACATCTTGACACATAGTACCTGGTTCATTGCTCCTACTAATCTACCACGCTCATAAGAGTCCTCCACTTTTCTTGTAAGTCTATTGCTAATTTCAAATAAACAGTAGAGCTATAGCTTCTTCAATACACTAACAAGGGTAAAAAGTGAGTATAGAGATAAAAGAAATCCTTATATTATCAGCTCAAGCATCACCTTCTTAAAGTGCATGTTCTTAATGATCCTTGACTTCTAATGCCACCCCTATGGCCAGCCAATCTACCTTGGATACCCCTCTTCTTTTCTCCATAGTTGCCTGGGTTTTCCTCCCTCAAAACAGAGATAGACTAACAGAAAGTGGAACTTTCTCTTTTACACTGAAAACTCCTTGAGGCTAGAGATTATGTTTTATCTCTATGTTCCCATTACATAGAATATTGTATGCCACACAATAGGCATTAATAAGTATTAATAATGGGATAAACAAAAGTTCTCTGCATTATCAGCACAATAATAGATCTACTTGGAAAACTTTTTGGGGTAGTACTGTGGAGTAGAGAGAATGGACTCTGAGGAATCAGAAACTTGGGCAAATTGAGGCACAGGGGAGGAGGGAGAAGAGTCTAATTCCGTAAGCACAAGACAGTCATCAGATAATCAAGGGAAGGTTTTAGAACAGAGAAAACTCTCAATTATCATAACTGGGATGTGAGATAAAAATCAGCTGGTCATGAAGAGCCTCTAAACTTGGGGAGAGGAGGAAAATAGACCATAGACATCAATCACAATCTGGCACATAGAAGGCAAAATGTTTGCATGGAAGGACTCCCTCAGAACTTCCAGATGATAGGACTTCTTCATTTACTTGAAGCACATGAAAGCAAAAATATAAAATAGAGCAGGTTTGTCTTCGTGTACACAGTCTCCTTTTTATTTATTTATTTTTTACTTTTGTAAATCAGACCCACTCAACCTCTTTCTTCTTTCACACCTTTTTCCATAGTTTTGCCCCAAATGTTAGCATCTCAAATGAGACTTTGAAGTGGAAGGTTGCCCATATTCTACCTCATGTCTAAACCACAGTAAATAAAAGTAAATAAAAGTTCTCAACTAGTTGGAATATGTGCCAGATTTTTCTGTGGTTAAATATTGATCTTTGAATAAAAGACATGATGCTAAATTAAAGAAAGTGAATATGAGCGAAGGGGAAAAATTTTCTGATTCTTGTCACCTTTGTGTTCTAAACAATGTGTTGCCCTCCACACATACATCACATATATTAGAAAAATGTCCTGGTCGGGCACGGTGGCTCACACCTGTAATCCTAGCACTCTGGGAAGCTGAGGCAGGAGGATGGCTCGAGGTCAGGAGTTCAAGACCAGCCTGAGCAAGAGCGAGACCCTGTCTCTACTAAAAAAAATGGAAAGAAATTATCTGGACAGCTAAAAATATATACAGAAAAAAATTAGCTGGGCATGGTGGCATGTGCCTGTAGTCCCAGCTACTCGGGAGGCTGAGGCAGAAGGATTGCTTAAACCCAGGAGTTTGAGGTTGCTGTGACCTAGGCTGATGCCACGGTACTCACTCTAGCCCGGGCAACAGAGCAAGACTCTGTCTCAAAAAAAAAAAAAAAAAAGAAGAAGAAAAATGTCCTAAAACCTTTGGTGTTATCTACATCTTTGGCATACTAAATTAAAAGTATATGCCTTAGATTATAATTTTGGCTTTTTTTCTGCATATTAAAATGACAGCTGACCTGATTAACCTGTTATTTTAATAATGCAAGGAGATATGATACTGATAAACATTAGTCTGAATTTTTCTAACTCGAGGCTAGTTTTATGTGGAGATAGAGGGCACAACTATTTTTTGAGATGGTTTTAATACAAAGAAGAGATCCATTGATTTAAATTCACATGTTAGTGTGAATGATTGATATTATGTTTTTCAGATTAAGCCATTATAAAAAGACCTATGATTAAACTGGATATGATGAAAGCATAAGACACCCATAACTGAAAACCCTCACAGAATAAAAATAAACTTGACCAAACTCCAAATTTCAAGTAAAGCTAGACCTAAACATTTTGCAGAAAGAATATTTTAAAATTCTAATCTTTGGAAGCTATTAAAAAAAAACTTCATTCTTTTACATTTTTTCTCTCCAACATAGACAACAATACCTTTATAAATTTTCCCTGTAAAGAAAGCTCTTCTAGCCTTCTTCTAGTTTGTAGAGGAAATTTTGACTTTTGGCTTGAATGATGCAGAATGTTATCAGGGCAAAATCTTGGGTGCTTAAATTATCAGCCTTGTGACTGATTTAACTCTTACCTGATGTCTCAGCTCTAAAATCTGAATTTCTCCCTTGTTACGAGAAATACTCCTCTTTAGCATTTTATTAAATTTTCCCCCAAGGTTTAAGGGATTTCTCTGAAGTCTTCCTAAATTATTTTAGAGGTATAAACCTTTTATAATGTAATATATCACATCCTTAGCAAGAAATATTGAATGAAATAATAACTTTTAAATATCTGGGTTTGAAGCATACAACTGGATATGAAGCAACAGAGGTTGAAACTAGATAATGTCACATCTTTGTCTTGTTTGTAGCCATGATTAACCAAAAATAAAGATGATTTTGTTTAATAATTGATATAACTGACTATATACTGTTGTAATTAATTCATATTTCAATTGCATCCCTCTCCCTCTACTACCATATTCAATATTCAGGCAATTAGTATAATATACACCATGATGCTGGGGAAAAATGTGAATTTTTTTTTAAAGAATGTTTTAGTGAATATAATTCTGTGTGTTAGTCACCAAAATCAAGTAACCAGAGGACCTAGCAACAGGCTAAAATTCCTTTGGAATATGCCTATACATCAGGGGCACAGGGTCATATATGCAAATTAGGTCACATGAAGCACCCTGAGTATTCCATAGTTCCCCAAGGTAGCGATGCAAACTAAACTCTAATAGATAGTGACCCTGGGTTAATTACACAAAACATGTAATCTATTTATATTTTGTCAGTGTATCTAACTGCCTGGAGCTTGAATTGAGAAAACAAGAGCTTACTTAGAGAGGAACAGAAGTTTAAATTACCAAGTATCTCACTTACTGTTGTATTTGATCCAGTAAACATCACATATCAAAAATGTACATAAACACCTCAGTATTTTTAATGTTCCATTTAAAAATTTTAAATATATTAGAAAAGAATGCCAAAAGGGCAAGTAATAATAAAAATCACTGATAATCATATAACTCCAGGGCAACAGATGTTAATATTTTAGCATATTATCTTCCTGACTTATTTTCCAATACAAATAACTGAAAACTATAATAAATGTTAATATTATACTTTGTTTCATTTAAACAACCTGGTTATACATAATTCAATGTCAGTCTATAAAGTCATTATAGAAACGTGGTTAAGAAGATGGATTTTGGAGCCTTACTGCCTGGGTTTTAATACCAGTTCTGTTATTTACAGAACTAGGTGACTGACCTTATACAAGTTATTGAACTTTTCTACACCTAAAACTTATAAAAAATAAGACAGAGATAATAATAGCTTGTGCCTCATAGGGTCTTTACAAATTTTTTCTGTGTTAATACAAATAAAGTGCTTAGATTAATATCTAGTATATTATTAATTCTCTAAAGAAATTAGTCACAATTATTTAATGTCTGGATCTTATATATCTTGCATGACAACCAATTTGCTCTATTGTTTCCTGAAGTTGGAAATCATTTTTCCAGTATTTCTTAAAAAAATTTCTTGAGGGACATCTTTCTGAAAACATATAACTACTTTTAAAATAATTTTCTTTGAAGATATTCTCACATGCTAAATGATTAGCCAAATACAGCATTAGAAGATATTTGGTACATTTTGACAGATTCCACCCCCTCCCCCAGGAAGATAGCACAGACTTGAAAAGTCACCAGGAGTTTATGGAAGTGATTTATCATTATTTAATAATGTAAATATTTATTTATTTTAATATTATACTGTTAATTTTAATTTGAAATTCTTTCATTACATGCAAAGTAGAGTATATATTTAGGAGCTTACACCCTGATACAAGTTAAATTTTCTTTCCCCCAAATTCATATGATAAAGTTTTCAACTCTCAGTACCTTAGAATATGATCTTATTGGGAAATAGGGTCATCGCTGATATACTTAGGTTATGATGAGGGCATACTAGAGTAGGGTAAGTCCCTAATCCAATATGACTAGTGTTCTTATAAAAAGGAAAAATTTGGATACACACACACAGGGACAAGGTCGTGTAAACGTGACGGCAAAGGTCAGAGTGATGCAGCAGAAGCCAAGGAAGACCAAAACTTTCTGGCAAAGCACCAAAAACTAGGAGAAAAGCATACAACAGATTTCTTCTCCACAGCTCTCAAAAGGAACAGATGCTGCCTACACCTTGATCTTGGACTATGGCTTTCAGAACTGAAAGACAATCAATTTCTCTTGTTCTAAACCTCCCAGCTTGTGGTATTTTGTTATGGTAGCCCCAGCAAAGTCATATGCTCCCTATTGGTATTCCTTCTTTAGTAACTACACTGTGCGAGTTCTTTATTCATTTATACATCAGGGTTTCTATGCTTTTTTTTTTGTATTTGATTTGTATTTTTTACATAGCATTGAGTCATAGCCCCTTCTAATATGTTAACTGCTATCTATCTCTAATATGGTTTTGGAAATAACTTTTCTGCGCTTCTTTTGAGTTTTCTAGTCTAGTATTATTATTAAGCTGCTATTTTAATTACCATATCTTTAAAAATAGGCTCTATTACCTAGGAGGACTAGATTTTCCCTTTATTTCTCCCTTCGTATAATTTTCAATACTGTTCTGACCTGTTTCTATTTTATTATTTTCTTCTTATGATTTTGTTTCAAATCAGTAATTTTGTTTCAAAGTTGATTAAATATTTAGCTGTGTTGTTTGCATGGTTAAAGAAAACTAGATATTCTCTCCAGAGAGGAGGATAAGCATCAGAATCAAAAATAAAGAGGAAATTGTTATATTACATTCACTTTCACACAAATGTAAAATTAAATTTCATGTTCATATTATATTTGGCAGTAGTGACAATTGCATATGTATTTAAATTGAAAATATAACACAGTTTAAAATGAGTGTTTAAAAAAGAGAAAATTTATGTTTTAAGAATGCACAAAAATTTGAATTAGTTGCAAACAAATACAATTTTCCTTTATCTTAAAGTATTTAAACATTGCACGCCAATCAGTTTCCTATTCCCTGTACCTTTGGCCTATTTGCTTAATATGAGATTTAAAATTTATCACTCTATTTAGCAATTTAATTGTCTAAAATTATGAGGTATTATTCCTTCTTGTTAAGGGCATTTTCTGTTTGATTTCAGTTGAAGGAATGTATGACAGAATCTGTGATTTGCTTAATAGATAAAGCAGTCTTAATCCATTTTCTTATCATTCTCTAGGTCTTGGAAAAGTAATCCTGCTTCCTATTGAAGTTAACTATAAAGGGTTTGATTTAGAGTAGGCTTATTGTAATGAGTAGATGTGCTATAAAATTTGCATCTTCTCTATGACTTCAATTAATTAATTGGGTAAAATGTGAAATTTAAGCTAAATCTTATTTGAGAAATGTACTTTTAAGACTGAGTTTAGATTTTCAAGGAGATTTTTCTAATAAAAATCAATTTCAACAAATGAAGTAAATTTACTAAAGAGCAAACATTTAGACAATTGATATACAACATGTAACTGCTTTCAACAAAAGCCTAAATCCAAGACCAGCCAATCTGTAACTCACAAAAGTGAAGATTTTACAAGAAGTTTTTCACAGGGGCACTTATTTATTAAGTATGTGTCCTGCTGAAAACACTGAAAGTCAATGTTTTAATAGAATATTTCTTTCTCTGGCATGAATACCCAATTTCTTTCTGAAGCTCATAGTTATTCAGCTTGATATGATCTAACTTTTTCTCTCACTCTCTAATAAAAACTATATCCATTCCATATATGGTGATATACTATGTTCAATATAAGATCTGAAAGGACAAATGTACACCATCAAAAAGTCAATGAACCAGATGGGTTTATGTAGTTATTCCAAACCGATTTTACTGGAAAACTTCAGACCACAGTGTACGGTGATTTTTTTTCTGGTGTGTGTTTTCTACCCTTTGCTTTTATTACATGTTTCATTCTAGCTTCTTTTTTAAAACCCTTCACAAAGATATTTAGATGGAATCTCGTGACTTTAATAATAGGTGTAAAAAATAGGGTTTGAATAACTTTTTTCTTTAGTTTTGAAAAAAGTTTTTGTCTCCTCATCCATTGCATCATCATAATGTGTTAAAATCCATAGGCTCCTTCATTTTTTTTCACTGTAATTTAAATAAGATATGTACACTACTACAATAAGACAATTTGTTTGTAGCTTTCTGTAGTAAAAGTCTGGATTGTCCTAAGCAGAAGAATGTCCAAAATTAAATAATGTAAAGTATCCTGAAGCCTGTTCCTTTAATCCAAACACCCAGGATGAACCAAGGGAACACTGCTGATGTCACTGTGGCCTAGGGATCTGCTCTCCACAGGTTCAGTCTGGTGCCTCACATATATTATTATAAGGCAAGACTTACTGAGGCTCTGGAACCCAGACTTAAGGAATCTTCCTAGGTTCTGCTATTGGAACTAGTGGGCAAAGTAGTAGGCTATTTTTTTATTCAAAATATCTGCCTTTTGTTTTAAACAGATCTGCGTTTTAAATGTGTCTCATGATCATTTGCATACTAAGTAAAACTCTTAATGTTGGATAATTCAGGGGCACCATCGTCCAGGAGAACAACCTGTCACCTGAATGAGAATCACTCTGTAAAGGTATATCTTTTACTATTGTGGGCATGGAATGGTGTAAAATGTAATTTAACTTCCAGTAACAGATAAGGCCAGTACTACTATACATAATTCTAGGGGATTTAAAAAGCTCATGGGAAAAAACAGTCAAAAATAAGTTAGGGTATACTATAAAATAACTAAAACAGTGGAATGGGAATGTTCCTAACACAAAGAAATATTAAATGCCTGAGGTGATGGATACCCCAATTACCCTGATTTGATTAATTCACATTGTATGCCCATATCAAAACATCACATGTACCCTATAAATATACACTACTATTATGTGCCCATAATTAAAAATAAAAAATTAAAAAATGCATATTCTAAGAAAATTATATATGGATTCCAAAAATTTTTGCACCAAAATAAACTCATACTAACTTGTTATAACATATTTAAAAAGGATCTAGTTTAAGGCACTAAGAATGATAAGACATCAGTTTAAAAAGAGCTCCTATCATAGCACCATGAATTTTGCTAAAATTGAAGCAAGAACAAACATCAAATTTATAGTGAAGTTTGAGTGGAAGAGTGGTGAAATCATTTATGCTTTATAAAAATGTCATAGGTACAATGACCCAGAGGAATCAGCAGTTTACAAATGGATAACTTACTTTAAGAAGGGAGGAGAAAATGTTGAAAATGGACCCCACAATGGTAGACTATCCACATCCATTTGCAGGAAAAAATTAATCTTGTTCTTGCCCTAATTTAAGAGGACCAAGAGTTAACAGCAGAAACAATAGCCAACACATTAACATTTCAATTGGTTCAGCTTACACAATTCTGACTGAAAAATTAAAGTTGAGTAACCTTTCCACTTGATAAGTACCAAAACCATTGTGCCCATATTGGTGGCAGACAGGAGCAGAGCTTTCAATGGAAATCATAAACAAATGGGATTAAGATCCTGAAGCATTTCTTGGAAGAATTGTAACAAGAGATGAAACCTATCTTTAGCAGTAGTATCCTGAAGATAAAGCACAATCAAATCAATGGCTAACAAGAGGTGGAAATGGTCCAGTCAAAGCAAAAATAAATGGTAAAAAGCAAAGGTTATGGCAACATTTTGGCAGATGCTCTGGGCATTTTGTTTGTTGAATTTCAGGGATGCCAAAGAACAATAACCTCTGCTTATTATGAGAGTGTTTCGAGAAAGTTAGCTAAAGCTTTAGTAGAAAAAAACCTGGGAAAGCTTCCCCAGAGAGTGTTTCTCTACCACAATGCTCCTGCTCATTCCTCACACCTAAGAATGTCAATTTTTGATGTAAGATTTTTAATAGGAAATCATTAGGCATTCATCTTACAGTTCTGATTTTGCTCCTTCTGACTTCCTTTTGTTTCCTAATGACAAAAAATCTCTAAAGAGTGCCCATTTTTCTTCAGCTAATAATATATAAAAAGAACATATTGACATGGTTAAATAACCAGGACCCTCAGTCCTTTAGGGATGGTCTGAATCGCTAGTATCATCACTTACAAGTGTCTTGACCTTGATGGAGTATATATTGAAAAATAAAGTTTAAATTTCCTATTTTTATCTTTTCATTCCATTTTACAGGAGCTTTTTGAAGTCCCCTCATAGTATAATAGGATAAGAGCCAGTGTGTTGTGTTGTCATATGTCTTGAGGGAATGAAATAATCTGGAAATGGCCAAGGGAATTTCCTGAGTCTATTCTTATCTAAGGATAATATGACTTCACTTCTGGTTAGTTTGTTCTCATTTTTAGTTACCTGCTTCCAAAATGTGTCCCATGCCAGTGAACTTCATCAGTTTTCCAATCTGAATCCCTGCTGGCTATTGAAGGCAACTCATATGGGAAATAAGATTTTGATATTTAAAAAATTATATCAAACAACTGAATCAACAAAGCTGTCCAATTAAAAAATTCAATTGTACAGATGACAGTGACCATAGCCGTCAACTTACTTACTTACCAAAGCCAAGGAGTGATTCTGAATAAAGTTTGTGTATTCTTGTAACTCTAGAGGCACAAAAAGTACTCTACATATTGACTTTTAGGATGTCCTTTGGAATGAGGCCCCATTACACTTCATCCATGATAATTTTCTCTGAGGCCAGAATGGTTTGCACTCATTTTTAACTTTAGAAATGATGGTGTTGGAGACTTGTAGTCACATGTGTGTGGAGAGTCAGACTACCTGATAGAAGGTGAATTTTCAGAATGCCACATGGTCTCTTGGTATCTAAAATATTCTACTCATTTCAAGATCTGCCATGGTTGACAAGATTGATCTATCTTAGTTCTGTATTTAAATATATTTGAATGATTATCATCAGTCACTTTATCACAGCACCTCTATTACTAAATTGCTTTTTTAGATTTACCTATTTGCTGTAATAATTTTTGGCAGTTTTCTGAGAGTGAATTATGAGTGCTCCATTTCTGGATTTTCTGAATACATAAATTCATTTTGCATTATACGTGAAGGACAACTCTATTTGGAATAGAATTCTTAAAACCTCCCTTTCCTCAAATTTTGGTAGAGAACATTTTACTCTCTTCCAGATTGATGTGGACAAGGCTAAGGTCATCTTGAGTTTTCCTTCTTCTACATGACTCTGTTTTCCTGATGTAAGCCATATACCTTTTAATTCATCCTAAAACTACAGTAAATTTGTCAGATATATGCTTAAGTTGATCATTCTGCATTATTTTTTGCTGGTATGGTTCTATGCCCTTTCCACAAAAAGAAATTAACTTTTTTTCTTTTAGGAAAAAAAAAGTTTTTTTCTATCATATTTTAGATTTTTTAAAAAATGTTCTTTATTTCCTTATTCAAGAGCTGGAGCCCATTCTATTAAGTAAAGTATCACAAGAATGGAAAAACAAGCACCACATGTACTCACCATCAAATTGGTATTAACTGATCAACACTTAAGTGCACATATAATAATACCATTCATTGGTGTCAGGCAGGTGCAGGCGGGAGTAGGGGATAGGTATATTCACACCCAATGGGTGCGGTGTGCATCATCTGGGGGATGGACACACTTGAAGCTCTGACTCTGGTGAGGGAAAGGCAAAATATGTAACCTAAACATTTGTACCCCTGTAATATGCTAAAATAAAAAATTTTAAAAAAGGTAACCACAGGTAAGCTATATCACATTATCTGTCTTCCGTAAACATTATCTTCTTTATAATCATTTTATAATCACTGTTATTAACGTTAACTCATTCTCTGTGATTTATTCAAGCCTGTCCCCATGTCATTTGCTGTGCTTTTACTCTTTTTTTTCCTATTCTTGTTTCTTTATTGTACATTTATTATTATAATATTTTTTCCTGTATTTTTTTTCTCAAATATACTAGCTTTCTTTTAAGGTCTTCTTTGTCTTAACTATTTCTTTCATAAATTCTTAAAGTCCCTTAGCAAGAGCATATTGCATGTGAGTTCTCTGAGACTAAGAAGATATGCTTGTGTAATCTCTTCCTCCATTTCTTGAGTAACTTCTCTGATGATTCAGTCTTTGCTGTGTTGTTTTATCCCTTTATGTGGTAGTATGTAGATAAGGGTTTCTTTGCTATTGTTAGTCATATAGAATAAGACAAACCAACTTTTGTTAAAGAAAAGTTTGCAGTTAGCTAAAGGAGTTGAGGTAGTCTGTATATACAATTTTTCCTTTTTTATGACTCTAATGTACAATTTTATGACCTCTAAAAATTTTTCTAGTCCTTTTCGTCTGACTGCTTTTCTTCATCTTTGGTATTTGAAAGGTCTTCTGTGGCTCATAGCAAAGCACTTTTGTCATATATAGTTTGTTCCAATTCTGTTTAACTGCTGCAAGATAATATACAGAATTTTTTGTTCCAGTGACTGCAGCAATTACATAGTAAGACAGAAAACTCAATGTTTTACTTATATTTAATTTTTATTTACACTATAAGAAATTACATTTTCTACTGTTTAATTATTATAACTGCCTCTTCCATAGAGCCAAATGTTATGTAGACATGAAGCCCACATAGAATATGAGTATCTTTCATGAAAGTCTTGTGACAACATTGTGAAGCCACAGTTATTCCAGTGGCCTATCAGATCTTCCGTTCACTCTCCCCTCTGGCCCTTTGATCTTGCTTCCTACTCCTCTAACCATTGTCCACTCTACTTCAGCCACACTGACCTTCTTCTTGTTTTTCAAACAGTGATGATGTACTTGTGACTGAAGGACATTCTGCTCCCTCTTTTCTCAGCTATCCACGTGGTGCACTCACTTAATCTTTCAGATCTTTATTTAAATGTCACTTTCACAGTGAGGTCTTTCCTGGGCCCCCTATTCAAAGCTGCTATTCACAATCTGCCATTCTCACCACCACCACTTCACACACTTCCCTTCCGTGTCTCTTTATCTTGATTTCATTCTTCTTCACAGTACTTAAGTCCTTCTAACATATTATATATCTTATTTTAATTTTTTAATTATCTGATTCTAGACAGTTTAATTTACTCTGTCTGATTCATTCCTGCTATCTAAATGTGTTCCTTGCACCTAATAGACACTCATGAAATGGTTTTAAATGAAATAAAGAAAGAGGAGCCAACAATAACAAATTCATCATTAACTTTCAGCATATTGCTATAAGTTATAGTTTATATGTGTGCTAATTAATTGTATTTATATATTATCCTATCTAATTTTAACTAAGTTTACCCATATCAAGTAGACTTACTTGGAAAGATTCCTGCAAAACAACTGATTATTAAAGATACATTTAAGATGGGTGTATACCTACATGATGAGCGCGATGTGTACTGTCTGGGGAATGGACACTCTTGAAGCTCAGTCTCGGGGGATTGAGAGGGGCATGGGCAATATATTTAACCAGAACTGTTGTACCCCCATAATAAGCTATAATAAATAAAAAAAAAAAGAAAGATGAACAAACAAAAAAATAGCAGAATTGAAATTTCTTTTACTTGAAGAATAAGCTCTTATTAAACTTATTATCAGGTATTATCAACTACAACCTGATAAGATGTAACTCCATACAATTATCAAGATAGCTAATTGAAACAAAATTTATACATTGCATTTTTTACAGAATATGAGGTCCTATACTGCCTCTTTATGTATTATAGAGGTACATATGAAAAGTATAGACAGGATTTATATAGATATACACACAAATACATATGTGTAATATATGCAAGGCTATTTTCTTTTCACTTATGGTGTGAGTGATTTACAAACTATCGACTAGTTCCCTGGTATGTAATTTTGATAGTAAGTTGTCACCAGGACTTGTATATCTGCCTGTTGTACAAAACTTTAATGATAACATTAACACTATAATAATAACCACAACAAGCAAATCAGCATTTGGTTAACATTTACTATGTGGGGACAAGGTACTGAGATTTTACATGTATCCCTATTATATTAATATATACATCACTATTGTAAAGCTGAAGAAGTTGAAACTAAGAGAAGTGAAAGTACTTGTTCAAGTTCATATATATTTGGCAAAGCCAAAATATAAACTCTGGGAATCCTGATTACAAAGCCCATACTTCTAAACACTTCACAAATTATTTTACAAAATTAGTATTAGCAAATGCTAAATCCATCCACATTAATATGTATGGACACATATTCATGGAACATAGGTACTCAGTAATTCATTGAATGAGTGAAAATATAAATTATTATAAGGATGATTTTCTAATGGCAGTCACATTCTTCTAACAGTTCCATGTAAAATTAGCTGACATCATTTTACTAGTATTTTATGTTTGTAATCAAGGTAAAGAAAATATATATTTCTATATTCTTCACCTTGTCAGTTGATAACAAATGCATTCTGTACAATGCCTTTTGGTCAAGTGTTATTAGATTAGTCCTAGAAAATATTTTATCAGCCACTGCGAGCATCTACATACTATCAGAGCATATTTCTGAATTCTTATTAAATGTGTTCCACATTACTGTCAACTTTTCTTCCAGAATAATTTATTAGTTTTCTGTTTCTGTTTTCAGTATCCTGATTTGAGCAAAACATCCATAACTAGATATCAATATTCACTGCCAAGTACCAGATTTTAAAAGTTTATTTTAATTCCTTATGATTCTTCATGTTCTCAAATTGTAATTTAAAAGGTATATCCACAATTCACTTTTCCAAACTCATGTCTTAGAGCTTCCCAGTCACTCATATATCAAGCAATATTGAAAGACTTTACTTCACCTGACATGCCATTGTGCTACGTCTGTGCAATTTTATATTTCCTTTCTCAGAAATACATTTAAAACCCAGTTCTAGACAGCAAATTTCTTTTTGCAATTCTGTATGGAAACTTTACTTCTATGACAGAATCAAAGCCTAATGCTCTGTACTACCTTGAAAAGCTATACATCTAACAATATAGTCATTCCATTACTAAATTCTTTGAAAACAAGACCAATGTTTGACTACTTTTGCATCCCTAGTGCCTAACATAATATTTTGGTTGTACTGGGCACTCAATAACTATTTATTAGAGTAAAATTTAGTTTCTATAGTCTTGTAATTTTTTATATTAATAATAAAAGCTCCCTCTTTTGGGATAGTCATACTTAAGGAAAATTTTGTCATTAGAGTTAGAAAAATTGTTACTGAAGAATTAATATGTATTTTTACTTTATCACAGTTCAAGTTTTTGTAATTGGATTGGGAATAACAAATACAAGAAAAGCAGAAAAATAATTTTATTTTTAATATTGTTTTTCATGCCTCCATGGGCAAAACAATATCAAGTCATAGTTTTCAATAATGTTTTTATTAAGAAAAATAACAATTTTGTTGGGATTTATAATGATCTGTAACAATGCTACTGAATGAGATTTATTATAGTTCATTGCTACATTTCTCTAACAACATTTATGTTAATTTTGAAGGCAAAAATGTAATTTTGGTGGAAGAAAACACATGATATGTTAACTTCTCTTAAATTATATAGAAGATTTAGTAGCACAATAAAAATATTAGAAGTATTAAAAAGTGTCAATCTGCACATATAAAATTAAAAACATTATTATTTTTCCCACTTGAGTGAGCCACTACAGACACAATGGTTCTGATATGATGTTGATAATCAAGGTCCATTTTACTCCATGAAAAACAATTGCTCAGTAATTGTCAAGGTCATCTATCTATACACCAAGTAGGTTCGACTATTTTAACTAAGTTAATTCAATTTAACATTGATTTTTGAGTTTTATTTCCATCCAAGTAATTTACTGGACATCATAGAGAACTCAAAGATGAGTAAGGCATATTTTTATTCATCAATATGCTTATAATCTAAGAGTATAAAAAAATTAAAAAGCAAGTGTCAGTAGATGTCATTTCAACAATTCAAAAACAAAAGTTTTTAAAAAGAAGTAACAATAATTATTAAAATTAATTATTATAAGTGTTTATTAGATTAAAGGACAGAAATAATAAATTCATCATCTAGTAAACTATTAAAATTCAAGCATACTATGCATTTCATCCACAAATATTCAAATAAGCTACAAAAATGCATTGATAACTATATTCACCTAGTTTTTAAAGACCATAGGCAATAAAGACTTTTTTTACCATACCAGTTTCCTACTATATGCTATGGAATTTTTATTGTCATGAGATTTGAACTTAGGTAGTACATATCTACTTTAATGCTTAACTAGAAAATTGTAACTAGTTTCTTAAAAACTATGACTTGCCAGGTATTATTGCTTAGGTCCAGGACCATTTGAGCTTTTGTTTTTGTTTGCCCTATTTTTATTTGTTTGTTTTGTGTTTTGGTGAGTTGATTTAACAAAAACTATGAAATAAATACTAGTAAAGGTAATATATGCTTAAGCCACAAATCCTGAAAGTAGTATTCCAATAACTAAAATATGTCCCTAATGTTCTTTGTTAGAATCGAGTAGCCTCAAACACCCTCATTTTTTAGCCTTTGTTAGAATCGAGTAGCCTCAAACACCCTCATTTTTTAGCCTCCTTCAACCGGAAGAGAATTCCAATTATAAACAAGAGGGTGAGTTAACATAATATGAATAAATCTTTTATACCTAGCACCTAGAATCACTGCACAAAATATAGCAACAACAATAAAAGCAACCATAAATACATCATGCAGCTCACCAATAAGAGGAAAGGTAATCTCTATGTGCCATAAAAAATTAAACTAAAAAAACAGAATGATTAGTATTGAAACAACTAAGTACATATTCTAGTGAGTTATTTGCCACATTAACCCAACAAAATCTTGGGTTTTAATGCCTACCTGAAAGCAAAAGTTGGAGCTGTAGGTTTGCATGAAGACAGAACTCTCAAAGATCAGTGCACTTAGCGTAAGTGTGATTATAAAATGTTGTCTAACAGGCTGAAAGAAATGGCAAGAAATGGCAAGGAAGCTCTGGCTGCAGAAAACGTAATCCCCAGGAAAAAAAAAAAAAAAAAAAAAAAACTTGGCTTATGATTCTTATATGTTTCAGGATCAAATTTACTTTCCTCAATTTTTTTAAGAAACCCTAAGCCAAGAAGGTAACATAAAATTTATGCATGAATTAGACATCCCTGAAGATGTAGCAGACTCAAAATGAGCAAACTTCCTATGTTCAGCCTGGCTGTAAGTCCTACCAAACAGGACAGTGGCACTAAAAATGAGCTCTCTCACACACCTGTACACACATACAGACAAAATTTACAATAAATAAGAACCATTAGTTAAAAAAAAATCTAAAAGGTAAGTGTCACAAGGAATTAAGATAAAAAAATAGCAAAATGAAAGACAATAGTTGTTGAAGTGATTAACAACAAAGAATAAAAAGAAACAAGAAATTTTGTGGAAAAACAGAAAAATAATCCAGGAAAACTAGTAGAAATGAAATAAGGAGAGTTACAATATAATCTTAGCAAATGTGTTGAAGAACACACAATTGAAAATGTTTGTGAATTGGAATAACATTTGATGAAATAATGGACAATTTGCCTCAGAGAAAAAAATGTTAAACATTAAATACTGGTTAAGATTCATGGAGAATAGAGTGGACAATTCAATTCAAAATCTGGAAGAAAAGCATAGTAAAATTTTGGAGAAGTAATAGCAAAAATGTCTGAAAATTTTTTAGAGTCCCTGAAAGATACAAATCTTGAGCCAAAAAAACATTAAAAGCTTCTAGCAGAGTAAAATTTTAGATATGTTAAAGCAAAAATACAAAACATCAGTATAAAAAAAAAGCTCTTGAAATCAATTCTAATTTGAAGACTGTATACAAAAGAACACCATGTATAAAGAAATGAAAATTTTTAATATCAAAAATAATATTTTTTGCAGGAACTTGGATGAACCTGGAGACCATTATCCTAAGTGAAGTATCTCAGGAATAGAAAAACAGATACCCCATGTTCTCACTTATAAGTGGTAGTTAAACAATGGCTACATATAGCCATAGAGTGTTGTAATGGACATTGGAAACTAAGAACAGGAAGGGTGGGAAGGAGTGAAGGATAAAAATTTACCCATCCAGTACAATGTACACTATTCTGGTGACAGGTAGACTGAAAGCTTTGAGTTCAGCATGATACAATTTACCCACATAACAAAACAAAAAACTGTACCCTCTGAATTTTTGAAATTAAAAAGCAAATAAAGGCTAGCAGTCAGATAATAGTATAACTAAATTACAAGGGCAGATAATTGTTAACATAGAATCATATAAACAGTTAAACTACTCAAGGGGTAAAATAAAAATATTTCCAGGCACACACTACCATTTTCAACTCAAACCTTAACTGAAAGAACTACAAAATAATGTCCTCCAAGATTTAAAAAAAATCTCCCAGAATAAACAAGTGGAAAATCAGAAGACAAATCCAGAGAACATAATGGAATTTATAAAAATATAACAAAATATAACAAGTATTGGCTGCATACAGCAACAATAATAAATTTGGAGGGGGAGCATAATACATAATTAAAAGACAGGAAAGACAGTACAATGTAAGATCAGGGAATATTCAGACTTAAACATTTTTATGATTTGTTGTTGTTAAGGAATTGGATAGAGATATTGACTGTATTGGGATTATGTTTTATTTTTTATTTTAAGCATATTAAATAGTTCAAAATCACCCCTAAAAGAATAAACATAGAATATAATATTTTCAACTCAGTAGATGTAAAAAAGATAAGTAGAAAAGTTAATCAATAAAATATAGAACAGAGAAAAAGAAAAGTACACTCAGAAAATGTATAATAAACAAAAATAAACACCAAATAAGATTATATGTGAATTCAAATATGTCAGCAATAACACAAACATGCACACACACACACAAATAAACTAAATGTAATTCACCACTTAAAGATTTTAAGAAAAATAAAACAGGTATATGCTGTTTAAAAGAATTATTCCTAAAGCAAAATAAAAGAGAATTTTAAAAAACAAAGAGTTGGAAAGAGAAATATGATGTTAAAAATTAAGAAAAAGAATGCAGTTAGCTACATTACATGAAACCAATTTAAAAAAAAAAACTAATTTTTTAAGATAAAAATGTAGTTAGGTAATAAAAGAAAGAAAGCATCAGAGGGTCTTATCTTTTGTTACATGATATGCCATGAATTTTATACCCTCAAAATACATAAAACAAAAACTAAGAATACAATGAGAAATGGGCAAATCCACCACTGCTAAAAGCTTTTTTTTATACATCTCCCAGTGATAGTTCCAGCAGACTGGAAAAATCATCGAAGTATAGAAATATGAGCATCAGTGTTCCACTAAAGACACAATAGAGCACTGCATCCAATACTTAAAAGAATGTGTATTCTTTTCAAGGATTTACAAAATTTGCCAATGTACTAAACCACAATAGGAGGCTCAAAAAATGCCAATGAATCATTATCATAGAGATTACATTCTCTGATCCCAATGCAATTGTATAGAACATTATTAGGTCATTAAATATGAAATGTCCAACCTCTGTAGTTTGAGCAGTGTTGTTTGTGTGACATGTAGTGGAGTATTATCTTGCAAGAGGATTAGTCTGTCTGTATTGACCAATCTCAGCTGCTTAATCACATGTATCCTCATCATTTTATCCAATTGGTTGCAGTAGACATCCGCCGTAATCAACTGACCAGGTTTCATGAAGCTGTAGTGGATAATACCAGCATTGGACCACCAAACAGACACTGTTAGCTTTTTTTGATGAGTATTCGATTTTGGACTTGTATTTTCATCTTTATCCAACCATTGTGCCAAACACCTGCAGTTGTCAAAAAGAATCCATTTTTCATCACACACAACAATAGGGTGTAAAAATGGTTCGCCTTTATGTCATAACAGCAAAGAAAGAGAAGCTTCAAGATTTCTCTTCTGACTATTGTTTAATTCGTGTGATACCCATCTATCAAGCTTCTTTACCTTGCAAATTTGTTTCAAATGTTTCAATATTGTTGGAATAGTAATGTCAAATCTTGCTGCTAATTCACTCTTAGCTTGAGATGGATTTGCTTCCACTAGAGCTTTCAGCTTGTCATTGGTCTCAGGTTGCCCACGTGGCTCATTTTCAAGATTAAAATCACCGGAACAGAACTACTGAAACCATGGATGTACTATGCCACATCATTTCCAAACACTTCATTGATATTTCGAGCTGTCTGTGCTACATTGGTTCCACGAGGGAACTCATATTCGAAAATATAACATTAATTTTTGACTTATACATGGTTTCACAAAATTTGCTCTAAAAAAACTTGAAAGATAATCACAAGCCAAAGCATGTGTTTGAAAGACTAACGATGTACCTTCACAATAAAAATAAAACAAGATGTTTCAAAATGAAATGTCAGATATATCAACTGTCAAACTAAGTACTTAAGGAAATCAGACATTTCATACTGAATACATCAAAACCTTTCATTTGGAAATATCAAAACGTATTTCTAAGTAACTAATTGGCAATTGAAATCATAATTGTAATAAAATAAGTAATTAGAATTGAAAACAAGTGAAAGCATTATACATTAATATGGAGAAAAAACAGGGAAAGAATAAAATATCAAATTAAAAAAGCCAACTGATGGATATAAAAAAATAAAAATTAGAACTAGTAAAATAGAAAGCAAAAAAGAAAAAAAAACAGAAAAACTACAGAGAATTGTTAAGACCATAACTTATTAATTTAGGAAGAATAATAAGATAGGCTATAGTTTTTGCTAAGAATTGAAGAAAGTAGAGCTAAGCAATAATGAGATGAAAAGGCAAGTACAACTACAGATAGAGTGGGAAAAAAGAAAATTATATAAACAACTTTATGCCTCTGGTAATAAAAAATTAGACAAACATTTATTAGAAAAATGCATCTTAAAATGTGTATGTTTAAAATTGTAAGAGACTTTTATATGGTAGAGAAATCAAATTGGAAATTAAAAACCTAACCACAAAGATATAGCTGTTTTTCAGATGAGTTCTATCAAATTTTCAAGAAATACATCAAAAATCAGTGTATTTTATGAATACAGCTTTATGTTCTAAAGTATGAAAAATAAATAGTATGCTAAACTGTCATTATTTCTCAGAAAGAAAGAGAGCTCAAAGAGATGAAGGATAAAGCTTTAGATATATTGTTAAATGTTTTATTTCCTAAAAAGAAAAATAGACATCTAAAAATATGGAAATGTTAATAGTTCTTTAATTTTTGTGTTGGGTACATGAGTATACATTTTTTTCTGTAATTTACATGTTTAAAATTTTTATTTAAAAGATGAATGTTTAAAAATAGAAACAAGTAGATGAACAAAGTGTGACTAGAAATATGTAGGTTTATGTCAGCAAAATGCTTAAGAAAACATTAAGCCAGGTAAGTAGCAGTAGTAGTAGTAGTAGTAAGTGCAAAGATTGAAAATGCTTTTTTTCTCCCTATCAAGTCTGATGGGCAGCTTGAACAAAAATGCATTTTGCTAAGAACCTCAGATTATTAGTGTTCAGGTAAAGGGCAAGAAGAGAGCTTTTGTTGATATCTGGCCATCTGTCAGGCATTGTGTGTTCTATAAGCTTGACATATATGATATTTAATCTTCACTCTGCATCTGTAGAGTAGTAATATGCCCAATATGCAGGAAATACATGGCTCAGAAAAATATAAATCATCTGCCCATTTTCATACAGTGGATAATTGGTAGGACAGGAATTTGAACTCACATCTGTTTAACCCAAAAAAAAATGTGTGTCCTTTTCATCACAGCTTAGTAATAAATAATGATAATGACAATAGTGTTTATTATAAGTATGTTTTAGGCACTAAATGAAGTGTTTATGGATTATATCTCAATTAATTCTTTAAAATCTCTCTTAGTTTTATTCCCTCATTTTACACATGAGGAATTTGAGGTTTAGAGAGATCAAATAAAGCACCTACCGAGTGTGTCAATACTAGTGTGCCCAGAACCACACGTAGAGCCCAGTTTGACTGAAGAGTGGCTTGTGACAATAGCCATTCTACTGATTCTACTAAAGTAGAATGTGGTTTTAGGTGGGACAAAGCCAGGTTTAATTTATCTGCCTCACCTAGGACGGTATCTAGGAGAGGCCCCTTTCCCAGACTCCCACTGATGAAATGAAAGAAACCTCACTTTATTCCACAATAGATGCCACGGTCAAGGGCCCTTGTGCATGGACTTGCACTAAGACGTGTAGAAAGCAGAGTATTTCACACAAAGCCATTCAACTTTTCTCCGACTGTCCTTTTCCTCAAGTCCTACCACCGACCCTCATTTACAGCTGGCAGAAAACAGTGGCAGCTTTAGTTAAGGAATGTCACGTTTTATTTCTTCACACAGATCTATGGAATGCTAATGAAACAGGACACTCTGTCAAAAATGTGGTGAGCACCGGATCATGTTCCATCCGGAAACCTGGGTCCCTTCCTTACTTGCTGCATGTAGGTAATCTCTTACAGAAGGTGCTCAGTCTCTCTGAATACCTGTTTCCTCGTCATTCCCTTTGGAACAGAAGCCACAAGGCTCAAGCCACCGTCCACTGCAAAAGGCAAACTACCACACTAACGCTAGTTATTGTAATTTTAGAAGACATTATTTTATATTTATCTCTTAATCTGTCTTCAAGTAGTGCCCTAGTTCCTCTGTTATTTTTCCCCCAGTGAAATTCTTATTTTTAAATAAAAAGGGGATAAAGAACAGAACTGATGACTTTAGCACCTCAATATTTGTCATTTTCATATTCTATTTCATTAACCATCAGAAAAACAGTTTCAAAATTTCAGCCTTTAAAGATACTTGACAGGAATGGGACTGCAGAATTGGAGAGCAAGTTAGAAGCCAAATTTAGGAAATAATTACTTAGAGAAAGCGGTGGGGACTGTGAAACAGGGAAGGTTGAGAGAGGAGAGAGAAGATGAAAGAAGAGAAGGGAAAGGAGGGGAGAACAGGAGTGATGAAAGCAAAGCAGAGGCGAACATCAGGAAAAGGACAGCCTTGGAGATCTCGTGTAACTATGTGGTTTTAGATGGTAGAAGAATTTAATTAAGGAGGTAGCAGAAAATAAAAAGCAACCAGAAAGTGAATATGAGAATAAAGAGGAGACAATTGTAACAATCACATAATATCAATAGCTAATAAGTACTGAGGATCTAAGAAGGGCAGTACTGCCTAATGCACCTATTTAATGTCTTTAATTAATCATTATAAGAACCGCTAAGGTGAGTGTTCCAGGGATCACTGGGTTGGTACTGATTTACTCAGTGTGGCTGGAACAGTAGGGCCATGTATTACATATCAAACTCTGTGGGTTTGTTGAGACGTCTCGGGAAAGAGAGAGCAGACTGTATGTGTCAATGAGGGAAACAATAAGATATCAAACGTAACAACTAGATGAAATTTTAAGATTTAGCTAGTATTTTTGTGGTAATTATATGGTTGATGTAGGTGAGATATAACCACATACTTTACAGTTGCTTTTATTAGTAAATATTCAGAAATGAACACTGATGTGGCTATTACTGGAGTTTCTGGGACAATACTAATCTATCACTAAGGGTCCTACAGACCCACAGAAATATTATCAACTCTCAAAGCTTCAACATGCATCTCCTCTCTTCCTCCTCCCCTCTCACTTTTCTCTTCTCTCTCTCTCTTTTCTCTTTCCCCAGTCCCCTTTTTCCTCCTTCTTGCTGACTTACATTCAGGCATAGCTATAGATAGCTATTGTCATCAGCACTTTTTTTTATTTTTTAATTACCAACTCTTATACCAGATCCAATAGAATAGATAATTTCAGAAGCACACAGCATGATCATACTAATTTTCCTCCCCTAGTTCTTATTAATTAGATCATTCCTTTTAACTACCCTTCCTTCCTCCAAATAGTTTTAGACTATTAAATCTTCATACAACATAAGTAGCCTCAAAGAAAAAAGGCCAAATCTGTATTGGATATGGTGGTCCTGAACGTTTTGTTCCCCTGACTATTAGCTGGGGCGGCTAATACAAACACAGATCCAACACCAGCATATGATGAAATATTTTAAGTGGCTATAATTCTTTTGGAATAATGCAGAGAAAAGAATTCAAAACCTTGAGGCAACAGAAATACTGCTTAATTTGATTTATGAATGATATTCCAAAGCTCCTTAAATAGGACTGCAAGAAGATCTAAGGCCAGAGGTCAGTTTCTTCTACTTTCAAGTAAAAATCTCTCTCTCACACATGCACACATTTTTTGTATATATATATAAATAACATATGTATATATAACATACAAATAACATATATATGACAGGTTGGATGCTCCAGAGTGGAAGCTGACACAGTGTTTGGGGTTCAAGATGTTTATTAGCAATAAATGCCTTTAACAGAAAGGGAGAGGAAGCAGGATTGGTCAGAGTAAAAAGCTGAATGATGACGGGGCGCTAACAAAGCCTCAGCCAACTGGAAGGGAGCTCTAGAGAGAGTATTTCCAGGCAGAGTGCCCCATGTCAGGTGGAAATATCCACACCTGTCTGCCCCCAATTTGCCTAGGCTGCCTAAGGAAGGGCATAGACTGGAACAAAGAGGCTTTTTACAGCTGGAACAGACTTCAAAGGAGCTGACAGAGCCTCTTGCTGAGGAGCTGGAATGAATAAATTGCTTTCTACAGTTTATATCTCTGTAAACTACCATTTATAGAGTCAGTAGTCATTAAAAGGGATGGAAATCATGTACTCAAGGATATCATGACATATAGGAATTTCCAAATCCTTCCCTTGATTAATGACTTCTCCCTTCAAACCCCTGACAAACAACTCAGGGCAAATTAGCACTTTATTATCGGGTGAAACTCTGTTCTCTAATATAAAATCCTAGTAAACTAAGCAGAACAAATTGAGAGCTCCTTTCTCCCTAAACAATGTAGGCCTGAGGGATTCTATACAAAGCAGGCTTTTTTTTTTTTTTTTTTTTTTTTTTTTTGCCTAGTCCTCAACAAATAACCAAACCTGAATCCAATTATTATTATATTACTTATCCTTAGCAAATTTGTGAATGAGAAGATTCAGTAGAAATGGAAAACTAATCCCAGTGCTCAGTGCAAAGCTCACCTGAGATTTCTTCCGTAGGCACGTTGGCAGGAATCACAAACACAGAAGGAGGTTTATGAAGTGAGACCGTGCCCATATGCTTTTCTATCATTAACTCCTTGTAGAGCTAGTCTCTGAAGGCAAAGTTCCCAGGCTAGGGAACCAAGTACAGCTCTCAGGCTTGTCTCAATGCCAGCAATTTGGATTTATAAGAGTCCAAAAAGAAAAGAGTGAAAAAAGGAAAAAGAATATTATTCCCGCAAAGAAAAGGAACAGGCTCATATACTTCTCTAAACTTCGATTCATCCTCTTGAGTTATGATCACTAATTCCCTTGAAAGTTCAAAGCCCTATAATTATAGTGCCTTAAATTATCCTGGCATTTGGCCAATATAGATTTGCACTTCTAATCTATGGTGATGGGATAGGGCCAAAAGAGGGCAAATAGTTTTCTACTTTAGATTCTTAACAAGAGAGTGTGCAATTAAAGAGAATATTACTTTCTAACAGACACTTTAATAAATTGTATAATTGACAATTTCTCTGAACACTGCTACTCTCCTAAAAACCCTATGCTATTATGTCATGGTTGCTAAAACTTTCAGCTCTAGGTAGGTTTGCACTTCTCAGAACACTTTTTCTCTGCTTGTCAGGCACCTAGATATTCTAAATGAATTATAAAGGTTAAGGATGGTTTTGTCCTTTTCTCTCCTTTAGGCTGAAGTGTAGTAGGTAGAATTATGACCCCTCTCAGTTAATTTTTTTCCCTTTTTAACAGGGGCCTGTGAAGATCTTCCGGTGCCTCTGACAAACTCTCAAAGAAGTGAGATTGCGTACCAAAATAGTTACTGCCAGGAGAACCTCTGAGAGCTAGAGTATGTCAGGTACAGATGGTTTATAGCTGTTGGCTCTCAAGAGGGTCTTCTTGGTTTTATGCCCACAGTATATTAAAAAGCTATGGGTTCTAGACAAAGTATATTACAGGCTGGAAGCAGTTTGAAATTCAAAAGTTCAATCCTAGCCCAAGTTTATTCCCTTCTAAATAATTAATATGACCAAGTATTTTTTTTTTATATTTTCAAATAACTAATGTAAATGGGAAGATATTTGGAAGCTGGAATAATGCACGTAGGGGTGTGTGTGTGTGTGTGTGTGTGAATGTGTGTGCTTGCATGTTTGTGTGTTGGCTCAAGTCAGGTGGGGACAGACAACAGCTCTAGCATGAAGAGTGTAAGTTGGTATCTTGGAGGATTTGAATGAGTGTGGAAATCAGCCTCAGATTTGATAGCACATTTATGAGTTAGAAACCAGAAATCACTCTCTCGCTGGAAGTCAGGTCAGTGTAAACAGTAATTTTCAGTAAGTGACAGAATAGAAGCTCTAGGGCACGCTACTGAGGTAGACCCCATGACATGGGTTGTAGCAAGTCTAGCAAAATATTATAAGCAATAAATGTTGTTAATTTGAGGCTCAGAAATCAAATGAAGTGAATTATTGTTGGTATAATTTGCATACAAACTCCACTGTCAGTTTTGAGGAGCTGCTTTGGAGGATACAAGAGTGGAAGTCTAAGAAGGTGCACTCAGAGGACGAAAGGGAAATTCAGCAAAGAGCAGTGGACGTTTGCTTATAAGAAACACTACCTTTCATTCACAGCCTCCCAACCTCTACTGCTGTCTTAGGCAGCACGCTGCAGGAAACTTTGGATATTTTGTGACAATTGACATTTGCTTATTACTTCCTATATCAGCCCCCAAAGACATAGTAGGTCACAATGAAGCAAAATCATAAATAGGCCTCAGGAAATGGAATAAACCTTTTTCCTCATTATCTCTCCCTCTCAGAATTTTATTAAAATTTGATTGTGCAGTAATGTGGATTGTTTTTCTCTTTTTAAGCGTGGGTGGATATAATTTCTTTGAGCTTTCTCTGGGCACAGGTATTTCAAGACAGTGTGAAAAAATATATAGGCTGTTGAGAGTCTGTAAAACTTTTTGAAAATAGATACAGATATAGATGTAGATATAAATGAAGATATACATATAGATGTAGATATATAATCTTAAACCTAAAGTCTACATTGTCTAATCTTATTTTATATGATCAAATTTCAAGTTCCATTTAGATAGACACTTGTTTCCTTCTTTGAAACTCATGTTAAAGGCAACATAATATAGGTTGAAAACCACAGGATTATAGACTGAAAACAGTTTACTGCCATTTCCTGGCTTTATGACCTTGGATAAATCATTTATATTTTCTTTTTTTTTTTTCTTTTCTCTAAACTGAGCATCAAAATACTTATGAGATTTAAATCATGTGAAGGTAATTATGAGTAATATAGCCAATATAGACAGCATTCTCTACAATATAAATTATTTGATTTAACCCTGCACTTCAAAATGAGAACAATTTACAGATAATATACATTTAACAAACATTAATGTAAGCAATAACTTAATAATGTATAAAATATTTATATTTTAAATTTTTATACAAATAAAACAATATTTATATTACAATTCTTGTATTAGATTCAACTATCAGAGATCTTACTCATTAGCAACAGATGCTTCTGATTGCTTTAAGTAGAGAATTAATTCATTAAATGAATATTGATTAGTTCCCATAACCACTAAGAGGTTCTCCAACCAGGAACAGAGGCTATAGGACCAGATGCTAAGCCCAAACTCAGGCTGTGGAAACAGTGTGGTAGGAACACCACCATACAGCACAGTAATGCTTCAACCTGCAAGCTATCACCAACAAAATCTTGGGAGCCTTTGCTGCCCCAAGAACTTATTTTTTCTATAACTACAAAATCACAAACAAAGGATTCTCTTAGGTGTCTGCTTCTATTTTCATTAGTTACAAATTCAGTATCTGGAGTTGATCTGTCTGTTTGGGGGAGCCTAGGAGCCTGAATCCTAGCTGCAAGAGAGTATCTGGTATATTCAGCATCTAAAATAGGTGATGGGCTCTGTCACCTCTCAAGACTCCAGAAATACCTGGAACATATTAGGGGGCTTCAATGATGACAGGCAAAATAAAAGGGGAGGCAAGTTTATTATGTGAGCCACTTTGCCATAAATATAAGGGGGAATATCTGCTCTAGTCTAATTTATAATCTAGTTTTTGAAGATCTGATACTCATTTGTATGTACTCTTTATAATATGTGAAAAGGGTCTATACTAAAACATCATTTACTTTTTGTTTATGTATCTAATTACTAGTTACAGAATGTGTCCAGTCCCATATAATTGCTTAAAATTTATTTTATGTTCACCTTTTGTCTGTTAATAACTATTGAGGTGGGCTAAATTCAATTAGGTCTACAAAATGATGGTTGTATAATTTGCATTTCAACCTAGAAATGACAGACTCACTGACTTCCTCTATTTCAGTGTTTCACTTGGATGTCATCAAAATACATATTCCAAAGTCCACTCATAAATTCTGATATAATAGAACCCTAAGTTGCTTCTGATACAGTTGGACATGCTCCATAATTTGAGAAATACTACAGAAAATATTAGATACCCTCTATTATCTGTCTTTATGGACTTTTGCAATTGAGGAGAAACCTTTCTTTCTTTGTTGAGGTTGTAGCTGGAAATATATTTTGCCTTGAGAAAAAAAATATAAATTCTGCTGGTCTTAGTGTAATACCACCAAGTTCCTCCTGCTTCACCATACCATTCAGAAGTTCATAACTTGCATGAATGATACTGTCTAGACTCCTAAAAGCATGTTTTTATCAAATTTATATATGATATTGTATAAAAATATTTTTAAAATAACAGATTCATCATTTTTAGATAAGGCATGTCATTAATATAATTTATTGTTGTACTTTAGTTACACACCAAAGAAATATAGTTTATTTTTCCTCACCTCACTCTTCCTTACAACAGCGGTATAATTTATAAGCATTAAAAAAAAACCACAACTCAGAGTTGCACTCTAGCCCAGGCAACACAGAGTGAGACACTTTCTCAAAACAAACATATGAACAAACAAACAAAACAACTCAGAGGCCAGGCCCAGTGACTCATCCCTGTAAGCCTAGCACTTTCGGTGACTAAGGTGGGAGGATGACTTGAGCCAGAAGTTTGAGACCAGCCTGAGCAACATAGCAACACCCCATCACTACAAAAAAAAAATACATAAATAAACATATATATGTATATAACATATATATGTATATAACATATATATATATATATATATATATATATTAGCTGGGCATGGTGGTGTGCACCTGTAGTCCCAGCTTGAGCCCAGGATTATCAAGTTGCAGTGAGTTATGATGATGCCACCACATTTAGCCTGAGTGACAGAGAGAGGCCTTGTCTAAAAAAGCAAACAAAAATAAACAAACAAAACCTCAGAATGATGTGAAACTGGTGAGTTTTCAAAGATCCCCCAAAATATTTTCTTTCTGAATCTTAATATTTATGTTTCTATATTCTGATATATCTATGTTTATTGTCTCTCATGAAAAACCATGAAATTGAAATAATAATCTATTAATAAGAAACAATAGCAAGAACCCAGTGATATATCCCTCTATTCTGTTTAGTAAAGCTCTCTAGCTATGTTGTATCTTTCTTGTTTTCAAACCATTTCTTCAGCATATCCTTTAAAAAGATGATTTTCCAAGGTTTTTCAGAGTTTACACTGTGAATTCTTATCTTGCACTTCTCTGAGTCTCTCGAGTCCCTCATAATATATTAGAAATACCACCAAGGAAGAATTTATCTGACATATCTGGCACTTCTGCTTTAGTGACCAGAGTCAATACAAAATGCTAGTGGGGATAGAGAAGTTTGGGAGGCCTGCTTATCAGACAATAAGACTTAGAAAATAGAAACTTGGTACAAACACCCATTGAATTGATAGAATATTTACAGTCCTTATATAAACTGTATTCATTTATTTCTTAATACTTCCACTACATATACACTTGCTGTGGCTTTGTGTACCCCTAATTACTTCATATTTTTCATTATGAAAAAAGAAAAAAATAATATGAACAAAAGAGTGACCAGGAGAATAATAACCATTTGTTACAATTTGAGACCTTTTTGAAATTACCTTATACTATTTTATTTTCAAATGTCTGTAACAATACATTGACAGAAATGAAACCTTCTTTAGCCCTTGAACATTTTCAAATTCCTAGTAGAGCTGCTGTATTTTTCAAGTAAAAACAAAAGCTTCTACTTTAATCAGTTGTATATGTTCTGCAGCTCCTGTCTTGCTGTAAGATAAACATTTCATACTTTGAAGCAGTACTCTATTTCAAACAGATGGACAGTCTTTCCTTTCATACCACAACAGAAAACATATCTTTGTCCATAGGATCAACAGAGGAAAACACAGTATAAATAAGGAGTGTTACAATTCTGACAATGAACACAGAATCTTCATTAGCAGAAGAGAAAATAAATGTTTCATAAAAGCAGAAATACAGATTCATGATCATGTTCAAATTTGATAGTGCTAAGAAGTTAAATATCCAGCTATTTGTATTGCATCGTGTCTAGTTCTGTTGTTATTTTCCAGTTCAACCCAGATTCAGAGGGTACACAGCTGGAAATAAAATCAAAATTCGTAACTGTGGAGTTAATGCTCAGCAGATACGGAGGTTGCCCCGTTATTCCACTGATCTTCCAGACAGAGTGAGGGAAGAATCTGGAACAACTCTGTCAAACAAATACTCAAGCTGAGTCAATCTGACACCTAGTGTCACTCACAGTTATATGAGTCATTGACACAGTAAAAATTATTAAACCATGTAACTCCAACTCTATAGATTTCCCATTTTTGTGGTGTTTTCTGATACTCCATATTTATGTTTTATCTTTTTGTTCACTAGACTTTATTTTCTTTGCCAAGTTTAAATTGGTTTTGGCTATATATATGTATATATATCTGAATTCCTACATTTAGTAGATTTTTAAAATATTTCACCAGGCACAGTGGCTTATGTCTGTAATCCCAACACTTTGGGAGGCCAAGGCAGGAGTATTACTTGAGGCCAAGAGTTTGAGACCAGCCTCGGCAACAAGTGAGACCCTGTGTCTACAAAAATTTAGCCAGGTGTCACGGTCCACGCCTATAGTCCTAGCTACATGGGAGACTGAGGTGGGAGGATCACTTGAGCCCAGGAGTACAAGGTTACAGTGAGCTATGATCATGCTACTCTGCTCCAGCCTGGGTGACAGATGAAGACCTTGCATCTTAAAAGAAAAAAAAAAAAATCTCATTAACCTTTCTTATTTTATATGTACTTGCTTAACAACATTATTGCTAAATAAAGAGTTTACTGATTTTTTTCTTTTACCCTAATGTTGAAAATAGTACAGACAACTGTTTTTAGCATTTAAAGGTTTAATATTTATTGTGTGTCATTGTATTGCCCAACAATGCATAACTGTTTTCAGCATTTAAAGGTTTAATATTTATTGTGTGCCATTGTATTGCCCAACAATGCATCTTCCTTTTTCTTTACATCTGCGATCTGATTACCAAAATATTTTTAACAAAATTATTTATACAGGCCAGAAATCACATAAAATGGCATAAAAACATAACTATTATGTTACCAACATTTACCCCATGAGTGCATTGCCACGATGCTTAATTTAAAATGGCATTTCTTTTTTATTAATGTATATTAGTTGTAAATATTTTGGGGGTACATGTGAAATTTTGCTGCCTGTATACAATGTGTTATGATCAAATCAGAGTAATTGAAATATCCATCACCTCAAACATTTATGTTTTCTTTGTGTAGGAAACATTAAAATTCTCTTGTATCTATTTTGAAGTATACCATAAATTATTATTAACTACAACATTTCTACTATATCATTGAATATTAGAAATTATTTCTTCTCTCTTTTTGTAACCCTTGACCAACTCCTCTCAAATGACATTTTTTAATCAGTAAAACTATTTATTTTGGAGAATCAGACATTTTTAAGTATTATGTAAATGATGAAAGAAAGAAAGACAGAAAAAAAGACAGAAAGAAAGGAAGGAAGAAAGAAAGAAAGAGAGAGACATTATTCTTGGCTAGAATTATCCCTTCCCTGTGACAACAGAAAAAAAAAAGAAATATGAGACATATTAGAGTCACAACTGCTGCATCTGGTATAAAGGGTACAGTTATACTTATTTTCCTTCTCTATAACCAGTTTTAGATTTTCCTCAACCTCTACTAGTCTAGGCAAATTACATGATGAGTTGACACAGACCCTTTTTCCTGAGGGACCTAATTCCTTGTCACTATGACTTTTTCGGGTCATGGGTACAGTACTCATCATGGTCACATGTCCGTTGCTGCATCTCTTTTGCTCTAGAGTGGCTCCCTTAGTCTATTGATGTTATGCAGGGTCCCACGTGAATGGATCAAATACCACCTTGAACAGTGATATTTTTTGAGGCACTATAGTCAAGAAAAGTGAATGTACTCTAAATATGTGTTAATCTCTGTCAAAGTGAATTGCTGACTTTTCCAGAGTGGAAGGTATTCAGTGCAGTCCTAAGTGATAGGTTGGCATCCTCACAATGATTCCATATTAATGAGTAATCTTTTATTTTTATTGCTGAAAAATTGGTAGGTTGAACAACTGACAGAAGCTATAATTAAACCAACGCTGGCGAATACGAGTCATATAGTTAGGCTAATGTATACCTTCCTCTCTGCCATGTTGACTACTTCCTTCCTTCACCAGTTTTACCAGCACTAGAATGTATCACTTGGTGATAAGATTATGTCATCTGCAAAAGAGACAATTTAAATTCTTCCTTTCTAATTTGTATGATATTTTTATTGTCTAATTATCTGGCTATTACTTCTCATACTATATCAAATGGAAGTGGAGACAGCGAGCACCTTTGTCTTATTCCCAGTCTTAGAGGAGAAGCTGTTAACTGTTGAGTATGATATTAGATGTGGGTTTCTCATATATAGTCTTTATTATGTTGAGGTATATTCCTTCTATATCTAATTTGTTGAACATTTCTATCATGGAAGTATGTTGAATTTTTCAAAAGCTTATTCTGAGTCTATTGGGATGATCCTATATTGTTATCTTTCCTTCTGTTAATGTGATGTATCACATTTATTAATTTGCATATGTTAAACTATCCTTATATTTCAGGGATAAATCTCATTTGGTTATGTTGTATGATCCTTTCTTTGTGTATTGAATTTAAATTTTAGTAGTTTGTTAAGGATTTTTTCATCTATATTTACCAGAGTGACTGGACTATAATTTTCTTTTCTTATAGCATCCTTATCTGGCTTTGCCACAAGGGTAATGGCCTCCTAAAAAGAGTTTGGAAGTGCTCACTCATCTTCAATTTTTTGGAAGAGTTTGAGAAGAATTGATTTTACTTCTTCTTTAAATGCTTAGTAGAATTCACCTGGGAAGCTGTCTGGTTTTGAGCTTTCCTTTGTTGGGCGGTTTTGATTACTGAAGTAGTCTCTGTACTTGTTATTGGTCGGTTCAAATTTTCTATTTCTTTATGATTCCATTTGGTAGATTATATATTTCAAGGAATTTATTCATTTTTTTCTAACTTATCTAGTTATATGCCAGTTTGTTAGCATATAATTGTTTATAGTAGTCTCTTCTTATTCTTTGCATTTCTGTGGTATCAGTTGCAATGTTCTCTTTTTATTATTTTATATATTCTAGTCCTCTTTTTTTTTCTTGTTTAATCTAGCTAAAGGTTTGTAAATTTTGTATATATTTTTTAAAAATGACTCAGTTTTGTAGATCTTTTCTATTGTTTTTCTAGTTATGAATTTATTTATTTTGCTCTGGTCTTTATTATTTTCTTCTTTCTGCTGACTTTGGGCTTAGGTGTTCTTCTTTTCCTAGCTACTCTAAAAAAAGAGCAAGTCAGAGGTTTTGGATGGAAATGGATATGACTATCTTCCTCACTTCACATCAAGGGCAAATTAGGCTATGCAATGTCTTCATGTGTGAATGATAAAGATGAAGCAAAATTGCTTGGCTATTGTATTAGAGTTCTTCAAAGAAACAGAACCAATAGGAGATATACGATATACGTACAAAGTTTAACTAAAAGAATTGACTGCCTTGATTATGGAGATTGACAAGTTCAAAGGTCTTCTAGGTGAGTCAGCAAGCTGGAGACCAAGGAGAGCCAACGTTCTAGTTCTAGTTTGGCCTGAAACGCAGAAAAACTTATGGAGTATTTCCAGTCTAAAACCCTTCAGGCTCCAGACTTAGGAACAGCCAATATTTCAGACTGACTTTGAAGTTAGGAAATTTACAAGGCAACCAGGCCGGAGAAATTTTCTCTTGTTTTGGGGTGGGAAGGGGGCTCACAGAAGAGGGTAATGCCCTACCCTATTCCTTACAAAAGGAGAGTGTCCTACTCCTACCAAGAGAGGCAGTACCCTAATAGTAAACTAATGAACTAGAAGAGTTATAAATCCTTTCAATGCAGCTTTCACCCTTACTCTAGAATATATCTGTAATAGTACACAGCACTGGATATTTCAAGTCTACTGTTCTGTTTAAACCTACCCTTGGTAAGTAACTAGGAACTCTGCCTTTAAAAAATACCTACCTCTGTGAAGACACATTATTCACAATCCTGACACTAAAATCTAACCATGGTGGAAAGTATAAGAGATCTTCTTTCAGAAGCTTTCAAAAACAATCAAAGACTCAAATGCATTGTACAGTTCATGCTACTCAAAGGTACAGGTCATTCAGGGGTTACTGTTGCATGGTGTGGAACTCTAGAGCAACACCAATTCCTATGAAATGTACCAGTGTAAGAGTGTTATGAGCTAACGAGAGAGGGGGAAAGTGGGAACATAACTACCAATTTTACAGCAATAAAAAGGATTATAAGAGAATTCTATGGGTAATGTTAGACCAATAAATTGGATAATTTAGATGAAAAGAACAAATTTATAGAATCACAAACCTACCAAGACTCAACAACAAAGAAATAGAAAATCTGAATAAACCTATAACTAGAAAAAAGGTTGAATCAGCAATAATAACAATATTCCAAAAAAAAAAAAATCTTGGACTTGATGGCTTCATTGGCGAATTCTACCACATTTAAATATTAATATGAACAATACTCCTGAAACTTCTTCAAAAACTTGAATGGAACACTCTCTAACTAATTTTATGAGGCCAACATTACTCTGATACTAAAGACAGACAAAAATAATACAAGGGACAAAACACTACAAGCCAATATTCCTGATGAATAAAAAAGCAAAAATCCTCAACAAAATAAGAGCAAACCGAATTCATCAGCATATTACACAAGTTATATATCGTGAACTAGTGGGATTTATTCCTGCAATGTGAGGATGGCTCAACATATTAAAATCGATTAATATAATGCACCATATGAAAAAAATTAAAAGAATAAAACCATATAGTCATCTCATTTGATGCAGAAAAAGCATTTGACAAAATGCAATCCCATTTCATAATATAATAAAAATCCTCAACAAACTAGAAATGTAAGGAAACTATGTCAACATGTAAAACATATGAAAGTTATATATGAAAAATCCACTGCTAACCTTATATTTAATTTGAAAAACTGAAATCTTTTCCTCTAAGATCAGCAGCAAGGCAAGGATGGCAGCTTTCAACATTTTTATTCTAGCCAGATTAAGCAAGAAAAATAATTAAATTGGAATTAAAAATAATTAAAATTGGCTTTCAAATTGGAAAGGAAGAAGTAAAATCATCTTTTTTCACAGATTATAGGATGTTATATGTACAAAATCCTAAGCATTCTTAACAAACAAAAAGAAACCTTTTAGAACTATTGAACAAATTCTACAAAGTAGCAGGGTACTAAGCTTGGCAACATACTAAAATCAGTTGCCTTTCTATGCACTAACAATGAACAATATAAAAAGGAAATTATAAAAGCAATTCTATTTATGATGACATTAAAAAGAATAAAATGCTTAGGAATTACCTTAACCAAGTATGTAAAGACTTACACAATGAAAATTACAAAACATTTCTGAAAGAAATTTAAAAAGATTTAAATAAATGGAAAGATGTCTTATATTCATGTATTAGAAGATACAATATTATTAAGATGTCAATACTATCCAAAGCAATTTACAAATTTAATATAATCCCTACCCAAATCCCAAGGAGACTTTCTACAGAAATAGAAAAACTTATCCTAACATGGAATCTCCAGGGACCCCAAATGGCCAAAATAATCCTAAGAAAGAACAATAAAGTTGGAGGCTTCACACTTCTGATTTCCTAACTGATTACAAAGCAACAGTAATTAAAACAGTGTGGTAATAGCATAAAGACAGACATATAGATGAATAGAATAGAAAAGTCCAGAAATAAACCTTTTCATATATGCTCAAATGAATTTTGGCCAAGATCATTCATTAAAGAATAGACAGCATTTTCATCATATTGTACTAGGAAAATGGATATTCATATTCAGAAGAATGAAATTGGTTCCTTACTCAACACAATATGCAAATATTAAAACAAATGGATTCATGACCTAAATGTAAGACCTAAAAGTATAAAACTCTTAGAAGAAAACATAGGGCAAATCTTTATGATATTGGATTTGGCAGTGATTTCTTGGTTATGACACTAAAGTCATAAACAATAAAAGAAAAAATAAAAAAATTGTGACTTTATGAAAATTTTGTTTAAAGTGTATATCAAAACACACTGTTAATAGCTTTAAAAGGCAACCCACAAATGGGAGAAAATATTTGCAAATCATATATATATATGATATGAGATTAATATATGGGCTACATTAACTCCTAAAACTCAACAACAAAAAACAGCCAGATTCAAAATGGGTAAAGGACTTAAGAGAACATTTCTGAAATGGCCAGTAAACACACAAAAGGATGCTCAACATCACTAATACCTAGGGAAATCCAAATTAAAACTACAATGAGATACCACCTCACATCCATTAGGAGGGCTACTATCAAAAAGCAAGAAAATAACTAGTGTTGATGAGGATGCAGAGAAATTGAAATCCTTGTGCACTGTTGGTGAAATGTTAAATGGTACAGCTACTGTGGAAAACAGTATGATATTTTTTAAACAATTATAAATAGAATTATCACATGATCTAGCATTTCCACTTCTGAGTACATGCTCAAAAAAATTGAAAGCAGAATCTCAAAGAGACATTTGTACACTCAAGTTCGTATCAGCATTATTCACAATAGCTAAAATGCGAGAAAAACCCAAGTGTCCATGAGAAAAGATAGAAACATTCGAGCCAAAAACACTCTCTGTATGTGTTACCTGCTGGTAGCTTCCTAAAATAACACAGAATTAAAAACCAATTCTGCGTTCCACAGTCATTTTTAATTAAAGTTCTCATATCATTTATTTAATGAGGACTTTCTGGTAAAATTGGTTTTTATCCACTGCTTCTTTTCTTTGGAGATCCAGCATTAGGCAGCTTGTATTTCATTCTGATTAAAAGTGATATATGGAGGGTGTGTACATACATGTACACTATTGTAACATGGTGACATGGCAGGGAGCTGCAAATATCTGTTGATATGTTAGGCAGAATTCACCATAGGAAGCCAAGAAAATTCATTTTTAGTTTGCTTTCAGGTTTATTTAGGCAAGAGTACTCATTCTGTGTGTTCCGAAGATTTCTGCTAGTAGTAGGCCCACTAATCGCCAGGAACATTTAAAACTTTTTAAATGGTCTTACATTGATTTTAGAATATTCATTGAGGCTCTTCTTAATCACAAACACTAAAACAGTTTTACTGTGTGTTTCTCTATTTCTATTCTGCACTGTCTTTTTCTTTCTCAGATCTTTTTCTGTGTTTTTTTTCATGTGTGGTACACAGCTCCACAGGTACAACATTATATAAAACATTAGTGTTTTTTCATTTTATGTAATATTTAGTGACATAACATTACTTTGATTAATGAGGGCTCTTTCCTAGACTTACTGCTGTATAATGGAAAAGTAAAAGTTCAATATTCAGAGATTTACAGTAAGGTTATTAAGAATGAATGTTTTATTTCCTTAAGTACTAAGTTTGACAGCTGATATCTCTGACATTTCACTTTGACACTTCTTGCTTTATGTTTATTCTGAAGATATTATACATCCTCAGTCTTTCAAATGCACATTTTGGCTTGCGATTATCTTTCAGGTTTTTTTTAGAGCAATTATTGTGAAACATGGATAAGTCAAAAAATTCATGCTATTTTTTAATATGATGAGTTTCGTTGTGGAACCAATGAAGCAGAGACAGCTCAAAAATATCAACAAAGTGTTTAAGAAGAAATGAACACACATCAATGGTTTGAGAAGTTCCATTCTGGTGATTTTAATCTTGAAAATGAGCCATGTGGGCAACCTGAGACCAAGGTGGATAATGATGAGCAGAAAGCTGTAGTGGAAGCGTATTCAACCTACAGGTGAATTAGCAGCAAGGTTTGACGTTACTATTCCAACAATATTGGACCATTTGAAACAAATTGGCAAGGTAAAGAAGCTGGATAGATGGGTTCTCCATGAATTAAAAGAATTTCAGAAGAGAAATCGTCTGGAAACTTGGCTTTTCTTGCTGTCACAACATAAAGCCGAACCATTTCTACACTGTATTGTGACGTATGATGAAAAAATGAATTCTTTTTGACAATTGCAAGCATTTAGCGCAATGGTTAGATAAAAATAAAGTGCTGAAACACTGTCCAAAGCATCATGAAACCTGGTCAATCGATTACAACAGATGTCTACAGCAGCCAATTGGATAAAATAACGAGAATGCTTATGATTAAGCAGCCAGAATTGGTCAATAGAGACAGGCCAATCCTCTTGTAAGACAATACTAGAGCACATGTTGCATAAACCACGCTGTTCAAACTACAGAGGCTGTACTTGAAAACTCTCTGTCATCCACCATATTCACCAGTCCTTGAACCAACTGACTACCACTTCTTCCAGGCTTTGGACCACTTTTTGCCAGGAAAAATATTCAATTCTCAACAAGCTGTGGAAATGCCTTTTGCGATTTCATCACTACTGGTTCTGTTCTACAGGCTACTTCACTGCTGACATAAACAAGCTACTGTTAAGATGGCAAAACTGTGTGATTGGTTAGGTGCATTCTTTGATTAATTCTACCCCTTCTGGTTTGAGATATAATGTACCACACATTTGATTAGAATTTGGACATTTCATATTTAATGACTTAATAATTTTGTTTTGCATTTGATATTGCATTTCTGCTCTGCCCCCTGAATTTTCTATGATACCCTGACTTTTTAAAGCACTGTATATGAACAATATAATATGCATTTTAAATTATATGATAATTATCTGGTAATATCTTCCTTGACTCTTTTCAATCAATGTTTCCTTCCAGTATGTGACTATTGTAGGAGTCTGCCTATTAAAATTCAAATTAGGTAACAAGGTGTAAATTGCCTCATGAATTTTTTTTTCATCTTTTGCAAATTCTTCATGTTTATAGCTCTCTCAGTTGCTATACTTTCCATGATGCTGAGTTTTCATACAGAATTGCTGTGCAAATGTGAGTGTGGTAGTTCTTAAATGAGAAACATGCACATTTCCATTATGTTGCCTTTGAAATGGAAACTCAACTGGTTAGCACTTTAGAGCATAAGAAGCTAATTAGGAATCCCCCCAAATCCTGAGGATGAATTTAGTAGAGAAGCATAAGTCAGTTTTCAAAGTTCTTAATATCATATGTGAAGTTTTTGATGGAGGCAAGGTGGTAATCTCACTCCTGGGGCTTGTAGATGTAGCCTGACTAAGTTGCTTATGAAAATGTGATTTCTCAGGGCTTTGGGCAAATTTGATTTTAGGAAAGAAGCCAAGGAATCTCTGATACAGCACTGAAGTGACAGGTTAATATTATTGGGAAAAGAGAGTTGGAAATGTACGTTTTTTCCACTTCAGTATTTCAATTTTGTCAATAGGATTGGCAATATAATTATCTCTGGATTAGTCACAGGCCTATATACTTGTTAAAAGTGAATATAAAGTAAATGGTAACTTGACAGAAAATTTGTTTTAAAAGGTATGACGGGAAGAGGGCAAGAAGTTCAAGCTAAGAAAAAAGTTAAACATTTTAAAACTTAACTGCTGAAACAATATTATTTTTCAAATATGTTGTTGATAAAGACAGCAATAGAAAGTCCCCATTTTGTCAGGATGTGGTACATCACACAGCCAGACAGCTTCTAACAGTAAAGATATGATCAGTGTCACCACATTACATCTAGGCAATTTCCAGACCCTTCCTCCTCAAATATACACCCAACGTTTCATTGAGTACCTGGGCTTTTAATTCCTGCTAACACAAGAGAATGAGGAGAAAGCATCTGTTGAATGGAGCAATATGGATTTATTTCCTCCTGCTTCATTCTTCCATTTGTTGATTCATTGCTTTACTTTTAGATTTATTCTATAACCATCCACTGGTCACATGTAGCCCTTTTGGTGGGTAAGATGTGCTTGCCATGTTTTGTTTTGCTCTTTGCTTTTTTTCTTTTTTTAACTGAATTTTATTTCTCAAGAGCAAAAATCCTATTTAAAGATTTCAACAGAAAAAATAATAAGAACAAAACTGAACTAGGCCTGATGAATACACCTATGACCAAACAAACAAACAAAAATTCCTAATAGAGTTTTTAGAATAAAACCAACCTCCTTAATTTTTTCTACCCATACATTTTTCTATAAACTCCTAAATATTTATGACAAAAGATATTAAAGAGAATGTAATCATTGTAAATACAAAGTACTATGCATAACTAAGGCATGGAAAGAAATTAGAAAGCACAATTCCTTCAGGAATTTATAATCTATAGCAGCCATAGATACATACTGTAGGAATATGAGTATCTTAGGGCACACACAAAACCATAATTCTCCTTTTAGGAATATAGCACAAATAAATGATGATTTGCACAAGATTTACATAAAGAGTTATAAAGGTTGTTATAACAATGTAAATAATACATTTTGAAAAAATATTAAATGTTCAATAGTAGGGGATACATTGAATAAATGAAGATGTATCCATAAGATATTAAAAATGAAGCAATAGAATATTTATTGGTATGGAAATATGGTCATAATATAATATATAAAAACACAAGCCACAAAATATATTTTGTTATGATTCTACTTTTATCAAGGGATATTCATACAGATAAAAGATAAAATTTATAATCATGTCATCTTACCTTTTTAAAATTATATATTTCAAATTAAACTTGTCTCAACTTATACAAATCTTTATTTTTAAAATATATGTCACAGACACAGTGAAGCCTAATCAGAACAAAATGCAAATATTGACAGATGGATTAGGCTAAGTTCCAAAGGCACCTAGAAGAAATATCTTTCTGATCCTCAGTTGGACCACATTTATAAATTGAGGTCCAAATTTTTATACAGCAAGATTACAGTGAAAATTTGTTATCAATATGTCAGGTAGCTCGACCATGTTTGAAACATAGTAAATATTGTAATCACAGTACCCTTAACAAATGATCATTGCTATGGTTTGAATGTCCCCTCCAAAAGTCTTGCTGAACTTTCATTGCCATTGTGATGGTATGAAAGTTGTTTATAAATTACCCAATCTCAGGTATGCTATTATAGCAGCAGAAAGCAGACTAAAACAGTCATCTTTCTTTTTTTTTCTTCCTACATAATACGTTTTTTTAAAAAATGAAAACAAGTGCTGTTGTAACAGTTTCATTCAACTTAATGCATGGCATCGTCAAAACAAACAAACAAAAAACCCTATCATTAGCCTATGTTGTGGAATTTTTCTCTTTTGCCTGCTTCAAAGCTAGTGGGTACTAAAATATTTAATTAAATTCCACCAAATTATTGAATGTCCATAATTTATTAGCACATTCTGCTAGGTGTTAGAGATAACAAAGATAAATATGACAAAAATTCTGCACTCCAGGCAGATAAGACAAATAATTATAATACAATGAAAAGTGAAATCATAGAAATAGGTACAGATACAAATGCACCACATAGGAGGGCTTGATTAACCAGCTCTTTGAAGGGAATGACAGAGCAGACTTTCCGGAAGATATGACTTCTTAGCTGGTTTGATTTGGTAGATATGAGGAGGTAGTGATTGTTAGCCCAAAGGAACAGCACAGGGTAAGACAGAGAAAATCACAGGATATTTGCAAGTATACTTCGTTCTTTAGTAAAATAGTGATAGGAAATGGAGCAGTGGGCAGTAGATACAGAGGCATGCTAGCTTCAGTATTATGAGAGACCCTCAGGAAAATCCCAAGACCCTATGAGAACACCACATTCTATTTTTTCTTTCTCTTGAGAAGCAGGTAACTTTTAAAAATGTTTATTTTTCTTAAGTAAGTTACAAGAGGTTATCTCTGCCCCTTTTCCAGAAGATAAACTCTACTGAGAAAGCAGGGCTCTATAATTCAATTCAGTTCAGATACTATCTACCTAGAGATAGCATCGGAACCCACAGGTTAAGGCCTTAATCCCACAAGACTGACACCCACTTCAGATGCCAACTGCAAGTCTCAGGTTGTGACCTGTACTTATGACCAACTGACTATATATCAAGGTTCCCATGACCTCCTTATCAGGTTTGATTAATTTGCTAGATCTGCTCACAGAACTGAGGGAGACACATTTCTTATGTTAACCCATTTATTATAAAGGATGCTACAAAGGATACCTATGAATAGCCAGATTTTAAAAAAGGCACACAAAGTGAGGTATGATAGAAGGAACACTAAGCTTCCATGCCTTCTCTGGGAGCACCATCCTCCAGGTATCTCCACAGGTTCACTGCCCAGAAGCTCTCTCAAACCAGTCCTTTAAGGCTGTAATGAGGGCTTCATTATGTAGGCATGATTGATTACATCATTGGCCATTGGTGATCAACTCAACTTCCAGCACCTCTTCTCTCCCCAGGGAATTTATTTCTAAAATTTTCCATTTAATATTTTCAGACTGCGGTTGACAGCAGGAACTGAAACCATGGTGAAGGACGGGCTTCTGTATATCCAAAGGAAAGACTCCTGAATTGTATAGCAATTCTATTTTTAATTTCTCTAGGATCCTCTCTCCCTACTGTTCTCCACAATGGCTGAACTGATTTATATTCCTACCAATAATGTACAGGGTTCTCCTTTTCCACATCCTTGCCAACACTTTTTATCTCTTGTCTTTTTAATAACAGCTATTCTAACAGATATAAGGTGATATCTCATAGTGGTTTCGGTTTGAATTTTCCTGATGATTAGTGATGTTGAGAACTTTTTCAAACACTTGTTGGCCAACTTTATGTCTTTGGAAAATTGTCTATTCAGGTTTGTTGCCCATTTTTCAATCAGGTTATATGTTTTCTTGCTATTGAGTTCTATGGGCTTTTTATAAATTTAGTATATTAATCCCATATCAGATGTGTGGTTTGCAAATATATTTTTCCAATCCATGGGTTGTCTTTTTAGTATGATTGTTCACTTTGCTGTGCAGAAGATTTTTGGTTTGATATAGTCCCATTTATTTACTTGTTTTGTTTTTGTAGCCTGAACTTTCAGTGTGATAGCCAAGAAATCATTACCAAGGACGATGTCAGGGAGCTTTCCCCCTATGTTCTCTTCATGTATAAATGTAAATATATCCATTATTATATTATATTTAAAATAAATAAATTTTCTAGTCCCCTGGATATGGGGGTAGTGTCCCCTTCCACATGCACATACACATGTGCGTGTATATATATGTTATTTTAAATCACAAGATCACACATACCTTGACTCCATATTTTTAAACTGTTTGATTTTGTTATAGGTACATCCTGTTGTAAATTATTCAGCTCCTTATCATTGGTTTACAAGGTTGCATTTCTGTGATTAATTCTAATTGTTTGTAATTGATTGCTTTCCAGCTTAAATTCATTCTCATTAACTAAGTTGGTGTCATATTGCAGCCTTATTTCATATTTCTCATACATTATACTTTATTCCAATGTGAGAAACCAAGTGGAAATCCAATGAATCATGAAGCATTTCCAAACTCAACCTCCCACTAAAGAGGATGGCACACCTAAAGCAATGAATAAACATAAATCTGAAAAAATACTTATTTCCCTATAGATGGGATATACATTCAAATTAATAGCAGTAATATAGAGATTTTAACATGAAAAAGGAATGTGCATAGAAAGACAGTTTTCCATCTGCTGCTACCTATAAACTCAGTAATTTCACACTTGCTGCAAGCAATTGCATGGCTGAACAGGTCTTGAGAAACCTTTGGCATTCAAGAATTCCTTTATGGTACAAAGAAGACCCAAATCATGTTCACATAAACAGGGAAGGGAACCAAGAAGAATTTGTAATTTTTTTATGAAAACTGCAAATGATAATAGGGTAAAGAGAAAAAAATATGTGAGACTATGCAAATATTTGTAACATGCAGATGATAGAAAATGCATTTTTGAAAGAGACACTCTAGGAAAAGAAGATATTTGCATAACATTGCATTCTTCAAAAAATTTTTAATGAACTTTATAAAATAAGAGATAAAAGGGGAATTAGAAGAGTTTCAGAATTCATCTAAGTGGTATAAACATACCTTCTTCATTGACAGTCATATAAAAGTATAGCACATACAGTTATGTTCAGTATACTTGATAATGATAATAGACAACTATGTTTCTGTTTATGTATTTACTATACTATACTTTTATCTTTATTTTAGAGGGTACCCTTTCAAAAAATATATTAAAAAATGTTAACTGTAGAGCAGCCTCAGACAGGTCCTTCAGGAGATATTCCAGAAGAAGCTATAGTTATCATAGAAAATGACAGCTCCATGCATATTTTTGCCCTTGCAGGCCTTCCAGTGGCACAAAATATGGAAGTAGAAAATAGTTATAATTATGATCCTGATTTTCTATGGGCTTAGGCTAATGTGTGTGTTTGCATTTTAGTTTTTGACAAAAAAATTAAAAGGTAGTAAAAGAAAATTAAAAATTAAAACTAGACAAAATCTTATAGAATAAGAATATAAAGAAAAAAATATTTCTGTGCAACTGTACAATGTGTTTGTATTTTAAGTTAAGAGTTATTGTGAAAGAGTCAAAAGTTTTCAAAAATTGAAAAGTTTATAAAGTAAAAAGGTTACAGTAAGCTAAGGTTAATTTACTAGCGAAGAAAGAAAAATCATTCTTTATAAATTGAGTGTAGCCTAAGTGTACAGTATTTATAAAGTATGCAGTTGTGTAAAATAATGTCCTAGGCTTTCACATACATTCACCAACCACTGACTTACCTAGAGCAACTTCCAGTCCTTCAGACTCGATTCGCAGTAAGGGCCCTATACCAGTATAACATTTTTTATATTTTATATCATATTTTTACTGTACCTTTTCTATGTTTAGATATGCTTAGCTACACAAATACCAATGCCTTATACTTGCCTACAGTATTTAGTCAGTAGCATGCTATACAGGCTGGGATCCTGGGAGCAATAGGCTATACCATATAGCCTAGGTGTGTGGTTGGCTATATTACCTAGGTTTGTATAAGTACACTGGCTGATGATTCCATAAAATTGCCTAGCAACGGTGTATCTTTCAGAATGTAACCCTGCTGTTAAGCAATGCATGACTGTATATCAGCAGTGCTTGAAGCAAAAGTCAAAATAAATAGTGGAAAAAGCAAGTGGAAAGCAGCTAGAATTGAATACACTACAACAAAAAATAAATTAATAAAAAAATAAGGTGATTTACATGTAAGATAGATGAGGCTGATCCATTAGATTGGCACAGATATGACTGAAGAAATGAATTTACAAGCAAATCAGAAAAAAACATTTGAAGATATTAAAGAATATTTCATGAAAATTAAGGAAACTCAAAACTCTGGATCATAGGGACAACCTAAAGAGGCAAAATTATTAAAAATCTCCTACCAGATATATTTTGGTGAAGATATTGAATCTCAAGGATAAAGAAAAATACCTTATACAAATCCAGGTGAAGAAACCCAGATTACTACCAAATACTAAGGAAAATATCAGACTCACATTGGAGAAGAATTGTATGAATGAAATGTTGTTTTGGGACTTCTTGATAAAGGCCATTCTCACTGGAGTTAGGTGATATCTCATCATAGCTTTTTTTTTAATTTCAGCATATTATGGGGGTACAAATGTTTAGGTTATATATTGCTCTTCCCCCCCTGGACACCTCCCCCCCCAGTCAGAGCTTCAAGCATGTCCATCCCCCAGACGGTGCACATTGCATTCATTATGTATGTATATACCCATCCCCTCCTCCCCTCTCCCATCTGCCAGATGCCAGATGAAAGTTATTCCTGTATGTGCACTTAGGTGTTGATCAGTTGCATTTCCCTAATGATTAGGGATGTTGAGCACTTTTTTATATGTTTGCTGGCCATTCGTCTGTCTTCTTTTGAAAATTTCTGTTCATGTCCTTTGCCCATTTATTCATGGGGTTGTTTGATTTTTTGTTGTTGATTTTCTTAAGTTCTTTGTAGATTCTTGTTATTAGCCCTTTATCAGATGTGTAGAAAGCAAATATTTTCTCCCATAGAGATTGAGTCCTTCCTTTGAAGTAAGATATCACAAGGGTGGAAAATCATGCACCACATGTACTCGCCATCCAATTGGTACTAACTGACCAACACTAAGGTATTCACATGGTAGTCACTGGGTGCCAGTCAGGTGGGAGGGGGTGGCGGGGGTGGGTCAACTCACAACTAATGGAGGCAGAGTGCACTGTATGGGGGAAGGACACGCTTGTAGCCCTGGCTTGGGTGAGAAACACACATTACATGTAACCAATATGTTTGTACCCCCATAATATCCTGAATTAAAAAAAAAGAAATTATTGTAATAATTCAGGCCTAATATAGATGTTTACTAAATGTTCATTTAATAAATTAATGACTGAAATAACACATGGATAAGGGAAAAACAGAAAACTCCACTTAGTAAGGTGGATGTGAAAATAATCACAAGTGATGTATTGACAGAATTGGAACCCAATTGCAGAAGAAGGTTTAAAAAAGATTAGAAATTCAGTTCAGACTGTTACAGTGTTAGCAAAAGTGGGAAAGTTACACTCTGGGAGGCCGAGGTGGAAGGATTCCTGCAGCTCAGTAGTTAGAGACCAGCCTGAGCGAGACACCATCTCCACCAAAAATAGAAAAAATTAGCGAGGTATGGTGGCATGCACCTATAATCTCAGGTACTCAGGAGGTTGAGGCAGGAAGATCATTTGAGCCCAGGAATTTGAGGTTGCAATGAGCTGTGATGACACCCCTGCACTCTAGCTCAGGCGACAGAGCAAGATGCTGTCCAAAAAAAAGAAAACACAGAAAACAAAAAAAAAAGAAAAGAAATATGAGCAAATGTTCTTTTCATTCTTTTCTTGCTCTTTCTCATAATAATGTACATCTGATTTGGGAGTTATTCATAAAGTCCATAAATCACAATTATCTAATTTTTATGCTCTCAGAAAAGAGAAAAGAATAGAGGAGATCTGCTATTGCTACTGCTACTGCTCTGTTAACAGTTTGAATTTAAATTTACATCCTAACTTCTTTCTCATAATATTTTATTGTTTTTTTTTTTTGGTTCAACTTCACTGATAAGTGAAAGAAAACATATAATATTAAGATTTCTCACTATCTTTCCACCAAGATTAGATAACAGCCAAATGGTACATTGTCTTCTTGCCTGAATGAAAACAAATATAAACATTCCCAATTTGGGGATAGCTGTCTATTTTTTTTATTCTTTTGAAACCTGGCTTCTTTCACAACGCGTTGCTTAGTATATGTTATGTAAGGACAAAAGTGATGTTTTTACTGTCACATCTCCCCATATGTAACAACAATTTTTTTTTGTTTTATTTTTTAAAATATTACATGCGGTGCTCAAATTTTTAATTCTTAATTCACTTCTCTTACAAACCAAACTAGGGCATAACAGTTTTGGTAAAATGTTGTGTATAAGCAAGGGTTTACCTTGTGTTACACAATTAATACACATGATAAATATGGCATTTGTCAGTTGGTCTCTCTGCCTCTAGCTTCTGTTTTTCCTATGCCCCTAGGATAAGATGAAATCCTTATCATCTAGTTAACTATTACTCATCTATACTACATTTTTTTCTATTGGCCACTTGGTTATATGGGGAACTATATTGCTGAGAATTCCTTTTCTGTTGGGCTCCTGGTTAAAGTTGGCCCAAAGAGCAATTTGTGGAGGATTTAAGAAGTGAAAGTGAGGTAACCACTATTATCTTCTAAATGGCTTTTTGTGATCACTTGGATGGCAGAGATACCCAGAGGTACTTGATGAGTTCTCACTTGGTCTTGATCTCCTCCACTCTTTGTCCATCTCCTCTGCCCAGCTGCTGACAACTGGACAGTCAACAATGGCCCCAGACCAAAATGGAGGCAGAAGTTACACAGAAACAATAGCTTCCTCACAAATTCTTTAGGAATTTCCCTTCAAGGTCCTCTTATGCAACCGAATTTTCTTGATTTTTCATACTACCTTGAAGGTTTTGACTAATTCCCCGATGAAAATACTTCAGGCAGAAAAGTTAGTGACTTGTTCTCTGATCCCCTAACTCTTCTCTTCCAACCTTCAATCCTTCCACCTCCTCCCACAACTCTGTAAGGTTTAATACCTATAATAAGTCCCTAATCCATTAACCTTACTAACAACTCTGCTTCCCTTTCTGAACCCCAACTGACAAATTATTCTTCTGATTTTAGCACAAATGTCACTCTCAGGGAAATTTTAAAGGGAAATGTTGACTCAGTGGCTCCCTCCCCTTCCATCCCCTAGACTAGATCAGATAATCTCCTAAAAAATCCTATAACTTCCAACATCTCGGTACTTTGCTTCAAAATCTATCATTCTTTAATTATATTTATTTATCTATTGATTTATCCAACTGTACATTTATATGATTAATGTCTATCTCTAAACCACAAAAATGATGGACGGAGAAAAATATCTGATTTGTTCTTCTTTATATATGCAATTGTTAAGATACTGCCTGGCATAGAGCAGGCACTCAACATACATTGCTAAGTAAATAAATAAACACAGACCTCCTGTTCTATGCACATTTCCTTTAAGCAAATATAAAACAATCTATAAACTTTAGTTCACCATCTATTTAACAAAACATTAAATAACATGTTAGATTGAAACATCCTATGCCACAGAAACATTGATATGAATGAAAATTCCCAAGACTATATACATTAAAAAACACTTAAGTGCACGTACAGTAATAACATTCATCGAGTGTCAGGCAGATGGGAGGAGGGAGGAGTGGATGGGTACATACACAACTAATGGGTGTGGTGCACACTGTCTGGGGGATGGACATGCTTGAAGCTCTGATTCAGGTGGGGCAAAGGCAATATATGTAACCTAAACATTTGTAATATGCTGAAATAAAAAAAAATTTTTAAAAAAAGGCACACACATTAACACCAAAACTGTTGTAGTCTAAAATCATCATCAAAAATCTACTTTTTACACATCTAGACTCTGTAGTTCTACTCTCTTTTTGATGTTTTGGTATATGTATTTTGAATTTTGTTCAAAACTAATAAAATTATGCTTTTACTATTAATAACCACTAAGTATTAAAAATGACATCTGAATAACCATCATTTTCCTTTCTTACTCAGATCTTATTTTGATTACTATAGATGACCACTAATTTGAGAAATAATACTATACAATTTCCTTAAAGTGATATCTGATATATTATCTTATATATGAAGTAAAATTTACACGAAATTTTTCTATTTCACAGGGAATTTGTCAGCATGAATTAAGTTTTTTGCCCCATATGCTCCAAGTTACATTTATTTAAAAATGAAGTTCACTCATTTAGCCCATTGTTTTCCTGAGTTTTCCGCTCTATTTAATAAGGAGCTTACCAAAAGTTGATCCATTGAGTTTCAACACCCTGTGGACTTCTTAGAACTAGTTTTGTGTCTTAAAATGTGATTTGATTTTTAAAGCAATCTTATCATCTCTTTTTGGTGCACAAATTTCAGAGAATATCACATGTGGTAAGCTGGGTCAGATATTCTCCTGCATATACAGTTGATTATAGATCAACTATAGTCAATCATATAAATATAGCTCAACTGAAATTAAAAACCACATTGGCTGGATAGGTGTGGTGGCAAGTGCCTATAGTCCCAGCTACTCAGGAGGCTGAGGAAGGAGGATTGATTGAGCCTAGGAGCTTGAATCTAGCCTTGGCAACATAGCGAGACCTCATCTCTTAAAAACTAACAAGCACACAAAAAATTGCATTGGGATAATTTATCCCATTGGGGGAAAAAATATTTGGAAGCATGAGTTTTGTTTTGTTTTTTCCTTCAATGGAAACTATAACGTAACAGTGCCATTAGGTACAGCTTAATATAGGCTATCCTACACAAGTTCAGGGTGCCATTTATATAGTCAGGGGTATAAATGATGCACTCTGAATGTCAACAACACAGAGAGCTCTAAGGATCCATCCATAACTAGTGGAAATTTCTGATGACATTAATATCAGTGAAATTTTAAAACATCTTTCTTTCTTCAATCATACATCAATAATAACTGTTGATGAAAAGCCTCTGAGTTGTTGAAAAATTTGGTTTACATTTCTATATCTGTAGTAATGTTCTTAAATGACATAAATCTAACCCAATTTCTTCGAACAGATCACAAGTTTGCATAGTAGGATGTATCCATCAGTTAAGAGTCATAAAGACAGAAACTTCCAGAGGTATTTCAAATAGGAAGGAATTTAACACTGGATATTAGAAGTTTGCATAATTGCTGGAAGTGCTAGGGGAGTGAAGATCAGGGAACTCCTAGTAGGTTTTACAAAACCAAAAAGATAGAAAAGGCAGAAAATAGCCATTGATGTTCTCAGTGGCCTACAATATTGGAGCAGATGATTCTTAGGAGGACACATGGAATTTGCTGACAAAAACCCATGGCTGACATCTACCAAAGTCACATGTCTGTCCACAGCTGTTGGCTGAAGAAGAATTATTTCTACTTTTATTTTATTCCCCAAATATTTTGAGAGTACCTCTCATTGGTGGGATCTAAGCATACTGAAAAGAGATACTGGGGAATCCAGCTTCAAAATTCTAGTTCTTGTCATGCATGGGAAAGTTTAAAAGGGAAGATATGCCATATCTGATATAGTGTTTATTTTTTATATGGAAACCCATTTAGAGGCAGTTTACTTGCTCAAACCCCAACCCAAAATTTAGTTTTTCCTTCTAATATTCTTTTTTATCTATTGGTAAATATCTGGATCTTCTAAAAGAGATAAGATTATACAGTCTTATTTTGTCACACATACACCTTTTAATTCTTAAATAATAACTAACTTTTCTAATTATTCTTTTGAAGGAAAGTTAGAATACATACAAATATAGAGACCTGAAGCAGCATGTGTGAAAAACATCTGAAAAAATTAAAGTTTCTGGACAGATGTTATAAGAGTCTTGTAGAAAAAGCTATCAGCATTACAATCCCAATTCTAATTTACTTTACATCAGGCATTTAAATTTATTATCTTTAGACCATATGTTCCAAATGAAGCTTGGTTCTATATTCATGAATCAGTTGACAATGAATAGTTAAGTTCTGCTAATTCAGAAAGGTGAAGTTGAGTGAGCTTATTTAAATGGCAGAATATTTGTAACTACAAATTCTACATACCATCAGAAGAGTTCCAAAAAAGACTTGCCATATGTTTTAAACCATGATGGAAATAGTTTAAAAAAAAAAAACAACCTGCAACTTTTATGCAGCTATACTTGAGAATATCTTAGCATTTCCACTAAAATTCCATTTTGAAAGTTTTAACCTTGGCTATAAAATTCATTGTAGACTGAATTTTAACATGTGAAACCTAAGAGAACATTGAGTAAGAGAATATATTAAAATAATTAAATGATTTTAAGATTTTATAGGTCTTTAATACTTTACCAGTAGTTAGATTTGGCTTATTTTTAAAAATGGTGCTGCATGGACTATTGGTAGCTCACTTATGTATCATAACGAGCTGTCCCAGCATATCAGTCACAATTTCTATAAGCATTGCACTCTGTTTGCAGGAAAGAGCAAAAATGTCTACAGTTGGAAAAACTAGGGGTCGGAGAGCAGCGTTACATGGATTTCTAAAAATCTCAAGCAAAAGTTAAGGATGTTACAGATTCTCTGGGAAGTAGCCCAAGGATAAGTGGGAAGCAACAAGTTATTAGTGAAAATTTGGAAATGAGTACCAAAATGCTTAAATAGAATCTGAATGTATAAACTCAAGACACTTCAGGTTGAAGGAATCAGTGAAGATTCTGTGAAGAGTATTCTTTTCATTTGCAATGTAAAGCATGATTCTCCCTGCAACACACAGACCCCAATCAGAGCCAGCATAAATTTTCAGGTCAGAAAGTTTGCAGGACAGTCCTACTCCTATCTATAGCATGGTTCCAAGAACACCATTCCTGGAGAAACATTGTTAATTCTACTAAACGTAATCTGAATTATATAGATGAAACAGAAGAGTGGAAAGCTTCTGTATATTCTGTCAAAGTCATATTGAAATCAGAGAAAGCTAGGTTTGAGTCGTGACTTCAATCTTTCAATCATTTTTCAGTCTGTTTGGTCTTGGGTTTATTAATCTATAAAATAGGCCGACAATATAATCTTGGCAGGTTTTTTTGACCAGAATTAACTAGATCAATTTAAAGTACCAATTATGTGTTCATTGCATAAATAATTCAATAAAACCTAGTTATTACTTTATATAATATGGAAATCAAATGCTGTTCCATTGAGCAGAACCATCCAAATACCTCTATTCCAGCTATTACTAAGAGGAAGGTCCACCTGATTACTTTGAACTCTTCCTCTAATAGTAATATCATGTCCATAGATATCAGGAATATGACAAAAATGCAGAAGATGAAAGTGCAGTTCCTTAGGATTAGGACCAAATTCAGTTTTTTAAGAAGTATTATATAATAAAGTAATTTGTGAGAAGTACTCAGAACTATACTCAGAACTATACTCCCACGACCTTCAGTATTCACATGAAATTCTCGTCTTTGTTGGTTGATCTTCCAGACTTGGTCCATTTATTATTTGCTCTAAATGTTAATCTTGTAGACCTATCCAGTCCTGCTTATTTTTTAGTAGTACCTTAGTTCACACAATAAGTACTCATTAGGATCTTGATGTATGTCAAGCACTGTGTTTAAAAACTGCTTAGAAAAAAAATATGTTTCTTTTTCTCAAAAGCTTGTAGTTCTGAGAGTGAGCCTAATAAGAAAGAAAGAATTTTAATAAGGGATGCTAAAGTTTAATTCAGGGAACATTTATATCAGATTGAGATGTTTGGGAAGGTTTCATAGAGGATGTGATGAAATAGGTTTTAAAAAAGAATTACAGTTAGGTATATAAATAAAAGGAGGGAGAATGTTCTAGCAGCAGGAAGAACACATTTAAACAAGAAGCAAGAAATGGAAGCAAGAAATAATTTAGTTTAGAGAAAGTCCAAAATTATAGTTGTAACTGTGGAGGATAAAGCAAGTCCATCTTGTATGCTAAGCTACCAGGTTAACTTCTGATTAACCCCAGTTCAGGAAATGCCTCTAAGATTTCCACTTTTGTGTACTTACCATAAATTCTGCCCTTAGGCAAATTCTTGCTTTTCCTTGGGGGGGTCTACTTCAATTGTCCTACATATTCTTCCCTATGGTATATAAGGCCAAGGTCTGAGGGGGTAACAAGGTGGGAACTCACGATCTCATCTCTCCTACATCTGAGACATGGCTTCAGTTTGTTAGTCCCTGTTAAATGTTTCTTTCTGAGAAAATGATTTTGCCAGATTCTTTTTGCAGCCTCTCAGCTTCTTCATTCTTTGGGAGTAGGTGTTCATAGACATGCTCACCTCAGAGCAGTTAACCTAACATACACAAAAAATATATATGTAAAGAAAAATTAAAAGATTTCTAAATCATATGGGAATCTATCACAGAATTTTAGGCAGGTAATTGGTAGAATTAGATTTGTGTATTAGAAGAATTATTCTGGTCGATAGTAAAAGATAGTACAGGTAAAAATCAGCGAGATTAATCAGGAAGCTACCCAATAGTCTTAATAAAATAGTCCAGTGTTTACTTGTCTACAGTATTGAGTTATTTGACCTTATTTTAAAGCCTCTGTTTCATTAGTATTATGTGTATATATATATATACATATACATATATATTACAGTTTGAACATTCCTAACCTAAAAATACAGAATCTGACATTCTCCAAACCCTGAAAATTTTTGAGTGCCAACTTGATGCCACAAGTAGAAAATTCTATACCTGATGTCTTGTGATGTGTCACAGTCAAAGCACAGGTGCACAACACACAATTTATTCATCATCCCAAAGGGAAGAGAGACCTTTCTAGCCCCCATCAGCTGTAATACATCCATGCCACACACATCCAGAGTCTTCCATATAAGCACACCCACAAAGAGCAATAAAATTACATGTGTACAGGCCAGACATGTCAACAGCAGGTTCCCCACAATGCCTCAAATGGGCCAAGACCTATTTGCATTACCCAATGCAATGTTTTCTTTATTCTGTGCTCTGTTGTGTAAAGATATTATGGAGAATGTCAGAAAGGCCTGCATATTTCACTGTAGGTAAAAGTGATAAAAAAAAAAATAGGAAGTATTTATGATTGTCTATAGTGCAGGGAAGTCAAGCTGTTGGAGAAACTAGATGGTGGTCTAAGTGTGAAACATTTTACAGAAGGCTATGATGTTGGAATGACCACCATATATTATCTGAAGAAACAGAATAAAATGTTGAAGTTCAATGGTAAAAGTGATAAGCAGAAATTCATGAAAAATAGAAAAACGCTGCATAAAGCTAAAAACAGATCTCAATTGTGTATTGAAAGAGTGGATCCATTGTTGTTGCAGTGAACACATGCCATTTAAAGGCCTGTTGATCATCAAATAAGCAATGCTTTATCACAATGAACTAGAAGTTGAAGGGAACTGTGAATACTCAATAGGTCAAGTGTAGAAATTTAATAAAAGTCATGGCAATAAGTTTTTAAAGGTTTGTGTTGATAAAGCATTCGCTGCTTACAAAGAATTGGAGAAATTTATTGATGATTTTGCCAAGATCATTGCTGATAATAATATGATGCCAGAACAAGTCTAAAATGCTGGTGAAACATTACTGTGTTGGCATTCCTGCGGCATGCATAAGTGTAAATTTGCTGTGATAGGCAAAAGCTAGTGTCCTACTTTCAAAACGTGACTTTCTTACTAGTCAATTATTATGCTAACAAAAATATATGGATAACCAGAGATGTCTTTTCTGATTCATTTCACAGACATTTTGTACCAGTGGCTCAAGCTCACTGCAGGAAAGCTAGACTGAACAACAACTGCAAGATTTTGTTAATCTTTGACAATTGTTCTGCTCATCCTTCAGCTGAAATTCTCATAAAAAATAATGTTTGTGCCATGTTCTTTGATGCAAATTTAACTTCATTGATTCATCCATGTGACCAGGAAGGTTCAAGGAGGAGTAACAATAAAAATACTTATTTAACATCATGCTAACAGCAGTGAACAGAGGCATGAGTGTGGAAGGTTTTCAAAAGGAGTCTTGCATGAAGGATGCTGCATATGATATTCCTAACACTTGGAACACAGTGACTAAAGACCCAGTTGTGCATGTCTGGAACAACCTCTCGCCTGTGTCTTGTGACTATGTTCAATGGTGATGATGAACAATGTAGTGACTTTGAAGGATATTGTTTGTCAAGTGAGAAAAAAATGATGGCTGATCGCCTTACATATGCCAAAAATATTCAGACCCTGCTAGTAAGCTGGAAGAAGAGCATATCAAAGGATTCTTTATCAATAATGAGGCTCCAGTAATTCATTCACTGGCTGGTGGTGAAATAGCTGAAATGGTTCTGAATCGAGGTGATCATGATAATAGTGACAATGGAGAGGATGACACTAACACTGCAGAAAAAGTACCTAGAGATGGCATGATGAAAAATGTGTGATAAGCTTATTGAAGGATGAGACCAGGATGCATTTCTAACAGAAAAAGAAATCATGTCAGTTTACAAAATTGAAGAGAGATTTCTAAGACCAAAACCATCATGAATGAGGCAGGTGACACTGGAAAAAGCATTTTAAAAAGCCTTCCAGCAGAATACTTCCTTATTCTTAGAGGACCTGCTTCCTGGTCCCTCAACTGCTTCCGATGTGTATTCTAACCTAAAAAAAATAAAATACAGTGTACAGTAACCCTTTCATCAAAACACAGCATTATAGGTAGAGACTGAAAGCTTGCTGTAGCTTCTTGTTGCTATTGGTTAACAGTGAATGCAAGTATTCTGGTGATGCTACTATGTGCTTAGTTACCATGAACACATTATTTTTTTCATTGTGTTAATGGTATGTCATATATTTTACTTTTAAGTACTTATATTGGAATAAGTGTAAAAAATGATTCCTTATCACTAGCATATAAATTCAGAGTCAGGAATGATATTGATGCCAAACACCCACAGATTGTCCACATGGGTGGCTGAAATAGCGAACACCTTTGCTTTCTAATGGTTTAATGTACCAAAAACTTTGTTTCATGTACAAAATTATTAAAGATACTGTATAAAATTACCTTCAGGCTATGTGTTTAAGGAGTATGTAAAAATGAATTTAGTGTTTAGATTTAGGTCCCATCCTCAACATATCTTCTTATATATATGCCGATATTCCGAGATCTGAAAAAATTCAAAATCCAAAACACTTGTGGTCCCAAAAAGCTTAGATAAGGGTTACTCAACCTTAATAATAATGATGATGATAACAATATGATTTATATTACCTACCAAAAGATCGATATAACAATTAGGTGAGAGATATATGTGGAAGTATTGAGCACTGTACCCATATAGGAGCTGAATGTGGTGGCTTACATTTTTTATTCCAGTCCACATTAGTCCATGGGCATAAACACATGAAGATATATTTGAGTTGTCAGATGTTTTGTTTGTGATCATGTTGTGATCAAGGCAGAAGACAGTGAGAAGTGATAAATAGTTACAGCTTATCTAGTGCAGTGCTTTTGATACTTTAACATGCACAAAGATCACCTGAGTATTTTGGTAACGTGCAGAATCAGAGAAAACAAATCTGGAGTGAAGCCTGAGATAATGCATTCCTAAAAAGATCTCAGGTGATGTCGATGCTTCTGGTCCAGGAACCATCTTTTGAATTATATAGCTCTAAAAAATGCTTGTAATTTTGTCTATGCTTCTAGCAGGTGGAGAGGCATATTTTAAAAAGCAAATGCAGGAGATAAACAATTAACATGCTGAAATGCTACAGTGACTCATTTTGTAGACCAGGTTCTATTTTCCACATTTTTAATTTTTTTTCCCCCTTAAAGCTATAGATAGTGAATATACTAATTCTGTAATTTCATTACAGACTATTTAATTTCAGGATGTGGGTGAGAGGACATTGCCTGTTTTGAGAAGGAGAAAATGGAAGGGCCAAAACTGGAAAACATGTAAAAAAATTTTCCTACTACTTTTTCATAGACTTGGTCAAAAGTATGGAATTTTATGGAGAAAGACACCATAGGTATTTCCTGGGGTAAAAATATCCTCTGTTGCCAATGGAACAGATTTCTGGAAAAATGCCTAATAAACCATCTTTGACCTAGGATGGATTTACTGAGGAGAACCTTGCTTTAGAGCCCTGTGAGAACTTTTGCTATTGAGTCCCCGAAGGCTCCTTTAATTTCCAGGCACTTAAGAAACAAATGTCAAATAATGATTGAGGAAATATCAAAATTGTATTTGCTAAAGAATGTTCAGCATACAGTTGTATAGGAAAAAGATTAGATATAATTCAACAAATGCTTTTACCTGGGTTAGAAATATTTTGTAGCAATAAAAGTATATAATTCTGAAGCATAGTTAAGTCAAAGTGAGGCTGGTTTTTCAAGCAAACGTTAACGCTTCTTTGCACTTGACCTCAAATTTTTCTTATAATTTTTCTACATTTAAACATACTTTATTAGAATTGTCTCCAGCTCTATCCAGGATAATACAAGAGGTGCTAGATCACCATTGTTTTTTTGTGGCTGAGTAAAACTCCATGGTATAAATATACCACATTTTATTAATCCACTCATGTATTGACGGGCACTTGGGTTGTTTACTCATCTTTGCAATTGTGAATTGTGCTGCTATAAACACTTGAGTGCAGGTGTCTTTTTTATAGAACGTCCTTTTTTCCTTTAGGTAGATGCCCAGTAATGGGATTGGTAGATTTAAATGATAGTTCTCTACTTGTGGCTCTTTGAGGTATCTCCAAATTACTTTCCACAGAGGTTGTACTAGTTTGCAGTCCCACCAGCAGTGTATGAGTGTTCCTATCCCTTCGCATCCACGCCAACATTTATTGTTTTGAGACTTTTTGATAAAGTCCATTCTCACTGGAGATAAGTGATATCTCATTGTGGTTTTGATTTGTATTTCCCTGATGATTAGAGATGTTGAGCATTTTTTCATGTTTGTTGGCCATTAGTCTTTCTTCTTTTGAAAAGTTTCTACTAAGTGAAGTAACACAAGAATGGAAAACCAAGCACCACATGTACTCACCATCAAATTGGTATTAATTGATCAACACTTCTGTGCACATATAGTAGTAACATTCATCAGGTGTCGGGCAAGTGTGGGGGAGAAGGGGATGTGTATATACACACCTAATGTGTGCAGTGCACACCATCTGGGGGATGGACACACTTGAAGCTCTGACTAGGGTGGGGCAAAGGCAATATATATAACCTAAACATTTATACCTCCATAATATGCTGAAATATATATATACAACTACTAGATATTTGAAATTGCATATATAGTTTTGTCATATTTCTCTTGAACAGTATTACTCTAGCATGTTCTATGATTTACTAATTAAAAAGTGTGAAAAAATTTAAAAAAAACATATTTTTGTCTTTTATATGTAATATAATTTTTCTGAAGGCATTAGGAAAATATAGAAGGTGAGAGAGGTACATTTCTTGCTGAGTAGAGCACATCAGTTGTACAGTGTTAGAAAGAATTAAACAAGACAATATTTTAGGCAATGTAGGTAAAGCCCAACCACATCTCCACTTTTATTTCAGGATGGCCATTCTCTATAAACACAATTGATTTGAAAAGAATTTTGTAAATCTTATCAGTGCATAAAGTGAAACCTGACAATGCAGAAAATGACTAATAAGGTAACTAGCCACCTTCTGATGTCAGCCAAGGTCATCTAGTACCTCATCTGGACGTATGAGATTTTTATTTAAAAATGTATTACAAAATCTAAAGTTTAAAATCTCTTTTTCTGCTTTGTTTATATTAAAGATTCAAAAGTTATTGGTTTCAAAGAAAAGAAATTCAATGTTTGAATTAAACAAAATGTGCCATTTCTGCAAAAATTGCCTTTTTCTTGTCTATTTTTTCTTGCTTCATACATCTGTGCTTTTGTACAATAAAAACTAGTTATCATGGCAACTAGAGAATCACATGTACTATCTTAGAGCTAAAATACTCCTTGTTTGAGATGAGAAATATTTTGTTCACTATTTGAATATATATAATACTACATTCAGAAGAGAAAATATTTTACAGATACCATGTCATAAAACTATTCAGTGAATTTTGTTTAAATGACTTTCCAATAAATAATTTATTGTCAGTTAAGCAATATACTTAATAGTAGTAATGAAGAAGATCCTAACATAGTACAAAATAAATTAAAGAAGCTTAAAAATTTAACATTCTAGGTGAATCATATGACAACTGAAGAGCCCTTTCTTTCAGTAAAGAACGTAAGTTTTTTTTGATATGTTCAAATTATAGTAAATAAAAATATCAAGATATCATTATAAACTAAAAAGAAAATGCTCCAGAAGCCTAGCATATATCATAAAATTACTACTGGTTTACCATCATTCTATTACTCAAGATTTTTTATGTGGCAATTTAAACTAAATTAAACATAAGTGAGACTGTTATGGATTCACTTAACCAAATTTCTAGGAGGAACGGAATAATAACTCAGGCCCTAGGGATAACCCCAATGCAAATAAGAAACCTTCCCATTCGTTTTTCATTGTCTTTCTCTTTATTCTCTCCTACTTCCACCTCCATTTATATGTTAGTTCAAACCCACAGAGTATGCAATACAAAGAAGAAATGCTAATGTAAACTATGAACTTCAGGTGATTATGATGTGTCAATGTAGGTTCATCAATTGCAACAAATGTCCCACTCTGGTGGGGAACGTTGATAGTGGAGGAGGCTAAACATGTTTGGGAGCATATGGGAAATCTATATTCCTTCCTCTCAATTTGTCTGCGAATGTACAACTGCTCTAAATATAACGTCTTAAGAAAAACAAACACTATTACTATTAATAATAAAAAAATCGACAAATCCTGTTCACTTAACATGACTTTAGCAACATCATCACTATCATGATTGTGACCAACATCATAATTTATATGTGTTGAGTGATTATGGTCCAGGGGCTATGCCAAATATTTTCTGTATATTATATCATTTAACCTACACCAAACTCCAGAGGGGTAGTTTCTGTGATTACCCATATTTCCCAGCCAAGGAACTATTAAAGATGTTAGATGAGTTGCACTAGAACGTAGATCACATCCGCGTATCAAAGTCAAGCAAAATTTTCCTGAGTGGTATTTGCCTCTGGAAGGGGGTAATTTGGGATAATTTGAAAATTTATTTAATGCTATTAGAGTGATGGAATAGGATAAATTCCAAGTGGATCTTTAACCAGCAGGAATGCAGGATGGCATACTATTGGCTAAAGTTGACCCTTCTGCACTCACTGATACACAGCTGGGCAATTGAAACAATGTAGTCACAAACTGCTCTCTGCTTTCTGCAATAAAGTTGCTAATTCTCTTTTTTTATATAAAATTTTACCAGCAGTGATAATGTATGTTCAAAATGACTAGCACCTTCCACCTCCAACCACCCCTTCTCCCCAACCCATTCCTTTCCATGCTGGAAAAGAAAATGTCATCATTTGAAATTCATGTTGCCAAATTTGTCCTAAAATTTACTCTTAGTTAAACTAAGAGTAAATAAGAAAATTCTACATCCTTAATATAGAAAATTTTCTACTAGGGAACACTGTATGTGTACCCTCATCTAGTGTTTTAAGTTGTGTAAAAGTTGTCCTTGTTATTTAAAATTGTTTTCATGCACTTGACAATTGTTTTGGTGCAAGAATCTCCAGAATTCTTTGTGTTTGTCCAGTCTTATTCCCCAAGGAGTTTTTGCATAACATTAATTCAAAACAATATTAAAATCTGTCTTATTTAAAAGAAGAGGTAAAATATTTCCAAAGTTTTGAATAAGTTTTAAAGAAAAGTATATTGAAGATCTCTTGAAACACTGTTAGTACCCCCCCAAAACATATATGGATTGCTGAATTTCACAGATTAAATTGGTCATAGATCTCATCAGACCCCCATTTTTTTCTCATGAGTCTCTTACAAGATTGATACTCCTTGAACCATATTGTAGGAAACATTGCACTATACACACCAATGTAGATATTATTCCCTAAACATTCTACTATTTTGAAATAGTTTTGCCTTTGCTCATATAATTCCCCCATATCTGGAATAGTCTTCTGCTACTCTGATTTTCCAATTTTACTTGGTGAACTTCTACTCATTCTTTAAGGACAACATCAAATGTCACCTTTTCTGTTAAATATTGTTCTTTAACTTCCCTGGGCAAAAATAATGCTTAGCAAATTTTGAATATGTCTATCATGATTCTTATTTTTACAAATCTCTCACATCAAATGAATGACAATTTCATGAGAAGAGGGAAACTTTTCATCTGTATTTATATTTTCATTACTATTGTAGAAGTTATTTTTAATGTGGAGGCTTTGCCCTATTTATTTTGAAATTCTTTGTCCAGCTTAGTATACCATCCAAAGCTTCCAGGGATATGAAGATAAACTTCAACAAGCTGGCAAATTTGATGAAGACGTAGGAACCACTTAAGGAAGTAGTCAGAGATAAGAGTAGATAAGCTGATAGAGAACATATTTTAGTGTTTTGAATGCCTTGTGAGTATTTTTAATTTTCTAGGCAATAGGAAAGATTTTTGAGCAGGAAACAACATAACCCAGCACGAAAGCAATGCTTTGCAGTGCGAGTTCTGGCAGCTGAATTTAGGAAAGATTGAAGTTGAATTACTGATTAGAAACTGCTTGAAGTTATCCAAGTGAGGGAGTAACGTTGGCCCAGACAAGTGTGATAACATTAGGAATGGAGCATAGAAATAAAAAAGGATTTGATAGATACCTGAGATATTTCATTGGTAGGTTATGAAACTGGAAATGATTTACTATCTGGGTGCACAAGGACTAGGAGAAGTCAAAGATGACTTTGATGTTTCCGAGGTGGTTTTCTTGAAATTTAGTAGTACCATGAGCTAAAATTAGTAATCCAACTATTTTATATCATCACATGCAGGAGAACAAGCCTTGAGGAGATGAGATATAAGGAAAAGGAAAGATCTGTGAGGAGGAGAGATTTATAGTCTCAAGTACGCTCTAAGCAATAATGAAGAACATCTCATAGAAGGATAACTCTCTTACAATTTTTCTAGGAATAGCCCTGGGGCATTGAGAAATAATTTGGGAACTAATGCAAAAGCAGTGATTATAATTAATACAGTTCTACTCAAGGTTTTATTTTTAATTTATGCATGTTGTTGGTTTTTTAATCAATGTTTTATGTTTGTTCCACTATATAATTATAAAATAATTTAAATGACAATGATCAAACAATAAGACACAACTCCTGTCCAGTATAAAATAATTAGAAATCTAGCTATATGCCTAATTTAAATTTAAAACATTTCATTTAACTAAGTTTAATATTAAAATTATAAAAATTCAGTCTATTTTTCTACTTTTAAGCACAAAGATTCTATACATATATGTGTCTTTCAAATAATAAAAGGGAGGAATACGTCCTCTATTCACTATGTCTGCAACTCCTAATTCTTCACTGAAAATAGACTGAAACCCAGATGTCAGTGGAATCTGTTGGCTATTCTGAAGCAAGCACTCCTGCTCTCCAGCTTTAAAAAGCAGCTGTCAAATACCCTTGGCCTATTTACATGTATGGATGGTGTGGACAAAAAGCCATAGGGCACATATATTTAAAGCAGCATGACTCTGAACATGGTGAATATCTTCTTTCCTGCCTTGGCCATGTCTAATGTGAGACATCACAGTATGAAATTGCAGTCAGCTTCATAAGAAAGCACTCTCCCTTGTCACTTGCAGAAAGAATGAGATCCCCCTAACAGCAAATTCACTCTGAGTGGAAAAATCTCTCGATGCTATCCTGTTTAACACATGTAATGACTTCTGCTAGTGACCTCAAAGAAATGAAGGTTCATAGACCAATTTAATTTACCTAATCAAAAGAAAAACTTTTATAGGTACTCAGCACTCCTTTACTGGACTACTATTATTTAAATTTTCTGCAATTTTGTATTTCTATGTATGTATTCATGCTTAGTTGTTTTTATTCTGGATGTAAAAATATAAATATAATATTTATGTTATAAAAAGGGTCAGACATTAATATCATTATTTTATATTTATGTTTTCTAAGAATGTTAGAGTGGCTGGAATAAATTTCACAGATAAAATTGACACATGATACTTGTTGATACATGTTTTCAGAACAGATCATAAGACTCAAAACAATGTGAAAAATCTGAGTCTATCTCATACAAAATGAGGTATCTACAATACTTTATTTTGATTTCTTGATCTCTCAGTTACAAAAAAAAATAGCCTGAATTTATTGCCACATTTATAGGTACTATCTCTGCACAGATATACCAGTTATTCTCAAAATTTAGGCAACATCTTCATTTGTTTCCCATGCAATTTTTTCCCTATGAACACAGCATTTCTACAAAAAGAACAATAATTATGTCACATATTTGAATTTGCTCCTCCAAGAGTCCTCCATCAGGACAAGTGCTCAATTAATGATGAGTCTGTTGATCTATCTTTCTTTCTCATTCCTCCCACACACTGCTCTTCAGATCATTTATCAAGGCATGATCTTTTTTCCTCCATGCGGTTTTACATAACTGTCCTCTACTCTCTTCCAGACCCATCCTCTTCCACTTTAATCAAAGCCACCATCAGATCATCCTAAGGCTCTTGCAATTATCTGCTAATTGAGCTCCCTCCCTTAAGACTCTTGGTAATGCAACCCCTAGCAAAAAGAACTGCCTGATTAATCTTCCTAAAATGGTACTTTGTTCTTGTCAGACCCTGCTTGAAAATTTGCACTTCATTTCTATAAAATAGCATTCCTTCTTAAATCGCTGATTTAAGACCCTCACAAGTTGGCCACTATCTCTTTCTATTCAAAAATCTATTTACTGAGTGCCTAGTACATGCAACTTACAATTCTAGAGATATTTGGAAGAAACAAGACAAAGAAGGATATTATCCTGAAGGTAATATCCTAGGGAACCCTGACTGTTCAAGCCCAGACTTTATTTCCCTGACTTTATACCAATGACCAGGCAACACACACTCCTCCAACTTTTTTCATAGATCAATTCCAATTCCATTTTCTCATGATGCCTTCTATTGAAAAGGAAAATGCTTATTCCTCACCCTCCTGTTTATCTAAAGGGAAGGGAAATTCTTTCCCCCTAAAGTAAAATGTTTTGGAGGGGCTCTTCATCTCTTTTGTCCACAGCCACTTACCGAGTCCTAAGAAAAGGAAAAGTGATTTAGATGATTGATTGGAGATATATAGAAAAGTATATGGAACTCTGCGGCACAACCCCTTTATAAAGGTTTCTCTTTTTTGAATCAGCCTGCTCTCAGGTCACCCCCCTTCTCCTCTCTTTTGCAATAACTAGTCTGTCCCTAAATGGAATAAAAATCTGTATTTTCTCAATCTACCTGTTATGAGCAGATAAACCTAATGAGGGATGTAGGGAGCGTCAGGTAGCTTGCACGCGTTGGTACGGCTAGTATTCTCCTGGGATCAGCTTTACACTGGTAGAACTAGTAGTGATGTCTCACTCCTTTGTCCATTTCTGTATTGCGTTAGAATTTTGTAGGTAAATTCTAAATTCACCTTCTCCCTCCCACGCACATAATAACTAAAGCATTCTTTTGACAAATTTTTAGAACATAGTGTAATATAGCCAAGTTACTTACTATGTTGTATCTATTTTTTCACTACCAAAAATAACTACTACTGGTTTCACTTCTTGATGAAGTCCTCTTATAAGATTTGTCATCTATATACTATTGCATAAAATCATATTTTTATCCTTATGATCAATAGAATTCTCTGTGTGTGGTACTTACATATAATGATAAGATAATTTAGCTTTATGTTTTGTGGCTTAAGTGCCATTGAAATTTGTAAACAGTATATTAATGAGTTACAAAGTATCCGGGGATCCCTCATAAATGTAAGAAAATTGACTTAGGGCTTAAGCATATTTCAGATTTAAATAGCCCATGAATGAAAGGCAGACAATTTTTTAAGAAAATTAGTAGCACGGATGAGTAAAATAAGAAATGAATTCAAAAGAAGCATGGTGTGTTTATGGGTGAAGTAAGGAGATTAAAAAAAGGAAGAAGATTAATATTTCCAGAAATTAATGGAAAATAAGTTTAATTTTTGGTGTTACTCAAATTTTAACTAGACTTAAAATTCATCAGAGTAATTTAAGATTATGTGGCATAAAGGGATAATACTTGTCATATATTCCATGTTTTCCTGTGTATTTCTTATCCTTGCATGATGGTATGCTAGGTTCATATGACTAGTTATGGCTAATAGACTGTGAATAGGAATGACATATGCCACTGGCCCAAAGTTTCTATGTCTCCTTTATTGCTATAGTTTCCTGTTTGGGGGACCAAGTGCTAAAATAATGACCTCACAAATAGAAGAGTTTTAGGTTTCTGTTCACAACATAGAGGAAAACTCTGGCCACTGACAAGCAATAATAAGTGAGTGAGAAATAGACATTTGCTATGTTAAGCCACTGAGACTGATTAAAGTGACTAATGTCACCTAACCATAAAATATAAATTGACTGGTCATGAATTGTGAGTAATGTTAGGCCACATTCTATACTATTCTGATTATTTTCTGGCCATAAATTAAAAATAATGAGTAGACCTAACTCAAGTTAGATCTAACTCAAGTAATGACCTGTTTGAGTGATGTCCTTGCGAGGGCTGAGTAAATATCTGTGATGCAAAGAAATCCCACAAGCTAATCCTCCACTGGGACAGAGCCTCACCAGGGGTGAGGTGTCATCTAATTTCTCTTGTGAAAAACATATACCGACCACCTGGCTGTGTTCTATTGGGGGTATAGCAAGAATAGTTTAGGGGGGTGAATTAGATAATTCCACTGTATTTCAAGATCATATGTGGTAATGATGCAGTGACACAAAAACATGTAGAAAAACATCAACATTAACAAGGTGATGCCAAATGAGACTTTCATCTGCATTTATCAAATAAAATCGTATTAGAGAAGTTAGGATTTCAGTTAGTCATTAAAGGAGACATAAAGGGTTTTTTGAAAAACGGTAGTAAGAGAAGCACAAAAGGGCTCAAAAGTACATAAATCAGAGTAATTTCAAAGAACTGTAATTAGAACAATTTGGCTGGCATGCATAATTAGTATGGAGTAGTAGAGAGATCAATTACTTAAATGAGATTTTGAGTCCCAAATTTGGAAAATTCTGGGAAATTTGGGAAATATTAAAAGTTTAGAAATAGAGATACGAAATATTTTCAAGCAGGAAGTTACATGTGATATTACTCTAGATTCTTACTTATAAACTACAGAAGATCCATGTTTCGTTTTCCTGGAAAAATGATTACAAAAATATATCGCATAGCTCAGAGAATTGTGTAGGGGCCTCAGTGATGCACCTCTGGGTAGGCTTTTGGAAACAAACCAAAATCATGCTGTAGAAAAGGTCTATGAGAAAACTACCACTACCAAAATTTTTGTATGGCTACCCTTTCTGGACCAAGAAATAAGCAGTAATGCTACTACTGCTAATGCATGTGTACTAATTCTGTTTTAGGAAAGGTCATCACTGCTCATCACTGCTGCCTCCAAACCCAAGTGCCTCCACTACCTTCATAGCTGCGTTGTACATGGGGTCTGCATTCTCACTTTTCTTACTTTTCAGTCAAAATATCAAACCAATAAGTCTGATTGGTAGATTCACATACCTATGCCTCAGCTGCACAGGAGTCTGGGAAAGCGATTTTCTGGTTATATTTTGGGAAGTTGATATTTATGGGTAGAAAAATACCAAAACATAAAAAATATGTTCAAAAGGGCCCGAGAGTGAATCTTACAGATGTCCCCTATATATGTTCCCAGCTGTACTTTACTAAAATTAACTTCCTGAAGATTAATGAACAATAACGAAAAAGAGGCAAACATATATGTTATTTAAGAGACTATGGTCCCAATAAAAAGCAACATGATCTTAAACATACTGCCTGAGAAAATATATTAGACAACATTAAATAAAGGGACATTTAGAAGGCTTAATTAACAAGAACACAGACATTGATTGGACTCTAGGATAAGACCAGGAAGAATCTAATGTCCATATCCTTAAAAGTTTGACCTGGTGTATATAAAAGGGGATAGAACAATGAAAGTCAAGAGCAAATTCAGGAGAGGGAGTTAATTTAGAAGAAAAGGGGGTGGTTTGAGTTTCAGATATGTTGAGAAGGAGAAAAAATAACACAGTCAAATTATAAAATAAGTAAATTCAAGAAGATTGTAGACAATTTAAAGAAAGCCATTATTTAGCTTAAAGGAGTTTCTAAGAAAATCTATTTTAAAGAAGCCTAAGAAACAGAGTGCTATTTAGTTTTAGCTGGATAAATAAAAGTCTAATGTAATCATTTCATGTGTTGAAATTCATTATAGTATTATGTTCATATGTTCTCTAATTCCACTGTGGAAAACCCAGAGAAAATGGGTTTACTGTGAGGAGTATGAGGTCTGTAAGGCATTGAGATGGATTGCCCAGGTAGACTGTGGGTTGTCCTCAGAAGATCTCTAAATATGAGATAGCACTTCTACCTGTCTAGTTTTATTTAAAGACAATAAAAATTGAAGTCAAAGGGCGAAAGACAATGGTCTAAGCCAGATTTTAAAACCATCTGCTGTATTGTAGTTCTGTAATTCTTTTGAAAGATTGGCCAATTTTCATGAAATTGCAGGTGTAGAATATGAAAGCCATTCCCTTCCTTGATGCATAAGAAGCTCTCAGGATTGCTTAGAAAACTCTCCTTCAAACCACAAATCACTTCCTAATGAAAAATGATCTAAGTATTTCCCAACAGTAAGAGAGAAAACTCTTAATTCTCAACCATTTTACATATAATTCCTGGCAATTATAATTGGTTTCTCAATCATAATGAGCCTGAAACAACAAAGAAAGAAACTACTCATCGACTGTTGGAGAAGTGACCCCTTAAGTTCAATATTGTCCTCAATTTAAATCACCAGCAACCTATTTAATTACATAAGTTGCAGTTATTGTAGTCATTATCCTTGGTTAACCCAGAACAGAGATACAGAGAAGAAAAAAATATTCTTTAAAACAACTCTTTCCTAGCAATTTGGAAATGTTTATGTCACTAATTCCGAGGAGTACAGAGATGTAAATAGGTAATAGTTGATTGCAGTGACAGATCTTTAAATCAACTCCAAATCAACTTTATATCTCTGTGGATATATACACACACATACATATATATTTTAATACTGTATATATAGTATTAAAAGTAAAAAAAATGACTAGATGCCTTGTGCTTCTGAAAAGAAAGTAAGTAATTATGTATAGGAAGTCTTCAGAGACAAAAGTCCCCAAGAGACAAATGTATTTAAAGAAGAGCTAGCTGACAGGCAACTATTCTCAAAAACCTAAGCCAAATAAATAAGCTCAGTAAAAGACTCACAGGAACAGAAGTTTAATTTGTGAAGCTAATGTGTCTGTAAGTCCTAAATTGGTCAGGTTAGCTTAATTGAAATTGTGACTGTGAAAGCTTTCTGTTTAACAGACCCTAAGTGTTAATAGAAGGGGGTTCATTTAGTGTAAACTGTGAGAGGGGCTTGTAAATTAATGGGAAGTTAATAACTGGCCCTTACCTTCTCTAGAATCAGTATCTGTAGTTAAAAAATGAGTTGGTGGCAAGAAGAGCAGGAAGAAAGTCTTGGCTTCCATTAAGGAATAGACTAAATTTTAAAATAATAAATTAAATTCAAGCACACAGTGACTGAACATTGATGTTTGCAAAATACTTGGGTATTTGATTAAATATTACTATCTGTCATGTTTTCCAATCAATTGGTCCCTAGGAGTAAAGCAGGTGCTCTGGATAGCGTTATGTCTTCTGCAGATCACTGGGAATCCACTTAGTTGGCATAAATGGTAATATAGTCATTCTCTTAGTTAAGATCACTGTCAAATATTTATTTAGCATAAACTAGATGCTATCAGGAAGGTGCACGGCTGTAATTTCGCTGAGATGTGTAGGAGGAATCATGTACCAATGATGACTAGCATTGTATGTTGCAAGAATTACATGTCAATAGATTTTTGCAACTGGGCATACCTTCCTCAGCTCCTGGGCAATAATCTCATTCAAGGAAGAATTTTACATTTGCTGACAGTTCCAGTTCCTAAAACTTCGACCAGTCTAATTATGGTTCTGATTTGTGCACAGCTGCTTGCATTTCACAGTTGATGTCAGTGACTCTGGGAATTTGTTTTTAATTAGTCTGGTCATTTGGCCTCTGTGGTAGACAGATTAATGCCACACCTTTCCCCACCCCTACCCACGAAGATGTCCACATCCTAATCATCAAAATCTGTGAATATTTTACCTTGTATAGCAAAATGGTACTTTGCAGATTTAATTAAACTACGGATTGTGAGGTTGATTTTGAGATTATTCACAATTATCTGGGTGGACCCAACGTATTCATATGGTTCTTATAATAGGGTGGCAAAGGGGTAAAAGTCATAAAAAGGATATGTGGAGATGACTAGAAGTTGGAGTGATGACTTTGAAGTTAGAGGAAGAGTCCAGGAGACAAGAAAAATGGATGGCCTTCAGACGCTGGGAACCGCAAAGATGGGAGTTTTCCCTTACAGCTCCAGAAGGAACACAACCTTGTGAGCTTATTTCAGATTGCTTCTGATCTATAGAAATGGAAAGAAATAGACTTTCATTGCTTTAACCTCTAAATTTGTGGTAGTTTTCTATAACAGCAATAGGAAACTAATACAACCTCCATCAAATAACAAATGAAGGAATCTCATGGTTTTCTGTTTAGTTTTGAGATAAAATGTATGCATAATAAAATCACACATATATGTAACAGTGTGAAATGATTACCACAATCAAGCCAATTGACATATCTGTCAGCTTTTTGGTGTGTGTGTGTGTGTGAGTGTTTGCCTGTGTGTAGTGAGAATACTTAAGATATACTCTCAGCAAATATCAGGTATGCAACTCATTATTACTAATTGTAATACTCTACATTAGGTCTCCAGAACTTATTCATCTTAAAACTGAAAGCATTCACCCTATGGTCAACATTTCCCCATTTCCCCTACTCTCCCACGCCTGGTAACCATGCTCCCGCTCTCTGTTTCTATGGGCTCATATCGAAACACTACATTGCCCATCTTAAATAGACATAATTTTATTTGTCAATTTTACCTCAATAAATCTGGTAAAAATCACAGATACTACGTGAGTTTAAGCTGAAGTATTTTCAACAATTTTATATTCCCTATAACCACCATGAAAATTAAGATATGTATTATTGCTATCATCCCAGAAGTTTTATATCCTGTCTTTTCTGATCACAAATTCAACATAGCTCTGCAAACCATAGGCATCTCTATCGAAACAGACAGATCTATCAGTAAAGGGAAGAACATACAGGACACTTCTAGTGAATTACATTGAATGACAATGAATGACAGTTAGCATCTGATAATACAAATAGTCTTTTACCGTGGCAGACCCTACCAGTGACCTACTAAATGTTCAGTCTCTCCTTTCTTTTACTAACAGAACTGCAATTTTGTAATGAGTAACAACATGTTCAGGTTAAAATTTGTATTTCCTTGTAACCCATGCAGGTAAGATTGGCTTCCTGAAAAAAATTTACTCTCTTGAGATATAAATGAAAATCCATCTCAACTTTTCTCCTCTGTATCTTTTTCTTTTCCTAATTTTGACATCATCTTTCTACCATATTGTTCCTTCTTTTAATTCACTGAAAGGAAAGCATCATTGCTCTAGTTGGAACATCCATTTATTCTCAGACATAGCTGAAGAGCTGAGAAAATCACAATAAGCTCAGCCTTTATATGCTTGAGCTACTTACTACAGGAAATCCTTATTTCCAGTTTTCTTGTTAAGCAAGAAAAATAAACCCTTTGTTAGTTACTAATAGTTCAATACTAGTATTAACTAATATATTTGCTTAATGATATTTATTATCTTTAAACATGCTACAACCAAAGTCACAGCAAACAACTAATAATAAAATGAAATAGCTCACACTGAGTTTAAATTGAGTAGTACTGGTATTAACTACTACACAGAATCATACAGTTGTAGTCATGGAGGAAAATCTCATACAGAAATAGAACTGGAGCTAGGCATTGAACTTGGGAAAAAAAAAAGTAAAACACGTAAGTGGGGGGAATAAAAAAAGATGACATTCGGTACCAGAAAAATAACATGAGCAAGAATATGGAAAATGGTATTTTATAGAATGCTTAGAAACAGAGCCAATAAGCTTCCTGACCTTCAAAGTCTGGCATTTTCTCACTGCCCTCTATACATTTTCTAATCACTGTTATATTTTTATAACACTGCATTGTAATATTCCTGTTCAATAATTATTTTACCCTACTACTTCAGTGCAAGTAATATGTTTTGTTCATTTTTTTGCTTTCTGAGTTCTAGCAATGTGCTTGAAACATAAATGATAATCAATTTTTGTTGAATGAATGAATGAATGAATATAGGTATGTAGAGCATTTAGAGCAGTGATAAGAGAAAAAATAGAGAAATAAGTTGTTATATAATTGTGGAGATCTTCAACATAAAATATTTTAAAGGCAAGAGTTTTTTTAAGCTGGAAGTTGAAAAAAATTGCAGTGATATTTTGGGGAAAAAATCACTGGTTTAGTAATACAACAAATAGAGGAAAATAGATCATGAGTTTAGGAAATCCATGCAATATACCAAGAATGAAATGAATGTGCCCTGAATTAGGACAATGAAATAAACAGTGTAAATAAGGAGCCACATGAAAACATTAATAATGAAGAATCTGCAAGATAAAAAGTGTATATAAATATATATACATATATATATATATGGAGAGGAATAAAAGATGTTTCTCAATGTTAAAATTAGGAAAACTGGATTAAAAATGCCATCCTTTCCAGAAAAAGAGTAATTTGATTTAAGCTGAAAGATGTGTGACTTTGCACATGCTGACTTTGAGAGACTGAGGACAGGGATGCTAAGGTAGAAGTGATTGGCAGAGGTGGAGATGTGAGAGTGAGGAACAGAGAAAGGTCAACTTGGAGATACTGTTTTTAGCTGAAGATGTTTAAACTACTAATGTATTATCAGAAAGGAACTGATCAAAAAGAGAGCTTTTTGGTCCTACAACATGTGGAATATGATCCCTCTAATGAGATGTTACTAAACGAGAGGTCATTGAGAGCAACTGAGAAGGAACTGACAGCTAAAAGGGGAAACATAAGTGAAGAGTTTCAACCAGAACAGATGATCAACTTAACAAATGCCGCAGAGAGATCATGGAAAATCAGGAATTGTTCAAAGAACTCTGGATTCAATAACAAAGAATTGTGTCCCTGAAGACAGGACATTTCAATAATAGTATGGGAGAAGTTAGACTTCACTGTGTTAAAGAATAAGCAGTTCAGGAAGAAATCTAAGTAGTGCAAGTAGGTTATTTGATGATTGGGGTAGTAAAAAAAATAGAACAATATGAAATTGCATCTTGAAGGCATGTTTGTGTTGAGAATTAAAAAGACACTGAGAATTTACCCTATTTGCAAGTAAATAATATAGCCTGTCACACTTTCATGGATGCTGGCAGAAGACACAGACTCCTGGGTCAAAGATAAAGAAAATTATTACTAACAGCAGTAGCTATATCAACACAGCATTAGTATTTGCACCTATACCCTGAGTCCTAATGTCAGATGAGATACCTGCACATGCAGTGGATTTAATTACAGGAGAAGAATCCAGAGTTTAGATAACTCATTTATAATGATCCATAAGCTTGTCTGATCTTTGCCATGATTGAAGACATTGCCATCATTACACTGCACAATAGAAAAACTTGGTTCTTGCTCCAGAGGGAGACGCTATCTCTCTCTTCCAAAGCTGTTTGCTATACAAACATCCTTGAAAAGATAGTCCAAAAGAAAGTCAATCAATGCCTCAGCTTGCAAGACATGCAGAAATATGAAAGATCTACAGAGAATTGTCTTGCAATGATTAGATTGGAAAATAAAACTTTAATATATAAGAAACTTCAGGATGTTTGTTAGCAGAAAGACAGTATCTCTAGTGAAAACATTTATTGATAGCAGAGGTGAGAAAAATAACAAAGTCCTTAAAGAAGTGACTTGGATTGCTATCTAGCAAAGAGATAGCAAAGGAGCATCTCCAGAAATGGGTAGATTTGGAGAAATGTTACTTTGTAAACAAAAGAGATTTTGCAGAGCCATGTCAGTAGTTACAGAAAATTAGAAATGGAAGAAGATAAGATTTCAATGAGCATGTATCACACCCCAAATTATTAGATGAACTACGAAAAAAGAAAAAATTTGGTTAGTGAACATGATGTGAACTCAACAGCAAGAAATCCTTTTTCTACTGTATTGTTAAATTTAACCATATGGATGTGTGTTACTTTCTTGAGTTCTCTCAGACAGGTCTGTGAGTAAACGTGCACTTATTTCACTGGTAGCATAGAACTTGGAACTAAGATTTATGTGACTAAATGTATTTAGCTACTGAGTTACAGGAATAGAAAAAAAAAAAAGTTACTTAAGCATGAAAAACCTCAACTCAACCTCAGCAAGATCATAAACCATGATTTGACTGTTAACATCTTTATATTTTAACAGTCAGGCATCTTTAGGTTTATTTAAAGGAGGATAGGTAAAATTAGTTAATGTCAAGCTGTCCCACTCTGGGCACTTCTAGCCCAGTAGTTAGATAATTGTATGGTCACTTGGATTGAGACATCTCTACACATTACCTAATTTGGTGTCTTTAATTGCAAATTCAAGCAAAGGGGAATAATTTCTTAATCATGTTATATACAAACCTAAGAGCAGATTTACCAAACAGTTAAGTTAAACTTCCCAACTAATTGTTGACACATTCAGTTATGAGGTGAGACTTAGCAGTTGCATTCTCCTCACCACGGTGTTAGTAAGAGATCATTAATGTCCCATTTTCGTTTGTCCTTGACACTTTAACCAGTCAGTGTCTCCACAGATCATGGTGGAGGAAACCTATAAAAGCCATAAAAGCCTTCTGCAGACAATAGCTCCCATTTAAAGTATTCCCTGCGGTGGCTTTGTGTGGGCTTCCAGCTTAGCAACACGTAAGCTGTGTTCTCAGATGCCAGATCCTGTCTCCCTGCCCAGAGTTTCTTATAATCTCAAGACAACAGGTTCTGACACCAATATTTTATATGAACTGCAATTTCCATTCTCATTCCTTCTCTTATTGTTCTGCCCTTCGAGATCATTTAGCACTTCCAGTGAAAAAATTCTGAGATAACTTATCTAGAGTTTGTTCACTTTATTCCAGTTTTTTCTTCTTACATATTGTATAAATTTAGATCCACATTCTGAAACCTCTAAGCTTCGAAAATCGCAGGGTAAGTGATCATTCATGTCTTATTTATGATATAATATTGTAGCACAGTTTCAAGAGCTTTTTAATTTATTCAATAATTCTTTGAAAGGCTTGGCTGCTCTTGTTGCAATCTTTCAAAAATGCATTTTGTTTTGCAAAATATTCTATATATTTCAATCTACACATATATCATTGTTCTGTGCTATGTGTACTTCTATGTTTCTATGAAAAGCTCTCTCTCTCTCTCTGTCTGTCTCTGTCCTTCACTGATGGTCTACACTTGAGCTCCCAGCATAATCTTATCTACATTGAAGGCTCCATACTTTCTTACCTACTGTTCTTCAATTCTTTCATATTTGTGTTGTCTTTCTTACTGAATTTATTCAGAATGAGAATAACTACCAATTTTCCCTTGAAATATATTCTGAAATTAGAATACTGGAAAAAGCCTAGCTCCCAGGCAAACAAAACCTCTGAAATAATGTAAGCACTCTGTTTTTGCAGTGCTCATTTGTTTCGAAATTTTATTTAGACTCTCCAGCAACCATACACAATTTTACTTCAAACATAATTGGGCAATCTTTCCATGGGTTTACTAAACATATGACTTGACCCAGGGGGGAAATTATAAATACTTAGCAACCAATATGGCACAGGTACTGGCCAATACAGAAAAACTGATGTTGAAACCTAGAGAAGAATCCTGCAGGCTACCTGCTGTGACACCCACTAACCCTTCAGCCACAGTTTTTGGTGACAGTGTGGAGGAAGCAGAAGGATCTTATTAGCCAGAAGACAGACCAGCTGCTTCCAAAGATGGTTATTTGCAAACCTGGTCAGAAGTATTTCAATATTAATTACTACTAAGGGCATGCCAATGAGTTCTGGCTAAATATCAGCCCTACATTAAACCCTCACTACTTATTTCCTACCAGTTAAAAAAAAAAAAAATGCAAACAATTCCGTTAGTATTGCCCAAACTTCTATAATGTAAAATTCACTTGGATCTCATGTTAATATTTCAATATGGAGTCACATCTCTGACCTTCTAAATCAGAATTCCTTTGGGAGAAGTCTGGTCAGTTACAGCTTCCACAAACACTGAAGGCAACACTTATCATTCAGGAAATTCAGGAAACAGTGATTTCCTTTATGTGATCCTTACTACAGCTTTACAAATTGGGAAGTGCAGAAATTATAAGGTCTACTTTCAGAAGAGAAACTGAACCCTATCACGGGCTCATAAAATGCACAATATTAGGAACCAGGATGTCTGTTTCTAATTACAATAGTCTTAAGATAATTAGATTGGATTATTTCCTTTTATTAAGTAGTTTTAAAGAATGGTAGCATTTCTCCTCAAATTTTATTTTAGTATGCTTTATCTGTTTTTTCTCAATGCTATATTTTTATTTTAGAAGATCACCTATTGAAAAGCCAGTCAGTATTCTTCGGATTTGTCCTCTTCTTAAAAGCAAACACACAAAATATTAGCCTCATTAGCAAAATATTAAGAGCTCAATTTTTATCATTCAAGGTTGTTTTGTAAGTGAAAATTAATACACAATAGAAAAGATTTAATTTCCCTAAAATGCACATGAATTTAAAAGTAAAATGAAAATAACACTGGAAAATAATGGCTGTTTACCATCTCATTTTGCATCACTTATTTCTGCTACAGAATACTGGTTTTGTTGGTCAGCCTTTTAGAAGTAATTATGGAGAATTTTTTAGTCTGCTTGTAAATGACTTCTTTTTCTTACCTAATGTTAAAATATATTGTTTCCCATCAATAGAAGGCTACTGTGTGTTAAATATATACAAAGGACAATGAACAGCATTAACCGAATGAATTCAGTAAATAAATCATTACTGAATGATTGAAACTAAGCAAAATAATACACAATCTGAAGGTCATGGCATGTCAAGATGCTGAAGGTGGTGATATGTCACTCATTTGAAAGCCATCTGCTGGAGAACTGAATCTAAATAGCTTTGCCAATAATAAAGACAATGATTGTCAGGACTGTCAATAATCAGCTGGAAGACAGGCATTGCACTAGACTCCTGTAAAATTTCCAGTGGAAAATGTTGTTTCTTTCATATTGACTAGACCTTCTATTTAGAACTGGATATATTAACATGCCTGTTAACCTCAAATGTTGGAAATTGGAATCCATCATCAAATAGATCATTTTGTCTCAATAAAGGGATTTAGAACTGAGCCAAGTAATATAAGGTGGTTCCTGAGGATCTCATTTTTGCATTAGACAGGTAAGGTGTTTGGCTAAACAGATTGGGAAATTTGCTGAATGTTTTAGAGATTGTTGGGAAATATATGTATACAAGATCAAAATGCTAGAACCATTGAGAATTATACTTGTTAATTTGTTTTATGTCGATATTCAATGCAGTTTTCCTCAAAATGAGTTCTTTGAACCGCATGTCAAAATTACCTGGGAGCTTGTCATAAAGACATATTCCTGAGCCTCTCTAAAAAAAGTTAACTAACAGGCACCTCTGGTATTTAGTGTGAGCATTCCAGATGATGCTTATGCTCATCGTGGTTTTAGAACCACTGCTCTAAGTTTATTGAATCAGATGTTATTCTATAGGACCATATCCTAAAATTTTATAGACAAGACTCATTCTTCTACAAACATACAACTTTACCATGTGATTTAAAGAGTACTGGAAGAATTCTTCCTCAAAAGACAGGACTAATATAAACCTACCACCAAATCTTAAACTTCTTCTTTTTAAAGTTTTTAAGCTTTTTATTATGTAAATTTTCAAACATACACAATACTAGAACAGTATAATGAAGCTCATGAACCCATCACCCAGCTTCAACAATTATCAATGGACCAATTTTGTTTTCTTTATATGATGGATTATTTGACATTCTAAATATTATAATTTGTAAATATTTAGTAAATTTATTTTATAAAATTTATTTCCTCAAATCAAATAAACCATATTTACACATTTCCTTTTACTAAGCTTTGTCTTAAGAGTAAGTCAACATCAGTATTAGTGGTAAGAATAATTTTAACCAGTTTACTAAAATTGTTTAGTAGAAATTCCCCCTCCATAGGTACTTGAGAGTAAGGAATCAAAAGTGAATGTTTTGTTGATAAGTTAGAACACAGTTATGTATTTCTACCCATACTGTACTTACATTTTGTCTTTTATTTTAATCAGCTATGTGTACATGTCTGATCTCACCTGGAGGATCATAAATACTTGACAGGCAGGGAATGTTTCATCTTTCTATAGTCAGGGCTCCAGGGCCTGTTAGAGTGTTTGACACATGATGATTTATTATCTGAATAACAATACTATTATAACTGAATAAAGGAAAAAACATGGGTAATGTTTGAGGAAGGCTGAAGTACTAAGATACCATGGTAGTCTACTTCAAAGGGGAAACCAAGGAAATCACAAAGTAGGATAAAAATGAAAAAGAAGAAGAAATGGATTTAATTTTGTCAGAGTGAATAATTAATTCAATAATATGTTTTGTTTGTGTATCTAATTATTTTACATACATATATAAAATGTATATATATGTGTGTATATATGCATATATACACATGTGTATTATGAGTAAATGAAAAACTGTACTCTATATTAAATTTAACTAAGTGATTGTTTTGTTTATTGGTGGCTTTTTAAAACATGCATATATTTTATGTTTAAACAAATTAAGGAGTTATAGAATAACCATTCAACAATTTATAATTGTTTGCAAAACACTAAGATAAACCTAGAGAATTTTGCAATTAAATAGATTACTTCTTAGGAGGTCACATAGTATACGTGATTGAGAATGAGTAGACATCATAAAATGAGTTTGTAGCCTAAGATCATCAACTATTTTCTGAAAGTTTATATCGGCAATTGATCTTATTAGCCATAATATGGGCATGAAACTAGTAGTTACCCAAATGAACTCAAGCATATTATGAGGTTGGAAAAAAGCAATGTGCATAAAAACACTTTGTATAAATTAAAGCATATATATGTGTTATAGTCCATGCCAAAATTGTAGCTTTTAAGGCTTCCTTTGGGTTCTTGAGAAAAGTCCTTGAGTAGCATCACAATTTGATATTCAGGTTTTTTATTCAGATATTGTCTAGGTTCTGTCTTCCGGACAGTCACATTAGGGGCCAAAACAAGTGACATAGGTCCAAACATTTGAAAGGACTAGGACTAGACATTGAACTTTGCGGTTTTTGTGTGTATGTCTGAAGCATCTCTGTTCAGTTATTTGCAACTGGCTTTATCTCAAGCTTGTTGCTAAATATCTAAAAAAATTACCAATTTCTCTTTTAAGTTCAAATCATTTAATTTCTGAATTATGGAAAGAGAACAGTATTTAAATACTACAGAATTCAAATGTTGTCTTAACGTCTTGAAATTCAGATTCTGGTAATAGATGCGTATCCTTTCTTTGCTTTGGTTGCTATGGTAAGACCATGATTGTTATTACTAAAAATTTTACTTACTAATTAATCATTGTGGTAGGCTGAAAATGATCTCCCCAAAGGATATTAGGATATACATGTCCTAATTCCTAGAAAGTGTGAATGTGTTACCTTTCATTGCAAAAGGGTCTTTGCAGATATGATTAATTCAAAATCCTAAAATGGGTAAATTAATGCTGGATTATCCAAGTAAGACCAACGTAATCATAAGGGTGGTTATAACAAAGAGGTAAGAAAGTCAGGGTTAAAGGAGGAGATATTGTGACAGAAATAGGATGGATGATTTGATTGCTCACTAGGGACCACAAGCCAAGGAATTTGAGCAGTCTCTAGATGCTAAGGAAATGGATTATCCCCTAGAATTTCTGGCTTCCAGGACTATAAGATAAAGAATTTGGGTTGTGTTAAACTACTATATTTGTGGTAATTTGTCATAGCAACGATAGAAAACTAATAAAATGATCAAACACAGCCATGATCATAATTTTGATTGAAGAGAAAAAGAAGTAAAGAAAGCAAGCTCGCCAGAAGGCCCGCATTTAAATTCCCTTTCCTCACTTACCAGGTGTGTTACTTTGACAAATGCTTTTGTGTCTGCACAGTAAGAATAATAATAGTACCTACCTTATACAGTTTTTGAGAAGAAGAAAAAAGTTAATAAATTTAAAGCTATGTGTGACACACTGTAAATGCTCATAAAGTCTAAATCACTACTAATCATTTTATTATTAAAATTACAATTATTATTTGATTATTTTTAAATAAAAATATCTGATTATTTTGCTCTATAGTGGTTATTTGATGGAAAGGTAAAAGGTAAAATGAATGTCTTTTACCAAATCTCCACTTTCCAGTGTAGAATCAGAGGGAGAACTTCAGGGCAGGATAGAAAACTGTGGGTGTCATAGATGTTTTTGTCTCTTCCCACCATCCTGCTTCTAAGTCTAGCAAGTTTCATGAATGGCATATTGTTTATCTGTCCTTGACTGTGGATCTTTCAATTGTAGTCAAAAAAATCTTTGACCCAGTTATATATGTAAAAATTTTTAATTAGAAGTATAAATAAATGAATAAGAGAAAACAGGAGGTGTTTTACTCTACTAAGTGCTGAATTTCTCTTCATGAATTCTTCCCACTAGGTAATAAATTGCAACCTCTAATTATCACATATCTTATTCACTGCCACACAAATTGTCTGATATGGAAGTCGTCTTCAGTTTTAGTGCTTAATGAAAAATAAAAACAAAACAAACAATGGTGAAACCAATGTTTCATACCTTGTGGTAAACCACCTATTCTGGTAATCATTCTTACATTTTTTTAGAATTATAAAATGACAGCTCATTGTGGTATATAAAGCTTCTGACATGAAACAAGAAAATTAGTCCATGTAGCAATTTTCCTCTAAAATTAACCTTCACAGTCCTATTATGTATTAAGCAGGTACCATTTTCAGATTCCATCTGTAAGAGGAAGACCAAAGTTGTATGATTTGTCAGCAAAAAAGTGCAAGAAAAAACATCAACAACATCACAAAAACATATTTAGCAAGTGGTTTTTAACATTGTTGTTTTGTTTTTATTTGTTCTGGATGCAGTGTTGTACTTCTGTGGTAACCAAAAAAAAATGATGGTTTTAAAATTAGACTCAATTTGTGTACGTGTGTTTGAACCTCAGTGCGGGCACTTTCACCTGAATAAGATGCTGGGATATAGGCACATCAGCCTCCGCCACGCTGCTCTCCAGCAGCCACAATCTACAATTTAGGAAGGTCACAAACATAGTTTAGTTATATGGAATAGCTTACTTAGCATTTTCTTTATTTCTCTGGAGTCACTGCCTAGAAGAATCTGTGTTTTAAAACTATGATTTTGTTTGAAATTCATGGAAGAACATGAATAAAAACAGCAAAATGAGCCAAAATATGAGGATAATCATACAGATGGAAAAGAAACAGAGAAATTTTAGAAATTTCAGCTTGTGCCTTTGGCTTTATAAAGTTCAAAGGAAAACAGTCTGTAAAATTTATATCTATTTTTCCTAGAAATACTCTTAACTTGTAAATGTGCATGTTTTTTCAACTTTTAAAAGATAAAATTACATCCCTACAATGCATTGTCTTTTATGCGGACTTTTGATCTTGCATCATAGTCCCTGTTAAAAATCATTTGAATAACTCAGGTGAAAGAATATTCAAAAAAGTCAGTATTAGCAACAAAAAAATATATCCTTATAGGAACCCAGTTTGGCACCAATTTTCCTATTTTATTTTATTTTATTTATTTTTTTTTTTCAGCAAACGTTAACTTTATTTATCTCTGGGTGGAAAAATTACCAGTGATATTTATCTTCTTCCTGTTATTTTTTTTTATTTATTATAGCTTATTATGGGGGTACAACCGTTCTGGTTAAGTATATTGCCCATGCCCCTCCCAACCCCCCGAGACTGAGCCTCAAGGGTGTCCATTCCCCCAACAGTGCACATCGCACTCATCATGTAGGTAAACACCCGTCCCCTCCCCTACCCCCAACACCCCGAGTCAGATCTTCAAGTATGTCC